>CM076908.1:13979463-14373463 GCA_039519145.1 Kokia cookei
TAGAGGTGGGAAGTAAGGTAGAAAAATTCAAAGTTGGAGACAAAGTTGGAGTAGGCTACATGGTTGGCTCCTGCCATTCATGCGATAGCTGCACCAACAATCTTGAGACTTATTGCCCCAAATTGATAGCTACCTATAGAGGAAAGTACTATGACGAAACTGTTACATATGGGGGTTTTTCTGACACTATGGTGGTGGATGAGCACATTATCATCCGCATTCCTCACAACCTACCTCTTGATGCCGTTGCCTCCCTTCTTTGCGATGGACTCACAGTGTATAGTTCATTGAGATTTTATGGACTCGATAAGCTTGATTTGCATATTGGAATTGTTGGATTGGGAGGACTAGGCCATTTGCCTGTTAAATTTGCCAAGGATATAGAGGCCAAAGTTGCAGTCATTAGCAATTCTACAAACATGAAGAAAGAAGCTTTGGAAAATCTTGGTGTTGATTCATCTTTTGTCAGCCGAGACCATGATCAGCTTCAGGTTTAGTTTCCACAACCTTTTCCTTTTTCTTTTAATACTTTGTCAACAATGAAATTTTCTAAATTCAACACACACACACACACACACACACACACACACACACATATATATGTTTATTGTGTTTAGGCTGCTAATGGCATATTATATTGAAGAATTTGGCCTGCAATGTAACAGGAGACTTAAAGCTTTGTGTTTTGGTTACTGTAGCAACGTGCAGATGGAAGAAGCAGTCACATATTGCTATGTTTTTTTAAAGTGTCATTGTTGTTTTAATTTTATTTTTGATGATGTAACTTAGTCAAGCCATAGGTGCTAACTTAGGTGTTTAATGACAGCTAGTGTAGCAACATTTTCCTATGTAATTTGCCCATAATCTTAACTGTGCAAAATTTGCTTATGTAAGATAGATTTTTGCCATACCTTTCGGTTGGCTTTTATCATCTTTTGTAATATCTTTTAGTTGATGAATTGAATGAATTGAATTATCAGATTTTCATTCAAGCTTCTTGTTCATACTCTTTCATTTTTTTTTTCTGTTTTAGTCATTGTTTCTTTACCAAGTAACTGAACCTTTATCAGTAAGGTATTGCCTTTGCTGTGTTTTATCTATCATTTTCATCAATTGGCATCAGAGCCATGTTCTTAAAGGGACCAGGTACTTGTTTTGTTCAAGAACTCACTCATGTCTTCATCGAGTTTCTCCTTAACACCACCACCACCACAGTTCAATGGTGAGAATTACCACATTTAGGTAGTGAAAATGAAGACTTACCTGCGGGCATTTGACTTGTGAGAAGTTGTAAATGTTGATGTCGAACCACCACCTTTGAGAGCTAACCCAACTGTAGCTCAAATTAGACAACACTCTGATGATAGAGCTAAAAGATACAAGGCCATGTCATGCCTTCAGAACTGTGTTTCAGATATGATCTTCACAAGGATCATGGCTTGTGAGACACCTAAGCAGGTCTAGGACAAGTTGAAGGAGGAATTTCAGGGCACTGAGAAGACCAAGCAATAACAACTTATCAACCTTAGGAGAGATTTTGAGAATCTGAAGATGAAGGAGTCAGAAATAGTGAAGAAGTATGTAGGAAGAGTCATGGCTATTGTAAACAGTATAAGGCTACTTGGAGAGCAGTTTGATGAGAGTAGGATAATTAAGAAGGTTATAGCAACCTTGCCAGAGAGGTATGAGGCAAAAATTTCTTCCTTGGAGGAGTCTAGAGATCTGTCCAGGATCACTCTCACTGAGTTGGTCAATGCCTTCTATGCACAAGAACAAAGAAGAGCAAGTAGGCAGGTGGAACACCATGAAGATGCATTTCAAGCCAAGGGAAAGTCAACTCCAAGCTCTTCCAACTTCAAAGGAAATAACCTTTCGCTGAGCAACAATAAGGGATGGAATGAAGAAAAGCTATCCTTCATGCTCCAATTGCAAGAAAACAACTCACCTTGAAGCTTATTGCTGGTATAGACCAGATGTGTAGTGTAAAAACTGTAAGAAGATGGGGCATGTAGAGAAGGTGTGTAGGAACAAAGTGCAACAAAAGCAACAACAGCCACAGCAACCTGAAGTCAAGGTTCAGGTAGCATATGAAGTTGAAATTCAGAAGGAGCATGCATTTGCAGCATCCTGTTTAACAATCAGAAGGAAAGTAGCTAAGGGATGGCTATTGGACAGTGGTTGTACAAACCATGTGGCACCTGATGCTACCATTTTCAAGTAGATTGACAAGAGTTTCAACGCCAGAGTCAGAACTAGGAATGGTCAGTATATCAAGGCTGAAGGCAAAGGTGATGTTTTTATCAACACACCCTCAAGTACTAAGCTTCTTTCAAATGCATTCTTAGTACCTGAAATTGATATAAATTTGTTGAGTATAGCTTAGTTGATTGAAAAGGGCTACTCAGTTGTGTTTAAGAAAAATGAATGTTCTATTTGTGATTTATGTGGATCCAAGTTGAAGTCAGTCACAATGACTGATAGGAGCTTCATTATGGACTGGAAACAAGACTCAGTTGTTGCTTATGCTTCTATTTCTGATGAGTCAAGGTTATGGCACAAAAGGTTGGGGCATTTGAATTACAAGTCCCTAGTTCAGATGTCTAAGGGACAGTTGGCTGAAAATTTGACTAATGTGGTTGAGCACCAAGAAGTCTGTGATGTGTGTCAGATGGGAAAGCAATCAAGGCTTCCATTTCTAGCCAACAAAGCTTGGAGAGCCTCTAAGAAGTTGCAACTGGTTCATACTGATGTTTGTGGTCCAATGAGAACTGAATCTTTGAATGGTAACAGGTACTTCATTTTATTTATTGATGATTATTCTAGATATCATTGGATTTACTTTCTTAAATAGAAATCAGAAGTGGCTTCAGTGTTTTGGAAGTTCAAGGCTTCAGTAGAGAATCAATCAGATTACAAGTTGGAAGCATTGAGGTCTAACAATGGGACTGAATACACATCAGAAGTGTTTCAGAAGTTTTGTGATGAGTCTAGTGTTGCTTATCAGTTCACAAATGTGTACACACAGCAAAATGGTGTGAGTGAAAAGAAGAATAGGACCTTGATGAATATGGCCAAGTGCCTTTTATTTGGAAGATGTTTACTAAAGAATTTATGGACAAAAGCAATCAATACTGCAGTTTATCTTCAAAACAGGCTTATTACAAAGGCATTAGTGGAGAAAACACCTTTTGAGGTGTGGTTTGGCTTCAAGCCCTCTGTTGCACACCTAAGAATTTTTTGTTGCATTTGTTATGCATCAATTCCAGCTGTGAAAAGAGACAAGCTAGATAAAAGGGCACAACCTACAGTCTTTGTGGGATACAAAAGTGACAAGAAAGGATATAGGATGTTGGATCCTTCAACACTCAAAGTCTATATAAGTAGAGATGTAGTGTTTGATGAGGGATCAACCTAGAACTGGGACAAGTCAGAAGTTGAGAAGGATAATGAGCAAACTATGCTAGATCAAGAATTTGAGACTCAGTCTGATCAGAATTTAAACTTTGATGATTTGTTTGTCAAAGGCACAAGATCTTTAGCTGACATCTATGTAAGATGTGATTTAGCTGTTTTGGAGCCCTCAAACTTTGTTGAAGCTTTCAAGGAAGACTGCTGAAAGGATGCAATGCAAGCTGAAATGGATATGATAGACAAGAATGGCACTTGGGATTTGGTTGACAAACTTGTCCAAAAGAAGGTCATAGGTGTAAAATGGGTGTTTAAGACAAAATGTAATATTGATAGGTCACTAAACAAGTACAAAGCTAGGTTGGTTGTGAAGGGATATAACCAGCAACATGGAATTGATTTTTCTGAGACATTTGTCCCAGTTGTAAGATTGGACACAATCATATTGCTGTTACCTTAGCTGCTCAGAAGCAATAGAAGGTACACCAGTTGGATGTAAAGTCAACATTCTTGAATGGATTTCTCAGTTAGGAAATCTTTGTTGGACAACCTGAAGGCTTTATAATTCCAAGAGAGGAGCACAAGGTTTATAAGCTAAAAAGGCTCTTTATGGCATTAAGCAGGCTCTAAGAGCCTAGTATGACAGAATAGATTCCTATCTGTCAAAGCTTGGTTTTTAAAAGAGCTTGAGTGAGCCTACTTTGTATGTCAAGAAGGCAGAGCATGAAACCTTGTTGATCATCTCACTCTATGTGGATGACCTACTTATGACTGGAAGTAGAAAAGAATTGGTGGATGAATTCAAGAAACAGATGCAAGTGGTGTTTGAAATGTCTGACTTGGGTGAAATGATTTATTTTCTTGGTATGAAGATTACTCAGGTTCAGCATGGTATTTTCATCAAACAACAAGCATTTGCTTCCAAAATACTAAGTAAGTTTGGCATGGAAAAGTGCAAATCAGTTAGTACTCTTGTTGGATGATCTAAATGAGAAGCAGGCTAAAGCTACTGAGATCAAAGTTGATAATCAATCAGTAATCACCGTAGCTAAAAATCCTATATTTCATGGGAAGACTAAACATTTCAAGATCAGATACTATTTTGTTAGGGAAGCTTAGCAATCAAAGGAGGTAAGTTTGGTTTATTGCAACTCTGAAAACCAACTTGCAGATGTTTTAACCAAGCCTCTTGGTACATTGAGGTTTGATGTCTTAAGAAGTAATATAGGTGTCTGTTGCATACATGCCAAGGAGGAGTATTGAAGAATTTGGCCTACAATGCAACAACAGACTAGAAGCTGTGTGTTTTGGTTACTGCAGCAACATGTAGATGGAAGAAGCAGCCACATTTTGCTATGTTTTTTTAATGTGTCATGGTTGTTTTAATTTTATTTCTGATGATGTAACTTAGTGAAGCCATAGGTGCTGACTTAGGTGTTTAATGACAGCTAGTGTATCAACAATTTCCTATGTAATTTGCCCATACTTTTAACTGTGCAAAATCTGCTTATGTAAGACAGATTTGTGCCATACCTTTTGGTTGGCTTTTAACATCTTTTGTAAACATCTTTTAGTTGATGAATTGAATGAATTGAATTATCAAATTTTCATTCAAGCTTCTTGTTCATACTCTTTCATTTTTTTTTCTCTGTTTTAGTCATTGTTTCTTTACCAAGTAACTGAACCTTTATCAGTAAGGCATTACCTTTGCTGTGTTTATCTGTCATTTTCATCACATTGGATGGCATCATCGATACAGTATCTGCTCAACATCCCTTGTTATCTTTGATTGGGTTGCTAAAGACTCACGGGAAGCTTGTTCTTGTTGGTGCTCTAGAAAACCACTTGAGCTACCAGCCGTTCCATTGCTCCAAGGTAAGAGTTTATGGTGAATATATGCTCTCCAAAAATGAATGAGGCTCGACTTCACCGCATGTATATTCATGTGATTTTTACATTAAAACTTGCAGGGAGGAAGATAATAGGAGGAAGTTGGATTGGAGGGATAAGGGAGACTCAAGAGATGATTGATTACGCAGCTAAACAAAGCATAAAACCAGCCGGTGAAGTTAAACTTATCGATTATGTGAACACTGCCATGGAAGGCCTTCTCAAAGTAGATGTCAAATATCGATTTGTCATTGATATTGGGAACACGTTGAAGCCCACCTCTTAAAGCTCTTCTTCCTATATGTTATTACACAACAAAATGGCAACACCAGTCCCAAATATTCTTACTTTCTTGTAATACTTATGGTTTTTATGTGTTCTTCACGTGATGTTGCAAAGGCAGAGGCCTTCATAAATGGATCATAATGTTATCCAATCCGATTAAGTAAAATGAATGTAAACTCTAATAAACCGAGTTTGGTATGGTTCAATCATGACTATTACTCTTATCGTCTATATTTGGATAGTTGAACATTTATTTCTGTATTAAAATAAAAGCTGACATGAATCTGCACTCTTTATTCATCGATTGTTTTAAGCATAGCATACCAAAGTCTGTTTATGCAAACGAGATTTGTTGAAAAATGGCCAACCATGCTGCTGTTATGTTTTTGTTGAAGTGCATGCTGCTATGATGATTTTGTTGAGTGCATACAGCTTGTATGCATGCTGCAGCAATTGTGCATGCCGCGGTAGTTTTAGTCACTTTGGACCCTAAAGCCTTGGCAAATTTAACGGCAACATGACCAAGACCACCAAGCCCAACAATGCCGATATGCTTTCCAGGTTCACCTAATCCGAAGTATTTCAAAGGACTGTAAACAGTGATTCCAGCACAAAGCAAAGGAGCTGCAGAGTCAAGGGGTATGGCGTCAGGGATACGAACAACGTAGCGTTCATTGGCAACCATTGAATCTGAATAACCTCCATAAGTTATGGTTCCATCGTAGTAAATCCCATTGTAGGTTAGTATGAGTTTAGGGCAGTAGTTTTCAAGGTCGTTTGCACAACTGTCGCAGCTGTGGCAAGCTCCAACCATGCATCCCACACCCACTTAATCTCCCACCTTAACCTTTTCCACTTTGCTTCCTACTTCTGTCACTTCCCCCACCATTTCATGCCTGCAAATTATGGGCATTTTGTGTTATATCTCCATGAAGATGTAGCTGTTAAAAGAAATGGTTTAAATAAATAAATGATTTTATAAGTAAAATATATCATTTTTTTTTTATTTTACTTCTACTAGGACTTTAAATTATAGTGAGAAATCACTTTCAGAGCTCTTCATTTTGTTTTTAAAATTTTTCTTAATTATTAGGCGCCCCTATCTATTTTTCTTTAACAACATTTTAATCTTAATTACATAAAACTAACCCATAATAAAATTAACTTTTTAAATTAATGTGTAATTATATGTGCAGGTTTTAATAGCAACTTGTATGATAATTCATGTGTGTCATGTCAATAAATAATTTAAAATTATAAAATATTCAAAATATAAAAAATAAAAATATAAAATATAAAAAGTTTATGATTTAAAAAAATATGACGTACTTGTGAATTACTATGCAATATGCCATATTTAAAAATTTGATGTTTTAATCAATATTTCTATTAAAAACAATAATTTAACTCTTTTTTTAAAAAATTTATGATTAAATTCGACTATTTAAAAAAAAATAATAATCAAATTTAATTAAAAAAGAAGATCGAATTAATAAAAAATATTAACTTTCAGGATTAAATTGGATATTATGTTAATAATATAAAAGAACGTGGACCTTCTTGCCTCCATAAAACTAACTTTAAACAAACCAAACTTCTTGACTTTTCAGTCATCAAAATAAAGTGGTCCAAGTCTACTGGTAGCCATAATTCATCTGTTAATATGGTGCTTTTATGATGCGAATTTTTCATATATTTGTAAATATATTTTAGAATATTTTATGTATTTTAAAAAATTTCAAATATTTCATAAAATAATTCTCATAGTCTAAAATATCATATCAACAATAAATTTAATTAGAAAATTTTACACATCATCATTGAACACGATATATCATCAACTTAACAACAAATTTGTAACCACAATTAACATATATGGTGGGTATTAGTAAGATAGAAACCCTAGTGGACTGTTATGAAGGTTATCGAAATGATGCGTTTTGATTATAAGTAAAACGAGGAGTTTTAGTTTTAATAAAACGATGCGTTTAACATAGACCTGTATCTGTCTTTCAATTATTGGATTGTAACTGAGTTGTTTTATTTTTCCTTTTTATTGTTTTGGTTGTAAAGGAAAGAGGGTAGTCGGTACAATACACAAGATTTTTCTTCTCTCTGAATTTTTCTCCCTTCTCTTTTTTTCTCTGATTCTTATTTCTCTCGTTTTAAATTTTGATTTTCTAGGTTAGATCCTGAAAATGATATTAGAGCTACCGATCTAGATGGTTTGAGATGGAATCACTGTACATGTTTGGAAGGAACTCAATGTTCTTCAACCGAATATGATTTTATGTGTACCTATCTATATCCCAATGACTCAAAATCCGTTGACATTAAAGCTCTATTTGTTTCCTTGTAAAATATTTTACAGAAAAGCTTTTCAGCTTTTTCTCATGTTTGTTTGGCTGAAAATGATTTCCCACAAGAAAATCTATTACAAAACACGGAAAATAATGGTTTATTTTAGGATAATGTCTTACCCTTTTTATTTCGGTAAGACATTTTCTAGAAAAAAAGCCTCTTCCCTTCCCCTTCCCTTTCCCCTTCCCCCTTCCCCCTTCCCCCATCATTGTCACCTTAATCTACTGTTTGCCATCAGCCCGCAACGATTCTCAATACCAGTCGACAGCGTTCATATTTGATTTTCTCCATCTTCGTCTTTCGTTGTCAAAATCTGTACTACACCACCAATCGACGACAGTGTTCATCTTCCTCTCTCAAAGGTAAGAACGAAAAAAAAGACATGTGATTGTTTTTGTTTATTTTTATATTTATTGGGGAAATGCTGTGATTTGCTTATTGTGGAATCGACTCCAACCTTGTTACTTACTTAACTGGGCCTCTAGATTAGTCTACCGCCACTGCAATCGTCAATGTCAACACTTGGTTTGGTATGGCGGCGCTTCTGCCACTGTTGGGGGCTTTCATTGTTGATTCTTTTCTTGGTCGATACCATACCATTGTTGTTGCTTCTCTTATTTACATTTTGGTAACTTAAATGAAATTCTTTTATTTACATGATTCTAAATTTCCAATCAAATATTATAGGAAGAAAATAATTATGCATCATTCTCATACTAGTGGCAACTTCGAATAGATCATATACTAATTCTCTTTGACCATTGAGGAGTGAGAACTTATTCAAGTATCCACATGAATAAGTAAAGGAGAAGGTTGTTTGGTGTAAACATGAGCATGATCTTGAACCATATTTCTGAGGTTAGGATATGTTGCATAAAGTTGTGGTTTTTAGTAACCTGTTAAACATTAGGACAACTATGTTGCAATAGGTGATCAATCATTCAACCATGCTAAAGGAGCATTTTTAAGTGAATTATTATTAATTTTTTCTTAGAATGCTGAGAATTACAACCTCTGGTTGAAAATAACATACAATTCTTTCACACCTTGGCTAACAAAAAACTAGCCTTGATAATATTTTGTTTTCTATCATAGTTTATGTAGCATCTTGTGTACATAATTTATTCTATCGGAGTATTTTTGCTTTCGTTTTTAACAAGGTCAGATTCAATGCCTATATCTTGATTTTTAAATAATTTACAGGACCTAGAGGAGTCCAAAGATAAGAGTTCCTTCTTTATTGGTGGTATTTTGGTTTATGTTTTGGCACCTTAATTTCATTTTTGGTTTTAAACTATATCCAAGACAACCTTAGTTGGGTTCTTGGGTTTGGGATCCTCTATATTATCATGGTTGTTGCACTGATTGTTTTCTTGTATGGAACAACTACTTACCGGTATAGTGTTAAAAGGTATGAAAAAAGTCCATTTGTAAGAATTGGTTAGGTGTTTGTTTTAGCAGTTAGGAATTAGAGAACATCATCAGTAGCTACCCAGAAAGAAGCTCATTGGACTTTGCCATCAGCAAGCTCCAAGCAATACAAGTGAGTTAAACATTTTCCACATATAAAAAGAAAAATTAGGATCATAAATGGTAGAACTTAAATATGATAAATCAGATCCTTCCCTATTGACTTAAGCTTTTGGGATTGATTAGCCAACATGTATATCTTTATATGTATAAAGGAAAGGGCTTTTGGGATTGAATGATTTCAAGGCAAGGTTGGCTAATTTTGTTTGGGATTTGGAAACAAAATCTTGGTGAATGGGGGAGAGGTGCTTGGAATTTTGGAAAAAAGGGGGAGAGATGCAAATGCTTGATGCTTTGATGTTTAGTTGTTTATGCTTGCTGATGGTTGTTGCTTTTGATTGTTGTTGGTTGGTTGCTTTTCTTAGTTTAGTTTTTTTATCGACTCATTCTAGTTGTTCTTTTTTTTTTTTTCAGTTCTTGTTTAGGATAACTCATTTTATTTCTTGAATCATTGTTATTGTTAGTAGATTAATAAATAAATTCCAATGTTGTTTTGTAGGTATATCACAGATTATGCTAGAGGCCTAGAAATCTATGGGGTGGTTTATTGATGAATCCGATTCTAAAGTCCATGAAAAACCAACAAGTAGGCGGTTTCAAGGAGATTGTTTTTTAGGGTTTTATGATGGGAAAATCCCCCCGGTTATTATCAGCTTGTTGTGTTATTAGGAATATATTACTCCATTTGTAATTAATAATTTAGTAGGATAGGATGTTTAAAAGAATAGTCTAAAAGTTGGGATGTTTTAATTTGTAGAGTTTAGTTGCTATAAATATTACAAATATGATGCTGTGATTCTAAGATTTTGAGTATTGTTGTATGAAAAATGAAAATTATTTGTTTCTTTTGAAAAACTTCAATTGTATCTGAACTTGTTTTTTGAAATTCACTCTGTTTATTTAATACTGATTTTGAAATTTTGATTCTATTGCAATAATTAAATACTATTATATATTGAGTACTATTTTGAGATTTTGGTCATCTAATTCTACCTTAATAATTGAGTACTATTATATATTTAATTTGATGTATTTATTTATAAATAAATCATTGCAAATTATGTAAAAACAATGTAAAATATAAATTTAATAGATATAAAATAAAAGCAATTAAACAATAAAAAATAATAAATTCTCGAATGTATATTTGTTTCATTTAAAATAACTTTTATGAATTATTTTCAGGAGATCTATCAAACAACAGAAAATATTTTACACAGTTTTATCCAAACACTAGAAAATATTAACTTTTCCAGAAAAATAAATCATTTTCTAGAAATCATTTTCCGGAAACCATTTTCAAGCAAACTGTTGAAACCATCCTTTTTTTGGAAAACGACGTGTCTCGAAAAAAAATCATTTTCAAAATTGGTAAATAATGGGAGTCGCCACCAATCCTTTATTCGGTGTGATTGGATCACTACAAAACGTTTTAAAAGCCGTTTTGAAAACATGTACGTCTTCGAAATCCAGAAAATAGGTTCGGGAGTCGGTTACGCATGAGGAAGGATTAGCACTCTCATGCGCCCAAATTGGTACTGTATTGATTACTTTCGGGTCTTAATTTGCGACATTTAAAAGTTCAAATAAAGCTTAAAATACGATCCTTGAATGCACGAGTTAAGTTTAAAAGAAATTGAGTTTGTTTGAAAATCCCGCTATTTCAGAGTGATCGAGGAAGAAAAGCTACGTCAAGTGAGTTAGGACACGACATTTAGAGATCCAGAAATAATGAACTTTCCTTTGTAAAACCTTATGAAACTTTTGCGAAAAGGATGTTTGATTATCTCGATTTGAAGAAAAGTTGCACCTAGTAAGTTAAGGCGCAATATTTCGGAATCGAAAATAAGGAAACATTGCCTCGATTAAGGGTATTCGATTATTTCGATTTGAAGGAAAATTGCACCTAGTGAGTTAAGGCACAAATTTTCGAAACCCGAAATAAAAGAATATTGCCTCGATTTTAAAGTTTTTATGAAAAAAAGACAATTTCGAAAACAAGCATGCGAGTTTAACAAGAATAAGCAGCTAATGATGGATACTAAATAACGCGAAGCAAGATAAATAAGAAGATAAGTTATTCACGAAAGAAATCAAGGATACAAAATACGAGTGCATAATAAAAAATGCAAATGTTGATGAGAAAGAAGAAAAGGTGCAATCGAAGTTCAAAATGAGACCTTCCGGATGCACGGGGGCAAAATGGAAGTTTTGGGGAAGGTTCGTCGTCAAAAATGGGTTTTTTGGAAGTTCGGGGGTAAAATGGTAATTTTTGGAAGGTTTGGGATAAAAAATGGGACTTTTTTGAAGTTCGGGGTTAAAAATGGGATTTTTGGAAGTTTTGGGGTAAAATGGTAATTTTTGGAAGGTTCGGGGTTAAAAATGATATTTTTGGAAGTTTAGGGTTAAAAATGGGATTTTTGGAAGTTCGGGGTTAAAAATGGGATTTTTGGAAGTTCGGGGGTAAAATGGTAATTTTTGTAAGGTTCGAGGTTAAAAATGGGATTTTTGGAAGTTCGGGGGTAAAATGGTAATTTTTGGAAGGTTAGGGTTTAAAATGGGATTTTTTGGAAGTTTAGGGACCTTCGGGGTAATAAAACCAAAAAATAGGTGACACGTGGCAGCCCCTGAGGCGTCCGAAAGTCAGAGGACCCTTTTGAAAACCAGTGAAAATTTTTGGGGTAATTTTGTAATTAAAACGAACTCGATTTGAATATTAAATTAAGACAAATTAAAAAGAAAAGGGACTGTTTGTACAACTAAACCCAAACAACGACACATGGCAGCCCCTAGTGCTTTCAAAAAAGGTCAAGGATTAAATTAAAAAGCATTGAAAATAGGTGGGCTAATCTGAAATTAATTAAAAGTACGGGAAGGCTTTGATTGAAAATTTGAGAAAAAGCGGAAGGATTGGACACATAAATAACCCTTCCTTCAAAAACACGCGGATCCTAGATCGGGTCGGATCGGACTCCGGGTCGGATTCGGGTAAAAGCTCAGAACGGTGCCGTTTCAGGGCTGAAGCTTAGCCCTCAAAACGGCATCGTTCTAGAAGGCCTATAAAAACCCTGTTTCAAAAAAAAAAGCATTTCCTTTCACCCCTTTTAAAAAAAACGAAAACCTCTCCAAAAAAAAACCCTCTCGCCCTCGCCCAGCCGACCGTGGCTCGATCAATGGGGTCGATCGCCGTCTGTCGCGCGTAAGGTCGCAAGCGCACCGCCGACCCCCGTGCGTGGTCATCGCGCGTCACTGCCGGGGGTCTTCCGGTGCACGCGCCGTCGAAGGCGAACCGCCTCTTCATCTCCGTCCGCCATTGTTTCTGACCGTCAGTAGGTAACGTCCTTTTGTACTCATATCCCTTTTTAGTGAGTCCGATTTTAAAAGTGGGATCTGGGTTTTCGGGTTGGTTTCGAAACCCAGATCTGAGTTTTAATGTATAGGTCGGAGATCGGAGGCAAGAGAAAGTTTTCGATCTTTATTATTATTATTGCCTTTGATCCATTTTCATATTTTTTTTGCAGATCCGCGCATACCGGGGCACGGTCGACGCTTGGTGGCAGCTCCGGCAACGGCGCGACAAAAGGGGAGTGCTTCTGTCTTTTCATTTTCTATTTTTAGTTATTAATATTAATTATTATGTTATTATTTAATGCTATGATATTATTATTAATGAGATTATGACTATTATTATTATTAATACCGATCATTGATATGTTTTGCAAATCAAAAACAATAAATGCTTTGGGGGTATTGAATGCATGTATTAATATGCACTTAAAAAGAAAACTGATGGTTTTAGAATTTTGAAACGCGAATGGCATTAAATGCCTTAAATGTACCTGGTTGGTTTCAAGGCTTGATGCTTTGATTCTGTTTCAGTTGTTGGGTGCCGATTCGAGCTATCAGATACTGATGAAAGAACAGAACATCTATAGGGATTAAAGACTTAAGTTTTTCGATTTCTTTTTTTTAGACCAAAAAAGAGGGTCCTCTACAAACGTTCAATTTTGGCTCTTATAGCCGAATTTTCTATCATTTGCTTTTGTCCTATGCAACTAAATGCCTATCTAATCTGTTTTCTCTTCTTTCAGGCTCGGCAACAGTGGCAATGGTGGTTGCATCAGCTGGTGGCAGTGCAAGTTGCAACTGGAGGTAACAACTTAGTGGCTGACGTGGCGGACCCTGGTTGGACGTGGGTGAATGGCAACAGCAGTGTAAATTTGGGTAGCAAAAATTAGGGTTTGACCTTGTTTCAGCCTAGTTTGGGTCATTTGGGCCCTTTTAGGATCTGTTGGGATCGGACCCAGTTTGGGCTGTTCTGTAATTTGGCTTTGTGCCGTTTTGGGTTATTTAAGTTTGTTTTTTGTAATTGGGCTACATTCGGGTCCAAGAAATGTAATTTGGACTTTATTTTGGACTTTTTTTTAAAAAAAAAATTTGTATTTTAGCTTCATTTAAATTTATAATAATTTTAAATTTGAAAATAAATTTAAACTTAAATTAAATTTAAATTCAAAATAAATTTAAATTTTTAAACAAATTTAATTTTAAAATAAATTTAAAGGGAATTTGGGCCCGGTCAAAATTTGGGCTTCAACAGCTGCCCCTCTTTGCTCGTTGTTGTGTAACAGGAACAGAGCAAAGATCCAAAAGAAGGCCCAATTTTGTCAAGTTCTACTTCTTAGCTGCTCTTTCTTCAACTGGTCCACCCTTTGCTTTACGTCTGTCGCTCAATTTCACTGCATCAGCTTCTCGTAGTCTCTGAGTCTGGTTTCATTGTCTTGCCTTTCTTCTCAGTATCTCATCAGGAAGATGATTGCATCACTTGTTTTGATCCATTCCTCTGTGCTCCATCCGGATTTGGTTCACTTCTCCTCAGGGAGGTATCTGTTTTATTGCTTCGACCTGCTTCTCAGTGCCTCATCAGGAAACTGTGGTTCGAAGATTTGCTCACATCGAGCGTGGGTTTGGTTTGGTTTTCTTCTCAGTATCTCATCAGGAAGATGACCGCGTCGTCTGTTTCAATTCGCTTCTCTGTATCTCATCAGAAAGACGAATTTGGTCCACTTCTCTGTACCTTATCGGGAAGATGGTTAGGAAGTTAACAGTTTGACTTGCTTCTCAGTATCTCATCAGGAAGCTGTGGTTCGAAGATTTGCTCACATCGAGCGTGGGTTTGGTTTGGTCTTCTTCTCACTATCTCATCAGGAAGATGACCGCGTCGTCTGTTTCAATTCGCTTCTCTAAATCTCATCAGGAAGATAAATTTGGTCCACTTCTCTGCACCTCATCGGGAAGATGGTTAGGAAGCTAACAGTTTGACTTGCTTCTCAGTATCTCATCAGGAAGCTATGGTTCGAAGATTTTCTCACATCGAGCGTGGGTTTGGTTTGGTCTTCTTCTCAGTATCTCATCAGGAAGATGACCGTGTCGTCTGTTTCAATTCGCTTCTCTGTATCTCATCAGGAAGACGAATTTGGTCCGCTTCTCTGTACCTCATCGGGAAGATGGTCAGGAAGCTAACAGTTTGACTTGCTTCTTAGTATCTCATCAGGAAGCTGTGGTTCGAAGATTTGCTCACATCGAGCGTGGGTTTGGTTTGGTCTTCTTCTCAGTATCCCATCAGGAAGATGACCGCGTCATTTTGTTGGATAATCGCAATTTGCCCCGTGATCGGGGTAGGGCATTGGAGTCCTACACCTTTTTATCTTGGTGATCTCACTGATTCATCTCGCCTTGCAACGGGGGTGTGACTTTGCTTCCATAGGTCTTTATGTAGACTTAAATTAAAAAGTCATGATTAGAATGAATTAAATGCTTCTAACTCGTATGAATGTATATGATGAATGTCAAATTTATTATCAAGTCGGCATGGTTTGTCGCCTGTCCAATATTCTACTTTTGATGTGTTGCTCTGTCTTTTCAAGGTTGCTTTGGAATTGCTTGTTTTTAAGCTTATCTTCCCATTGATGGTCTTGTTTCGGGTTTCTTGTAATTTCTGAAAACTCCAGAATAATGCTTGTAATTTTTTGTATGATTTATTAGTTCATTATTCGTTATTTAGATGCAAAATGTTTGGACAAAATTGTGCAAAAACAAAGTCATATTCCAAGAATTCTTATTAAAAAGAGGATCGAAGGAAACAATATTAAAAGGAGGATCAAAGGAAACAATCATTAATTGAAGATTGTCAAGTATACAGTGAAGAAAAATTGGTTGCCCCAGGTATCGCAAAATGAGCTACTCTGTGCCAACTTACTTGTGAATCACTCTAGCTCAGATATGTGTTTAGAAGATCTAAAGTACTATGTTGATGTTCCAAGTTGTAACTTCCTTCCTCCTCGTCGACCCGTTTTTGGACTTGAGCCGCCCTTTTGCGGGTTTTCAACTCAAAGTTCCCTTGGTTCTAGGACGCCCTTTGCGAGTTTTCGTCCTGAAACCCCTTTTTTTTTTACGCCCTTTTTGGGTTTTCATCTCAATTCCCATTTTGTTTCTAGGCAAAGTATTTTTTTTACCAAGTCTGAATTGACCGGGTTGTACAGCTCCCTGCCGTCCATCTCTGTTAAGATGAGAGCTCCTCCTGAGAAAGCCTTTTTTACCACGTAAGGCCCTTCCCAATTGGGCATCCATTTCCCACGGAAATCTTTGTGTATGGGAAGTATCTTTTTCAAAACTAGATCTCCCTCATAGAACTCCCTGGGACGAACTTTTTTGTCGTAAGCTCGCATCATTCTTTTCTGGTACATCTGGCCATGGCGAATGACTTTTAATCTCTTTTCCTCGATTAAATTCAACTGGTCATATCGAGCTCGGACCCATTCAGCCTCGTCAAGTTGAAGCTCTGTTAAGACTCGAAGGGAGGGTATTTCAACCTCAATAGGTAAGACTGCTTCCATACCGTATGCCAACGAGAATGGTGTTGCCCCAGTAGAAGTTCTGACTGAAGTTCTGTAGGCAGAGAGGGCAAATGGTAATTTTTCGTGCCAGTCCTTGTAAGTCTCATTCATTTTGGCCACAATCTTCTTGATATTCTTATTAGCTGCCTACATAGCTTCATTCATTTTTTGGCGATAAGGAGAAGAATTATGATGCTTAATTTTGAACTGTTCACAAACTTCTGCTATTGTGTTGTTGTTCAAATTGAGGGCATTGTCGGATATGATCCTTTTGGGCATCCCATATCGGTAAATAATTTCCTTTTTTAGGAACTTACTAACCGCAGACTTGGTAACATTCGCATATGAGGTTGCCTCTACCCATTTAGTGAAGTAGTCAATCACCACAAAGATGAATCTATGGTCATTGGAAGCCTTAGGAGAAATTGGCCCGATGACATCCATGCCCCACATAGAAAAAGGCTAGGGAGAGGTCATGACATGAAGATGTGATGGAGGTACATGGATCTTGTCTCCATAGATCTGGCATTTATAGCACTTCTTGGCATAATTGATGCAATCGCCCTCCATACTAGCGCAGTAATACCCAAACCTCATTATTTGTCGGGCCATCGTGAAACCGTTGGCTTGCGTCCCACAAATGCCTTCGTGAACTTCTTCTAAGATCTTCTTAGCTTCAATTGCGTCGACACACCTCAGTAATACTTGATCTTTTCTCCTTTTGTACAAGATTTCCCCGTCCAGAACATATTCACTGGCTAGTCTTCGTAATGTTCTTTTTTCATTTTCTGAAGCTTGCTCGAGGTACTTTTGATCTCTCACAAACTAAAGAACATTCTGGTACCACGGGTGATCATCTTTTTCCTCTCCATCCTCTGTCTCAATATTGCAACAATGAGTAGGAGCTTCATAGATACTCATCTGAATGGGCTTTACATTTTTCGTTCTACTCACCTTAATCATTGAGGCTAGAGTGGTGAGAGCGCCTACCATTTGGTTCTCCTCCCGTAGAAGGTAATGGAATGTGACGTCATCAAATTCGGTGATCAACTCGAGAACCAATTTGCGATAATCCATTAACTTGGAATCCCTTGTTTCCCATTCTCCTTTTAGTTGATAGATTATCAGTGCAGAGTCTCCATAAATCTCCAAGATTTTGATTCCCCGTTCTATGGCCGCACGGATTCCCAATATACATGCTTCGTATTCAACCATATTGTTTGTGCAATCAAAATCAAGCTTGCTGGTGAAAGGGTAATGATCTCCCTTTGGTGATACCAAGACTGCTCCGACCCCATTGCTTGTGGCATTTGAAGCTCCATTGAAATTTATCCTCCAAGGTCGTTCTTTCGTGATTGCCCCTTTCGTAGCCGCAACATACATTAAATCCTCATTCGGGAAATCAAAGTCTTCTAAAGCCCTACTTGCTAGGAAGTCTACTATCACACTTCCTTTTATTGCTTTCTGATTGACATAGACTATGTCGAATTCGGAGAGCAAGATTTGCCATCGAGCTAATCTCTCATTCAATGCTGCTGACTCCATCAAATACTTTAGAGGATCCAATTTCGAAATCAACCAAGTGGTGTGATATAGCACGTACTGTCTTAATCTACGTGTAGTCCAGACGAGTGCACAACATAATTTCTCAATAGGTGAATATCGTGTCTCGCAATCAGTGAATTTCTTGCTGAGATAATATATCGCCCTTTCTTTCTTTCCGGATTCATCATGTTGGCCTAGTACACATCCCATGGAATTTTCAAAGACCGTTAAGTACATAATCAATGGCTTATTAGGAATCAGAGGTACCAAGATGGAAGCCTTGGATAAATAGTCTTTGACCTTATTAAAGGTTTCTTGACATTCATCATCCCATACACCCGGGTTACGCTTTCTAAGCAGGCGAAAGATAGGATCGCATTTCTCAATCAACTGTGAGATGAACCGAGCAATGTAATTTAGTCTTCCTAAGAACCCTCGAACTTCTTTTTGAGTGCTGGGTTGTGGTAATTCCTGTATAGCTCTGACTTTATCAGGGTCAATTTTAATTCCTTTTTTGCTGACCACAAAACCTAACAATTTTCCTGATGTGGCTCCGAAAGTACATTTGGCTGGATTCAACTTTAGTTGATATTTCCTTAGCCTTCCAAATAACTTTCTCAGGATTCTTACATGTTCCTCCTCCGTTTGAGATTTCGCAATCATGTCATCGACGTAAACCTCAATTTCTTTGTGCATCATATCATGGAACAGGGTCACCATAGCCCTCTGATAAGTTGCCCCTGCATTCTTGAGTCCGAAGGGCATCAATTTGTAACAAAATGTTCCCCATAGCGTGATAAAAGTGGTTTTGGTCATATCCTCAGGGTCCATTCTTATCTGGTTATACCCAGAGAAGTCATCCATGAAGGAAAACAGGGAATGTCCTGTCGTATTGTCAACTAGAGTGTCGATGTGGGGTAAAGGAAAATTATCCTTTGGGCTAGCCTTATTTAAATCTCGATAGTCCACACACATACGCATATTTCCATCTTTTTTGCGAACGGGGACTATATTAGCTACCCATTCAGAGTATTTAACCACTTGGAGGAAACCGACGTCAAATTGTTTCCTGACTTCTTCTTTTATTTTTAACAACACATCCGGTCTCATCCTTCGAAGTTTTTGCTGCACAGGTCTATTTTCTTCCTTTATAGGGAGTTTATGCACCACAATGTCAGTACTTAAGCCGGGCATATCTTGGTAGGACCATGCAAAAATATCTTGGAACTCTTAAAGCAGCTCGATCAGATTCCTTCTGGTTTCTACGGAGATACTTGTCCTGATTTTCACCTCTTTCTCTTCATCTTCGTGCCCCAGATTAATAACTTCCACTGGGTCAGAATGAGGCAGGATCTGTTTTTCTTCCCGTTTCATCATTCTTAACAGATCCGAAAGTAAATACAATCTTGATTATCTTCAAGGTCTTGAAGTTCTTCCAAACACATATCTTGCTCGAAGTGGGGTTCTAAGTTGGCATCAGGATTGCTCATATTATTGATATGTGAGGATCTATCAAAGAATGAAAGAAAGGTCCAAAGGGCGAAATGAATTTGCGAAAGAATGACTATGTGGTATATGTATGTGTATGCATGTATTGAACCTTGTTTATTAGACATGTACGAATGGTTTAGTAAGTCGAGTTTAAGAAATGAAAGAATAATTATGGAAAGAGTATAAAATGGAAAGTGCGCTTCATTCAAAATAACGGAATAATGACCATGGGCCCTTTTACAAAAAGATCCATATTACTTTCGAGCCTAAAGCAATAGGTGTTTTCGAGCATTACTTTGAGGAAATCTTAAAAATTACAGGGAGTTCCTCCGCGGTCCAATTATTCTAAGTGCTTCCTGGTGTACACGGACCAATTTTCGATGGATTCCCTTCCTTTCCTTCATCGGATATAGCATTAACGCCTAGGTCTTTTACGATGCCTTCCTTGGTTCCAATTGTCACTTGCTTCTTTTCCTGCTGGTTGATCACTTCTCCTAAGACAAAAGTCTCATAGATGTGTGGGAAAATCATGGGTTCCCACGAGATGTCCTTTCCAACTAGTTTGGCCCTCCTTCTTTCTTGCCACTTCTCCAGCTCTTTTCTCTTTTGTTTTGCGTCTGACTTGTACCCCAGGCCATAACGATCCCTTTTTTCTATTGGTATCGGTACGTTAACTCTCCCTTGGAGGTATTTTCCTAGTCCTCTCCCAGGTCTCACTCCTTTTCCGACTGTTAACTTCAAACCCATCCTGGTGGTCGATGATATTGTAGGCACAGGTATTTTCCTCCCTTCCGAAATGAAGGTTACATTGAAAAACTCCAATGAGCGGAACGAACATTCCACAACCTCCTCGTTTATTCCCACATAGGGTGAATCGCTTGTTACGAATGTGATTATTTCCTCCTCAGCATTAATCATGATCAGCAGCCCTTCGTTTATTAGCTTCACTTTCTGGTGAAAAAAAGAAGGTACTGCCTTAGCTGAATGGATTCATGGTCTTCCCAGTAGACAGTTATAAGTGGGCCTAATATTCATTACTAGAAAATCTACTTCATACGTATTTGGCCCAATTTGAAGGGGTATTTCAATCTTCCCCATTACCTTCCTTTCTGTCCCATCAAATGCTTTTACTACGTTGTTACACCCTTTCATGTGAGAGCTATAGATTGGTAATCTTTGTAGTGTAGCTAGTGGTAACACGTTCAGGGCTGAACCATTGTCTATGAGTACTCCAGGTAGCGTATACCCTTTACAACGGGTAGTGATGTGTAGAGCCTTGGTGGACCCTATTCCTCCTATTGGTATTTCATCATTTCTAAAAGAAATGAAGTTATCAGCACTCACATTATTGACCAATCGATCTAGTTTGCTGACGGAGATGTCATTTGCTACATAGGTTTCGTTTAGCACCTTCATTAGGGCGCTTCGATGAGCTTCCGAGCTTAAGAGCAATGACAAGATTGATATACGAGCAGGCTGTTTGTGTAGCTGCTCTACTACACTATATTCACTATGTCTTAAGAACTTTAAAAACTCCTTTGCTTCATTCTTAGTCACAAGCTCAGTGATGGGTGCTTCCGGCTTGTTAATCGTTCCTTTCTCAGGCTCACACATTTTAGCTTTCTCTTTATTGACCTCTTTTTCTTCATTCTCAAGGTCATAATTCTTACCGCTTCAGGTAATAAGGTTAACGTCCTTCCTAGGTTCCCCCTCCTTTGGCACGATCTCGTTGCAATTGTAACTCCATGAGACCTTCCTGTTGTCTTTGTAAGGAAACGTTATGGACTTTTGTATAATAATGCGGGGGGTTGTTTGTTCTCTTGTCGTGCCACGGATAATCACCTTGGGACAATTGCTTCCATAAGTCTTAGATGTCCCGTTTTCAGAGGCACAAACATCACTAGCTTCCACTCCCTCTTCAAAGAATTTCAGCTCTCGGTTATCCATCATCCTTTGGACCATGGCTTTGAACTCGATGCAACTTTGAATTTTATGCCCTTTGACGGCGTGAAATTCGCAATGGTCATCATATCCGATTATCACACTCTCTTTATTGCTTAAGATTATCCCTTTTTTAACCAGCTTCTACCATACCCATCGAAATGGAGACTGGATTTCTTCAATATTTCTCTTAATTTTTCGGGCTCCTTCTTCCAGCAAGGCGTTTACCCCTTGCTCTGGGTGATTAGGCATAGGATTTTCAGCTATATTAGGTTTTACTGGCTCTTCTAACTTCACGATCCCGTGTTCTATGAGTCCTTCGACTCGTCTTTTAAAAACGAGGCAGTTTTCAATCGAATGCCCTTCTGCCCCTGCATGGTATTCGCAGTGAGCTTTTGCATCATACCAAGCCGAAAATAGGGGTTTGTATGGTCTTACATGCTGGGGAGCTACCACATATGCCGTATAATATTTTGTAGAGTTCCCCATATGACATTGGAAGGGGAGTATATTGGATTTTTCCCTATTCAATCTAGTTCCTGTCTCCTCCCGCGGGGCATTTTGATAATTGCCTATTGGAGTCTTTGGCTGACTTGTCATGAAGGGTCTGGTGTAACCAGGTCTGTATATGCTTGCATTGTTGACCTCGTTATCCCTTCTCCTAGGGGTAGGCCTTTTGGGGCTTACTCCAGTCTCAATCTTACCAGCTTTGATCGCATTTTCAATCATTTCCCCCGACATGACCATATCGGAGAAACTCTTGGTAGCGTTTCCTAGCAGATGATTTAGGTAAGGAGCCTTGAGTGTATTGACGAACAACATTATCGTCTCCTTTTTTGTTAACGGTGGCTGTACTTGTGTTACCACCTCACGCCACCTCTGCGCATATGTTCTAAAGCTCTCATTTGACTTCTTTTCCATGTTCTGCAGTGTAAGTCGGTCAGGGGTTATTTCTATTACATGGTCGTATTGTTTTAAGAAAGCTTGTGCCAAGTCTTTCCACGAATGGATTTTTGATCGGCTCAGCTGATTATACCATCTGATCGCCGACCCGACCAGGCTGTCTTGAAAATAATGAATTAACAGTTGGTCATTATGTACATGCTCTGCCATCTTTCTGCAGAACATAGTTAGGTGAGCTTCAGGGCATCTCGTCCCGCTATATTTTTCAAATTCTTGAGCTTTGAATTTGGGAGGGAGCACTAATTTCGGAACCAAACTTAGCTCTTTGGCATCCACCCCATAGGCAATTTCAATCCCTTGCATCACGTCAATTTTCTCTTCTAAACGCCTGTATTTTTCTTCTATTTGCCTGGGAAGATCTTCTTTTATCATTTCGTCAAAGTCCGGAACACCCTGATCCAGTTGGATAATTAGCCGATCGTGACGTGCCTGTGGCTGGTTGCTGTGCCCTTATGGTAACAGTGGGCTCCCGTGCCGGTATTTCTTGCGACACTGAGTTATGAAGGGGAGCAAAGCCTGGGTGGACCATCGGGTCCTCTTCTTCCTCAATGGCTGGGCTTTTCCCTTTGTCAGCCATGCTTTGTTTTACTTGTGATAATTCGTTCATCAGGCTCTTTTGTACTTCCATGAATTGATTCTTCATTTCTCTACACATCATGCTCATTTGCTCTTGGATGTGTTCTTGCATCTGGTCTTGTAATTCCTTTTGAATTTGTTCAAGTCTTTGTTTCATGGCTTTAGTTTTCTTTCGAGTATTATAACGGTGTGAGTTTTCAATGGTTACTGATGTAGCTCTGGTTCGTGAATTTTAATGAGTTAGGATTGTTATGCAGAAGTATACAAAATTGTGACGTAAATATGATGCATGCATGCAAGAGAAAGGTATTGACTTATAAGTCACTTTTCATTTAGAAAACTTCATTTGGATAACAAGTTCCTTAACATAAAGTAAATTACATAAACGGTTTCGCTTTGATGCTTAGTGCCTTGACTTTTTTAAGGAGTTTTGACAGCTTCTGTCCTCGTTCATTCTTCGTCTCGTACTGTATGCTTAACTCTTTTGCTTTAACTGCCAGGGTCTGCACGTGGTCAGCTACTCCGCGAATTTGATTTAAAGCTTCACCCATGACATAATCCCTTTCTCTGACTTCCTTTTGAGTTTGCTGAAGATGCCAATCATTTGTATCCAATGTTCTTTCCAGAATCTCAATTCGTATTTCACTATTCTGCAAAGAGGCCTCTAACTCTTCCACCCTCTCATTTAGTCTCTCAATCTCGGCTCGGCCTGCCTTTAACTCCATTACTGAATTCCGGCTATGATGCCTATACAAGGACTCCTCCAATTCTCCTACTCGAGCTTTTAATTCAGCTACTTCGGCTTGGCTTTCCAGAAGGCTGCTATTCATAGCATTTTCTTGGACTTGGGCGTCTTGAAAATTGTTTTTCCAGTGACTTGTTTTATTTTTCTCTTCGTGGATTTCCTGCTGCCATTGCTATGATGTCTTACCCAAACCGGCGGTTCTCATTGATAATCGAAGTTTTTTATAGTCCTTCTTTAGGCTGCTCAGATCTTCTTCAGCCTTATTCTTCCCTTTCCTCAATTTTTTCGCCTCCAGCTTCTAAATATCAACGTCTAGTCCTAAGAGCACCTTCTCTTCTTCCAGTTTTTCTATCACTTTCCCCATCTCAGCATTTTTCTTTTCAAAATCCTGTTTAATTATCTCTAATTCAGTTGGAACTACCTGCAAGTGTTCTTCAATTGGGCGGACAATCTCCGGGTTTGGCACGGGAATGTTATCATTGATCCTTCTGTTTCTCCACCAATCATATTCTATAGTCATCATGGGATTGGTGCCGAATGCTTTCATTTTTCGGACCTGATTCCATGCATTTGAGATTTCCCGAATCCTTTTCTTATTATTTTCTCCCTGGTACACGAATTCACATTGAGCTATCCCCTGCGTCGCGGGTATGAACTGTCTTGATCTGTATTGTCTTGAAACTAGCAACGATGCATACCCAATTGCTCCCCATACCCAGTCGAGATCTCTGCATCGATATAATATTTCATCAGGAATAAATCATGGTGTTCGCCACTCTATGTCTTCGTCTTTGAGGCTTTGAAGTATGGCCATTCATTTTTCTTCTGAGAAGCTTTCTTGTCTCTGTGTGGCCACGAACTCTTTCAAAGAGGAGTAATCTTTAGACAAGTACTGATAGGAGACTTTTTCTGTTTTTCAAAAGTGACTATGAAACCATACCATCAGTAGCGGTGCGTAGGCGATAAATCGACCTTCGCCCTCTTTTCTGCATGTATTCAGGGATCTAAAAGTTTCAGCTAGTATAGCCGGGACAAGTGTCACTCTTTTACTTAATCTATCAAACAAATCTATCACCGCGTTCTCTATATGTCCCAAGGCTTTTGGAAAAATGACCAACCCATAGATACTTAGGGCTAAAATGTCGATCTTCTTCTTCGCATCTGGATGGGCCCATATTAAATCTCGCAGGCTCTTCCATGTGATGCACTTGTTATCGCCCTTGACCTTAACTTGAGCTGCAACCCATTGCTCGCTCATGCTCGTGATGTTTATTAATCTTTTAAGTCGGGAGATTTGGAGCTCTAGAGTAGGCCTTATTTACTGACATTTTCGGACAACGGAGCAAAGTGATGTATTCTTCTATCGTCGGTGTCATGTCTATATTCCCGAAGGTGAAGCAATTGTAGGCCGAATTCCAATACTGTGTTAAGGCTCTAAATAGGGATTTGTCCACTTTAATTTCGCACAAGTATGGAAAATCTTCGTATTCTTAGTAAAAGGTTTGCTTCATGTTATTGTCCCAACTGTCTCACAGCTCCTTCAATTCGAGCACATTATTTTGAGCCGTGCTGATCCTGGTGTAATCCCAAAGCTCGGACTCATATCCTTCTACTAAGCTGTCTCCTTTTTGGCGTTGAGTCTCCTCCGACCACATGCGCACGACCATAGTGTCCTCCACTTTATCAAAGTACTTGTTTTCCATGATTAATTCTCTTATCGGTAACTGAACTTTTGAGTCTTATACCTTCTCTATGTATGATGATGAAATGCGATGCAGACAGAGACAAAATACCAGTTAGCGAAATACAACAATATCAAAATACAAGTAAAGCATAGAACCTAAGAGTCTAATTTGGAAGGTTGCTAAATGGTTTAACACAACTCCTTTTAGAGCAGGTTTTTACGTCTTACTACATGTGGTTTTAGGCCCTAAAATAGATGTACCCAAACCAGCAGATTCCGTAATCCATCACCCATTACAGGATCATACGGATGAGTTCGGTTTAGGGGGACGCATTTCCCACATGTTTGCACGGAAGTGAAAACTTCACGAAAAGAAGGGTACTTTGTAATCCCGAAAGCAATCCACTATACTGCACGGAGGTGAAAACCTCACGAAGGAGTAGTTTTAGGCTTCCACTTATTAGGGTAATATCATATGCAGATGTATGCAAATTTATACTAGCAATATCATGTCACAAAAGATGTCAGGGATCGCATATTACACAAAACTAAAGCTTTCAAAAGTTTCTAAAGAATACCCGAAAATAATCAATTTTGGCTTGACTCTCGTTTATTTTAAATTCCCCAGCGGAGTCGCCAGCTGTCGAAACCATCCTTTTTTTGGAAAATGACGTGTCAAAAAAAAATCATTTTCAAAATTGATAAATAATGGGAGTCGCCACCAATCCTTTATTCGGTGTGATTGGATCACCACAAAACGTTTTAAAAGCCGTTTTGAAAACATGTAGGTCTTCGAAATCCAGAAAAATAGGTTTGGGAGTCGGTTACGCATGAGGAAGGATTAGCACCCTTATGCGCCCAAATTGGTACCGTATTGATTACTTTCGGGTCTTAATTTGTGACATTTAAAAGTTCAAATAAAGCTTAAAATACGATCCTTGAATGCACGAGTTAAGCTTAAAAGAAATTGAGTTTGTTTGAAAATATCGCTATTTCAGAGTGATCGAGGAAGAAAAGCTACGTCCAGTGAGTTAGGACACGACATTTCAAGATCCAGAAATAATAACCTTTCCTTTGTAAAACCTTTTGAAACTTTTGCGAAAAGGATGTTTGATTATCTCGATTTGAAGAAAGGTTGCACTTAGTAAGTTAAGGCGCAATATTTCAGAATCGAAGATAAGTAAACATTGCCTTGATTAAGTGTATTCGATTATTTCGATTTGAAGGAAAATTGCACCTAGTGAGTTAAGGCACAAATTTTCGAAACCCGAAATAAAAGAATATTTCCTCGATTTTAAAGTTTTTATGAAAAAATGACAATTTCGAAAACAAGCATGCGAGTTTAACAAGAATAAGCAGCTAATGATAGATACTAAATAACACGAAGCAATATAAATAAGAAGATAAGTTATTCACGAAAGAAATCAAGGATACAAAATACGAGTGCATAATAAAAAATGCAAATGTTGATGAGAAAGAAGAAAAGGTGCAATCGGAGTTCAAAATGAGACCTTCCGGATGCACGGGGGTAAAATGGTAGTTTTGAAGAAGGTTTGGAGTCAAAAATGGGATTTTTGGAAGTTCGGGGGTAAAATGGTAATTTTTGGAATGTTTGGGGTCAAAAATGGGACTTTTTGGAAGTTTAGGGTTAAAAATTGGATTTTTGGAATTTCGGGGGTAAAATGGTAATTTTTGGAAGGTTCGGGGTCAAAAATGGAACTTTTTGGAAGTTTGGGGTTAAAATGGGATATTTGGAAGTTTGAGGTTAAAAATGGGATTTTTGGAAGTTCGGGGGTAAAATGGTAATTTTTGGAAGGTTTGGGGTTAAAAATGATAATTTTTGGAAGGTTCGGGGTTAAAATGGGATTTTTGGAAGTTTGGGGGTAAAATGGTAATTTTTGGAAGGTTTGGGGTTAAAAATGGGATTTTTAGAAGTTCAGGGGTAAAATGGTAATTTTTGGAAGGTTCGGGGTTAAAAATGGGATTTTTTGGAAGTTTAGGGACCTCCGGGGTAATAAAACCAAAAAACAGGTGACATGTAGCAACCCCTGAGGCGTCCGAAAGTCAGAGGACCCTTTTGAAAACCAGTGAAAATTTCTGGGCCAATTTTGTAATTAAAACGAACTCGATTTGAAGATTAAATTAAGACAAATTAAAAAGAAAAGGGACTGTTTGTAAAAATAAACCCAAACAACTCCGGGGTATTGAATGCATGTATTAATATGCACTTAAAAAGAAAACTGATGGTTTTAGAATTTTGAAACGCGAATGGCATTAAATGCCTTAAATGTACCTGGTTGGTTTCAAGGCTTGATGCTTTGATTCTGTTTCAGTTGTTGGGTGTCGATTCGAGCTATCAAATACTGATGAAAGAACAGAACATCTATAGGGATTAAAGACTTAAGTTTTTCGATTTCTTTTTTTCAGACCAAAAAAGGGGTCCTCTACAAACGTTCAATTTTGGCTCTTATAGCCGAATTTTCTATCATTTCCTTTTGTCCTATGCAACTAAATGCCTATCTAATCTGCTTTCTCTTCTTGCAGGCTCGGCGACGGTGGCAGTGCAAGTTGCAACTGGAGGTAACAACTTAGTGGCTGACGTGGCGGACCCTGGTTGGACGTGGGTGGATGGCAACATCAGTGCAAATTGGGGTAGCAGAAATTAGGGTTTGACCTTGTTTCAGCCTAGTTTGGGTCATTTGGGCCCTTTTAGGATCTATTGGGATCGGACCCAGTTTGGGCTGTTTTATAATTTGGTTTTGGGCCGTTTTGGGTTATTTAAGTTTGTTTTTTGTAATTGGGCTACATTCGGGTCCAAGAAATGTAATTTGGACTTTATTTTGGATTTTTTTTTTAATTTGTATTTTAGCTTCATTTAAATTTATAATAATTTTAAATTTGAAAATAAATTTAAACTTAAATTAAATTTAAATTCAAAATAAATTTAAATTTAAAAATAAATTTAAATTTGAAAATAAATTTAAAGGAAATTTGGGCCCGGTCAAAATTTGGGCTTCAACACAAAGAAACGGACCCTAAATGTAAAATTGACCTCGAGAGGTCATGTAGTAGAGAAAAAACTCACATTTTAGTAAATAACTAGTATGATTTCTACTCTTTGCGTTAGATTGATTAATTGTTTGTATCAAATTATGAAATAAAAAATTAAAAGCTAAAATATAATGTAAGTTTCTATACGTTTTGTACATTTGAAATTTAGTCCCCCTCTTGTACACTTAGAATTTAGTCCTTATACTTTCATTTCTAAATATTTGGTCTTTTTGCTTTTCAAATTTAAAAATTTAGATCTAATTGTTAACATCATTAAAATTCTTCTATTAAATTCACTGGTTTGACATTTTAATTTTTTTTTTTAAAATACTCATTTGGTAGTCGTGTGACAAAAATGTCATTGTAATGGATTTGAATTTAAAAGAAAATTTTAATGGTGTTAACAATTCTTAAAATTCAAGTAAGCATTTTAATCATAATAAAGTATTTAGACTAACTAATTACATTATAAATATTAAGAACCAAATTATGTTAAAATTAAAATATAAAAATTAAATCTGGTTAGACAAAAGACAATATATAAAAAATATAAATATAATTTAAATTTAATAATAAATTTAAAAACAAATAACAAGTATATTTTACGTAATATTTGTAGATGAATTGTAAATAGAAATTCACTGAGGCCTGTATAAACAGTCTCCTTAAGATAGATTCGTCCTCTCCTCGGAGCTAAAGAATTTTTGAATGTCTATCTCCCAGGATACAACAACGATCAGTTACCAAACCAAAAGCAGCAAAACTTTTTATAACAGGAGAATGCTAACCAAGCTTCCTCTATCACCAAAAACAAAAATGGAATTTTGAGAGAAAATATGAACAAATTTTGAGAGAGGGCAAAAGTGGTTGTTCTTCACTTGATTTGTAAAAATCAAAAGAAGAATGAGCTATTTATGGTGAAATTAACGGTTACATGAAATTTTAAAACAAACATAATGAGGAGAGTTACAAATATAACGTTTTGTAGGTTACTAACATAGTGAGTTACAAAAAAAAAATTAAAACAAATAAAACTATGTAACTGCCTTTAGAACACCAAAGGACAGTTCCGTTGAAGAGAAAATAATATTTAAATGGGTTAAAAATTTTGATAGACTCAATAAGACTTGATCAATCCGAACATTTCATATCACTTATATCATGCAAGTGCACTTCTAACCCATTTTAGTTTAATCAACACCTTCATGAGAGAGAGCTTTGATTTATTCATTTACTAATTAATATGTTGCTTTTAGCTTATAAACTCTTCTCATATACCACACTTTTAACAATGTGGGATATGATATTTTAAGCACAATTTTTCCTCAACAATCATTTTTATGTAGTTTTCTTTGAGCTTCAATTTCTTATTCATTACTCAATCATTTTGAGCATATTATATACTGTTTTAAAAATCTCATGGAGTAGAATATAATAATAATATTTATTATTTAAAAACTTTAATTTTATCCATAAATAATATTTTTCTAAGTTCTCTAATAAACAAATCTTAAATTTGAACGTGATTAAAAAATTAAAATTAAAATTAGACCATTTTATATAACCTAAAAAATTAAAGAGACCAAATTGCATAATATAAAAAAAGGAAAAAAATTAATTCAAATCGTATAAACCATATTTAATATTCAAATCTTATCCTATTATTAATAAAAAAAATCAAGAGAAAAGTATTTTAGAACTTCCTTTATATATAAATTTTGTAATATCCAAAGAAAAATGCAATATTTCAATTAAACGTGTCAAATTTTATTGGTAATCTCTGTTTTCTAGGCAGCAATGAGCTCAGCTGTGATGTCATGTGTCACCGTACAAAAGCCTTCAAAATACTACTAAGTGGGGAAGTACTTGTCGTTCTGCATACCCATCAAAACACCCACGTACAGAAGGCGCTAGATCTTCTTTCAAACATTTTCTCTTTAGATCTGAAATGACAAAGTCACCCGAAGAAGAACACCCTATCAAGACCTTTGGCTGGGCTGCAAGGGACTCATCTGGTTATCTCTCTCCTTTTACCTTCTCCAGAAGGTTATTTTCACAGTTTAAGCTTTCTAACAGATGCATGCTTAACTCTTTCTACTCTTCTTGTTCCATGAAATTTAATTTAATGTTGGCTTTGCATTTTAATCTTTGTGATAATTCTCTTTTATAACAGTTAGTCTGATTTCAAAGATGAAATGATTTTGTTTGGAGTTGTAATGAACTGGTGAGTGCAGGGTAACTGGTGAAGAAGATGTGAGGCTTAAGGTGCTGTATTGTGGGATTTGTCATTCTGACCTTCACAGTATCAAGAATGAATGGGGCTTCTCCAACTACCCCATGGTTCCTGGGTCAGTCACTCCCCTCCTACCTTTTACCATCTCTTTCTTCATCATCTCTTGTTATTAATCCATTCCTCTTTTTAATCTAGTAAATTGGTGGGTAAACAATAAAACATAAAACCAAGAAAAACTCCATGACATCTGCCACTTATACATGATACCTGAGTCAATTATAACTTATAAGTTGTAGAATCTTAAATTAATCAGTTCATGGGGGTTATTTGTTTAAGTTTGAAGATCTTTTTGAAATTTGAGAAAGTTTGAGTAAAAATAATAAGTTTAAAAAATGGGTTTGAACAAAAAAAAATTAGGTTCATTCAAAATATTGGTTGGGATTGGATTCGGATTTGAACATTTGAACATGATCCCAACCCAGTTCGATCAGTTTTAAGTTTATAATATTTTATATTATGTTTTTTTTATATATTATGTAATTTAAAACATATTAAAAAATAAACATATACAAAATATATAATATTAATTTACTGTAAACATTAAAATAATGTTAAAATAAATATATAAAAATTTTCAATAAATTAAATATTTATAAAATTATTAAATATTAAAATAAAATCATAAATATTTAAAAAAAAATTAATATATATATATGGACAGGTCTAAAATGGGTTTGAGTTAGTTTTTTTTACAAATATGAGCGTATTTGGGCAAATTTTTAGACCTAGATTTCGAGCTGGATCGTGCTTGAGCAACTATACAGTATGTTAATATCATACTTAGATCTGATCCGAACACGATCTGGCCCGTGAGCACCTCTAATCTTAACCAAGGAACTTGATTCACATTTAAAATATGTGGAATATAAATATTTAGGGGTGAGTGTTTAATCGAATCGAGTAAAAAAATTTCGAGTTAATCGAGTTTATGAGTCCTATTTTATCATTCTAACTCAATTTGAATTTTTTTCGAATCGAGTCGAATTATTTGCGTTAAATTAAAAAAAGTTAAACATGTCAAATAAAAATTTTGTTACAATATAACCATGGGCGAAACTAGAAATTTTTTTTAGGGATCAAAATTAAATTGTAGTAAAAATATAATTTTTAAAAGATTAAATCAAAATTTTATTATTTTAAGCGGCTGAAATGTAATTTTACACTTACTAATTTATATTTTTTAAAAATTTTCAAGGGTCTAAATGTAAATTTTATCATTTTAGGGGGGTCGAAGCTCTTACTAACTCTCTGGATTCGCCCCTAAGTATAATTAATTTCATGTTAAAGCACATAAATTTGAAACATTTATATTTGAAAATTTTTCAAAGTAAAATAATAATAAAATAAGATACTTGAGTATGATAAATTTGAATCATTAATTAGGCTCAAAATTATTATTTTAGAAAAATTTTAAAATTTTAACTTGTTATATATTTTTATAATTTTTATACTTTTTTTTAAATAAAAATGTGACATTTTTATAAATATTTTGAATTATTTTGTATTTTTTGTTAAGAGAGATCAATTTTCTTTTTTTTCAAAGTTGACGGGGATCAAAAGGATATTTATATCAATATGTTATTTAAATTATTTGAGTCATTTGAATTGTGAAATTATGTGTGTGACTTGTCTCTATATATTATATTATGTGTGAATTAAAGTAATATTATTTAACCGACCAAAATTGGTGGCTTGATTATCATGAATCATGCTAAGTGGGCATAACAATTAGATTTCGGTCTCATGTTATGTTAGTGGCATGAAATCAAGCCATTTGTCTCTCACAAAATCCATCACAATGCCTTTATTTAACAGCTACATCTTCATGGAGATATAACACAAATGCCCATAATTTGCAGGCATGAAATAGTGGGGGAAGTGACAGTAGTAGGCAGCAAAGTGGAAAAGGTTAAGGTGGGAGATAAAGTGGGTGTGGGATGCATGGTTGGAGCTTGCCACAGCTGCGACAGTTGTGCAAACGACCTTGAAAATTACTGCCCTAAACTCATACTAACCTACAATGGGATTTACTACGATGGAACCAAAACTTATGGAGGCTATTCAGATTCAATGGTCGCCAATGAACGCTACGTTGTTCGTATCCCTGACGCCATGCCCCTTGACTCTGCAGCTCCTTTGCTTTGTGCTGGAATCACTGTTTACAGTCCTTTGAAATACTTCGGATTAGGTGAACCTGGAAAGCATATTGGCATTGTTGGGCTTGGTGGTCTTGGTCATGTTGCTGTTAAATTTGCTAAGGCTTTGGGGTCCAAAGTGACTGTAATTAGCACTTCCCCTAGTAAGAAGGCTGAAGTCTTGGAACATCTCGGTGCTGACTCTTTTTTGGTTAGCCATGACCAAGACGAACTACAGGTAATTGTGTGCACTTACTCCAACTTTTACTAAAAGAAATTTTGGAAATGATTTTACTTTTTGGGGTTGGAGCAGGCTGCCATGGGTACTTTTGATGGAATTATAGACACAGTCTCTGCTACTCATCCAATTATGCCACTGCTTGGTCTTCTCAAGTCCCATGGGAAACTTATTATGGTTGGTGCACCCCAGGAGCCACTCGAGTTACCTGTCTTTTCGTTGATCATAGGTAAGCAGAAGAAAACATTTAATAAACACTAGTCTTGGAGTTTGAATTTGAGTATAAAGCTGACAAGTAATTTATATATTTGTGATTACAAACAGGAAGGAAGACGATGGCTGGAAGTGGTATCGGAGGAATGAAGGAGACACAAGAGATGATTGATTTCGCAGCGAAACACAACATAAGAGCAGACATTGAAGTTATATCCATGGATTATGTGAACAAAGCGATGGAAAGACTTGAAAAGGCCGATGTCAGATACAGATTTGTAATTGACATTGGAAACACCTTGGCTGCCACCAAGTCTTAAACTTGCAAATCACTAATCCGTGGCTTTAAAATGCTCGGATGTCACAGTAGTTTCGTGATTGAATATCGTTTGCTTAAACAGACTTTGCTATGCTATGCTTAAAACAATCGATGAATAGAGTGCAGAATGCTTCATGTCTGGAGCTTTTATTTTAATACACAAATAAATGTTCAACTATCCAAATATAGATGATAAAAGTTGAAAGAATATACACAATATTGAATGAAGAACTTCACTTTATTAACTAAGACTCGTATCATAAACAAAGCATAAGCAATGCTATTTATACAATTGAAAACTACTAACCATACTAACAGACTTAACAATGACTGACTGCCTCATAACTGCTTTCACATTCCCTAATATTCCCCCAGCTGAGTGTCTCCTGTCTCGTGCTACTTTGAGACTCTTCATACTTACTTAAAACTCTTAACTGATGTCTAAACCTTGTGAACAAGCTTGCTGACAGTGGCTTAGTAAGCACATTAGCAACCTGATCTTGACTAGGTACATGTCCCACTTGGAGTGTCCCTGCAGCAACCTTCTCCCTAACAAAGAAAAGATCCAACTCTACATGTTTAAACTTGGAATGTAGGACTGGATTGGCTGCAACAGCCACTGCACCTGAGCTATCACACCACAGAAAAGATTGACCTCCAACCTTAACACGCAACTCTGTCAGCAAAGACTACAACTAAACTATTTCAGCAGTCGCATGAGCCAAGCTTCAATATTCATCTTCAGCTATGGAATGGGAAACCACTCGTTGCTTGCGAGAACTCCAAGAAACAAGGTTCCCTCCAAGAAACGCACAAAACCCCGTGGTTGACCTTCTATCATCTACATTTGTTCCCCAATTTGCGTCTGAAAACCCTACCAAGGACAGTTTGGAAGCAACTGAAAAAATTAAACCATGATCCAAGGTATTTTACAAATACCTGAGAATCCTTTTAATAGCTTTGTAGTGTTAATCAAGAGGCTTGTGCATGAATTGACAAACCTTGTTGACTGCAAACGCAATATCCGACCTTGTAATAACTATATATTGCAATGCTCTAACAATACTTCTATAGACAGCAGGATCTTCAAAAGGAGACCCATCTTGAGCAGACAAAGTTGTGACCATAGGCGTGGGAGACCCTTTTGCATTCTCCATTTTGCTCTTCTTCAACAAACCAAGTATGTACTTCCTCTGACTTAGCATTAGTCCAGTAGAAGTATATGTCACCTCATTTCCCAAGAAATAATTCAACTGTCCTAGATCTTTCAGAGAGAACTGAGCATCCAAGGAGTGCACAAACTCAGCTACAGCTTCCTTGTTGTTGCCAGTCACTATTATATCATCCACATAAACCAACACGTAAATAACCATAGAACCAGACTGCTTAACAAACAAAGATGTATCAGACTTTGTCATAACAAAACCAGCAGCAAGCAAAAAACTTTCAACTTTTCAAACCAGGCCCTTGGAGCTTGTTTAAGACCATAAAGTGCCTTCTTCAACTATACACCAATTGTTGATCACCTTCATGCTTTTCAAAACCTGGAGGTTGAACCATATAAATTTCTTCTGACAAATCCCCATTTAGGAAGGCATTGTTAATGTCCACTTGCCTGAGCTCCCAACCAAGAGTAACAGCAATAGCTAACACAACTCTGATAGTTGTTGGTTTGACCACAGGACTAAAAGTCTCTTGAAAATCAATTCCTGCTTCTTGCAAGTACCCTTTTACCACTAGCCTACCTTTGTACCTTGCAATTGAACCATCTGCATTCCTTTTTAGCTTAAACACCCACTTACATCCCACTGCCTTTCGATCCTCAGGCAATGGAACCAGTTCCCAAGTTTGATTTTTCAGCAAAGCACTGAATTCTTGTTAAGTAGCCTCGGTCCACTCTTTACTCTAAAAAGCTTATTCAATAGTAACAGGTTCTCTTTCAAATAACTGAGTGGAAAAAACTTTTGGCTTAAAAATCCCATTTTTCGACCTAGTCATCATGGGATGAAAATTAGAAGGCATTTGTAGAACACCTCATTGTAAGTCACCTTGACCAGAAACTTGCACTTCTCTTCCAATAGAACCTTGTAAATTCCCTTCATTCTAACCAACAACTTTACGACACCTCTCAGTAAACTCTGCTGGCAACATTGAACTAGAAGAACTAGTGGCTTCAGTAAAGTCAGTAGTAGGTGCAGGCACATTACCATACTCCTCTGCAGTAACCCAAGGAATTGATGCTGCTGCAGTACCAACACCATTACTTCTGTTAGAAATTTCAACTGACAAACGAGCTGCACCATCCCTGGATGACATAATTACTGACACATAGGTTTCCTTGTGAACCTTAGTCATATTAGAGCCTCCAAACAAGCATTGAGAACCAAAAATACTGGCAAAAGGAAAACAACACTCATCAAAAACAACATGCCTAGAAAGAAAAATCCTACCAGTGTTGTCAAGACATTTAAAACCTTTCTGATTTGAGTTATATCCAACAAAAGTACACTTCTTGGACCTGAACTCTAACTTGTGCTGATTGAATGATCTGAGATAAGGAAAACAAGCACAGCCAAAAACCTTCATTTGTGAATAATCTGGTTTGACATTAAATAGCTTCTCATAGGGACTTTTATATTGCAAGACTTCAATAGGCAATCTGTTTATCAAGTGAACAGCATGAGTAAAAGCATGAGACCACAATCTCAAAGGCATAGAAGCTTGAGCCAGAAGTGTCAACCCAGTCTCTACTATATGTCTATGTTTTGTCTTTGCTATACCATTTTGCTCAAAAGTGTAGGACAAATAACCCTGTGCTGAATACCATTTTGAACCAACACCTTGGTGAACGACCTAAACTCACGTCCCCAATCACTCTGAAACATCTTGATCTTTTTTCCAAACTGAACTTTAACATTTTTAGAAATGCAGAAAACACCTTAAAGCTTCTCCTCTACTCTTAAGCAAATACAACCAAGTAAATCGACTATAGACATAAATAAAAAAGATGTAATACCTATAACCATTTGACACTGTGTGCGCAGGTCTCCACAAATCAGACACTATTAGCTCAAAGGGAGTATTATAAACAGTATTAGAAGGAGAAAAAGGCAGCTTGTGAGACTTTCCCAATTGACAAGCTGAACAAACTTGTGGCATTATTGCTTTATTATACAAAATATTACAACTTTGTAAAACTTGAACAAGAACATTATTACAAGGATGACCAAGTCTCTTGTGCCAAAGATCCACACTAGCAACCTGAACAGTATGTGCAGATTTGGAAGAAACTCCTTCAACTGTAGATGCTAAAACTGAGGTATCAAACCTATACAAACCATCATGTATGTGGCCCACTAGCAACACTTTTCCTGTCTGAATGTCCTTCACAAAACAATAAAAAGGGTGAAACTCAAAATAAACCCTATTTTCTTTAGCAAACTGTCCAACATAAATTAAATTCTTGCAAACATCTAGCACATGAAGTACATTTCTTAACTTCAGAAGTTTACTACCAGTATCAATTTTAGTGGATCCTATTAGCAATGGAAATTGACTCACCATTCTCCATAGAAACAATACTAGTACCTGTATATTCAGCCACATGATGAAGAGAAGAAACATCATTCGTGATGTGGTTCGTAACCCCAAAATCCGGATACCAGACCTTGTTACTACCCAAGACTGAAGCAGTTTGTGCATGTGGACCTATATGAGTAGAAGCACAACTATGCTGCGAAGTTGAACACTGTGGAACCTGAGCATAACATTCTTGATCATCAAAATGATGATAATTAACAGCCACCTGAGAACCTGTAGCCAAATCTGTCATTGCAAAAAAATTCTCATCAAACCTGTAATAACATTTTTGCACCACATGACCAACTTTACCACACAACTGACATTGAGACCTAGGATTAGCAAAACGACCTCCACGACCTCTGCCACGCTGAAAAGTTCTGCCCCCTCGAAAACCAGAACCATAAGGTCGAGCATAACCATTCCTAGATTGATCATCAACTCCTTCTTTATTCTGACTTACTACATTAACTTGCAAAGGAACTTCAGAAATGCACTCTGCTTGTCTTGCCTCATAATCAAGAAGCATCTCAGTCAGCAATTCTAGCGACATTGAAGTAGTAGTAGTTGCCACTGCACGAATTGCCTCATATTCAATAGAAAGATCAGCCAAGATACCCCCAACCTATTCTTGATCTGAAAGAACATTACAAGCTGCAATTAAATTGTCAATCATGGTCTTGATCTTGAAAAGATACTCTTGTATACTAAGATTCCCTTTCTTTTGAGAATATAAAGAATGCCTCAAACTAGAGACCTTAACACTAGATTTCACCGCAAATCTTCTTTCAACAGTTTGCAAATATCAAGACTGGTACGAGCATTAATCAAATATACTAGTATTTCATCAAAAATGGTTGACAACAACCAAGAAGCAAGACGTTTGTCTTGTTGCCTGTGTAACACAAAATCTGGATTATCAACCAACTGACCTTCTTCACCATGCAAGAATTGTGCTGAAGTATTCACAGTTCCTAAAAAAATCCCCTCTAAATCATAACTTTCAAGAATCAAGATCACTTGCTGTTTCCACAAAAAAAAATTCTTCTCACTTAGTTTGACCGTATCATGTTTAGAAAAATGTTGAATTTTCCTAGAACTTATTTCTGACACTTGTGTATGAACCTGTTCCTCAGCATCCGATCTCTAATTACTCCCTTCATTTTCTTGAACACCTCCTGACGCCATAACCACTGAAAAACACTTAAAAGAACCTAGCTTTTGATACCATGAAAGAATATACACAACATTGAATGAAGAACCTCACTTTATTAACTAAGACTCATATCATAAACAAAGCATAAGCAGTGCTATTTATACAACTGAAAACTAATAACCATACTAACAGACTTAACAATTACTAACTGCCTCATAACTGCATTCACATTCCCTAATAAAAGTCATGATTGAATCACACCAAAATCGGTTTATTAGAGTTTACGTTCATTTTACTTAATCGGATTGGATAACATTGTGATCCATTTATGAAGGCCTTTGCCTCTTCAACATCACGTATAGGAAGCAGAGCTTTAAGAACACGTGTTCCCAATATCAATGACAAATCGATATTTAACATTTGCTTTGAGGAGGTGTTCCATGGCAGTGTTCACATAATCGATAGGTATAATTTCAATGTCTGGTTTTATGCTGCGTAATCAATCATCTCTCAGTCTCCCTTATCCCTCCAATCAAACTTCCTCCTATTATCTTCCTCCCTGTCAGTTTTAATGTAAAAAATCACATGAATATACATGTGGTGAAGTCGAGCCTCATTCATTCTTGGAGAGCATATATTTACCTTGGAGCAATGGATTTCTCTGGGGCACCAACAAGAACAAGCTTCCCGTGAGTCTTCAGCAACCCAAGCAAAGGCAGCAAGGGATGTTGAGAAGATACTGCATAGATGATGCCATCCAATGTACCATTAGCAGCCTAAACACAATAAATATATATATATATATATATATATCTAATAATTCACTAAGCACATGCATATCATCCTCCATGAAACCAAAACTTCACAATAATATGTATTCAAACTTAAATCTAATCAATCAATACATCACAAACCCAATTTTTAATGTAACAAAAAAATTAATAAAATCATTTAAATAAAAAAATCACAAAATATCCCAAAAATATAAAAAATTAGAAAATGATTAAAAAAAATAAACACAATCTATTTGTGAAAATCATAATAAAAAAAACATTTTAAAAATTATAACCATGCAAAACTCCTAAAAGAATTAAAAAGTTTTGCATACCTATAATTTTTAAAAATATTCTTATAATTTTCAAAAATAGATTATGATATTTATATTATTTTTTAAGTAATATTTTTTGGATTTTACCATTTTTTTTTGTATTTTCAATGGTTTTTTAAGTTTTGTTTGAATTTTTTATTATTTATTGACATATGGCAACGTGTTATTAGTTGGTCTATTTTTTATTGAAAATTTAGATTGAGGTAATTGAAATTACAAAATTAAAGTACTGAGGTCAAATTGATAGCAAAAATAAAATATAAAGACCAAACTGAAAAAAAAAAGTATAGATAGTAATAATTTAACTATGTTCCAGAAGTCAAAAAGAGTTATTAAGTTTTGATTTTCTGTCGTCATATAAAAAAACTGCCCCCACTAGTTTTTTTGTAAGAAAACATTCGAATTTTGATAAAAAGAAAATTTATCATTTAAATTTTATAAAATTCCACGTTATCCATAAATTTTTAAAGTTTAATGACAAATTTAGTCATTAATATTTGCATATTTTATCAAAATGAACTTAATTATATTTTTTAGTTTTTTTTTTACCATCAGCGTTTGTTTATTTTTTCAAATTACAATTTCTAACAGATTTAATGAATAAATTTAAGAGATTTAATAAATAACGTAATTAATTTAGTTAGTGTCACGAATCAACTTGACACCGACTCAGCTGTGAAATTATTAAAGTGCTTTTACTTTAAAAGATAATTAATATTATTATAAGGGTATTTTCATATTTTCATTATTTTATATAAAGTTCAAATAAAACAATTAAAAAAGATTATTTGAGAATCGAACACAAAATCAATAAATTCATATAAAAAAAATCTTTACAACTCTATTAATAATCAGATATTAATATATTTTATAAATATATTTTTTAATATAAAATATTTTCATTCACTCACATGATTGTGCGATAAAATTTAATATTTATAATAATATTACTTGAAATAATATCGACAAATCCCTATTTTCAATATTAAAAACTCAAAATAGGAAAGAAAAAAATAAATGGCAAAGAAAACCCTTTTGTTTGTCATTTTGAGGCCGTAACAGGTTGTTTTTAGGGGTGTTTTTTATTTCGCACTTGGCTAAAAAGAAGGCAGAGAAGACGAAGAAATAAGGGCAGAGAGATGCTATTTTTATTTTTAATTAAAATTTTACTTAATGTCAATTTTTTTATTTAATTAAAAATGACACATGATATAATTTGATTGATTCAAAAGTATTTTTTTAACGGGAGTTGATGGTTTGTACCTAACATGGTAGTAGAATAAAATTTTAAATACCTAATTAAAAAAATGCACTGTTTGGGTACTTACTTTTTAATATTAGTTTCAATGTCACATATGTTGCACATGATTTTGTCTTTATTTTGAGTTAAATATAAAATTGGCACCCAAACTTTTTTTCCATCAATTAAATCAATATACAAGTTTAATACCGTTAAGTTTAGGACACATGACATAATAAGATTATGACACATGACAAAAATGACATCATGATGATGTCATAATTTTTAAAAAAAAAACTTTTTTCTTTTGATTTTTATCCTTTTTTTTTTACTTTTTTTTCTTTTTTTCCTTCTTCTTTCTTCTTCCTCCCTCAACCCAAGTTGCTGCCTCTGTCACCATTGATAGTTAGCCTCCTTTTCAGCTTGAAAATGGCACCAGAGTGATCGTCAACGAATTTTTTGACTTCTCCAACTTCATTTCCTTCTTTTCTCAAAATTTTCAAATCTCTTTCATTTATCTTGTTCTCAAATTTTCAAATTTAAACAATTTTCAATTTTTTTTAATCAAAAATTTTTCTATTTCATCAAAACCCTTTTCACTATATGTTTGGAAAAGGGGGCATTTTGGGTTTATAGAGAACGAGGACAAGTTTTGTTTCGGGCAAACATGAAACTTGTTTCAAAAAGGGTTTTGAGGGTTTAAATTGAATTGTTTAGTGGGGATTAAACTTGGATTTGGGGGTTGTTGCAAGTGTTGTAATGGAAGTTAATAGGTGAATTTGAGGGGTTTGGTGTTGGGGTTTGAGAGTATAATGGCGAGAGAAAAGGGAGGTGAAGATTGGACATTAATGTTTGTGAAAACAAATCGGAGGAAATGAAATGGTAGGAGGAAAAAGTTGACCGATTGAAATTTCTCCCAAAAGTAGCTCTTCTGTCTTCCAAATGTATATGTCAAACAAGAATATTTGAAGAAAGACAACTATTTCCAAAAAAGAATCGAAACATAACTGTAGTTCCAAGTCTTTTAAACTTTGTTCATCGTTTTTCTTATAGATTCTCAAAAACTTCAACAAAATAAAAAGAAATCTTCACGATTAATTATTAAAACCAGCAAAAAACTTCCCTCCAATCTCTTCAAGTGTATCTGCAAAAAAGAAAAATAAAAAATCTGAGTTTTTTTCTCGAGAAACAAACAGAAAAAAATAAATGGAAGAAAAAAGTTTTAAGGCTGCGGAAGGAAAATATTGATGGAAAAAATTGTTGATTGCCACTGCCAAACAAGAAGAAGAAACTTGGGTTAAGGGAAGAATGAGAAGAAACGAAAGGTCAAAAAAATAGGGAAAAAAAGTCAAAAGAAATTTTTTTTTTTATTATGGCATCACTATGATGTTATTTATGTCACGTATCACAATCTTATTCTGTTAGGTGCCTTAAATTTAACGGCGTTAGACTTGTCGAAACCATTCTTTTGAAAAACGTGTTTCGAAAATTATTTTAAAATTAGAAAATAAGAGTCACCACCAATCCATTTATATGGTGTGATAGGATCACCTCAAAACGTTTAAAATCCGTTTTGAAAAAATAGTTTGGTCTTCGCAATCTAGAAAACAAGTTCGGGAGTCGGTTACGCATGAGGAAGGGTTAGCACCCTCATACGCCCAAAATTGGTACCACATTGATTACTTTCGGGTCTTAATTTGTAAAATTTAAAAACTAGAATAAAGTTTAAAATACGATCCTTGAATGTATGAGTTACGTTAAAAAGAAACCGATTTTGTTTGGAAGTCTCACTATTTCAAGGTGATCGAGAAAGAAAGTCACGTCCAGTGAGTTAGGACATAACATTTCGAGATTCAGAAATAACGAGCTTTCCTTCGTTGTAAACTTTTTTTAAATTTTGGAAAAGGATGTTCGATTATCTCGATTTGGAGAAAGGTTGCACCTAGTAAGTTAAGGAACAAATTTTCAGAATCGAAGATAAGGAAACATTGCCTTGATTAAGGGCATTCGATTATTTCGATTTGAAGAAAAATTGCACCTAGTAAGTTAAGGCCCAAATTTTCAAATCTCGAAATAAAAGAATATTACCTCGATTTTAAAGTTTTTATGAAAGCAATTTTGAAAACAAATATGTGAGTTTAATATGAATGAGCAGTTAATGTTGGCTGTTAGATAACACGAAGCAAAATAATTAAGAAAATAAATTATATACAAAAATCAAAAATACGAAATACGAATGCATGATAATTAAAATTTAAATGCAAATATTAAGGGGGGAAAATAAAGTAATCGGAGTTGAAAGAGTGATTCTTGGGTACCCGAGGGCAAAATGGTAATTTTGGGAAAGTTCAGGGTTAAAAATGGAATTGTATATGTCCGAGGCTAAAATGGTAATTTTAAGGAAAAAATCGGGATAAAAAATGAAATTTTTAGAAGTTTGGGGGTAAAATGGTAATTTTAGGAAAAAAAATAGGGTTAAAATGGAATTTTGGAAAGTTTAGGGGTAAAATTGTAATTTTTAGAAAATTAGGGTCAAAAATGGAATTTTTGGAAGTTTAAGGGGTAAAATGGTTATTTTATAAAAATTAAGGTCAAAATGGAATTTTGTAAAGTTTGGGGGGTAAAAATGTAATTTTTACAAAGTTTAGGGGTTAAAATATAATTTTGGAGAAGTTTGGGGGGCAAAATATAATTTTAGAAAAGTTTATGTGCCAAAATGTAATTTTAGAAAAGTTTTATGGTAAAAATGTAATTTTGGAAAAGTTTAATGGTCAAAATATAATTTTTGGATAGTTTAGGGTCCTCCAAGGCAATAAGACCAAAAAAAAGTGACACGTGGCAACCTCTCAAGCATTCAGAAGTCAAGGGTCTAATTTGAAAATCATTCAAAATTTCTGGGCCAATTTTGTACTAAAATAAAACTTGATTTAAGGGTAAAATTGAAAGAAAAATAAAAGGCGAAGGACTAATTGCATAAATAAACCAAAATATTGACACGTGGTAGCTCTTAGGGCTTCAAAAGGGTCAAGGGATTAAATTGAAAAGCATTGAAAATTATTGGACTAATTTAAAATTAATTAAAACTGTTAAAAGGACTAAATTATAAAAATCAAAAAAAGCGAAAGGACCATTTGCAAAAATAGACCAATTTTTAAATAGACCATTTGCATCCACTTTTGGTACATCTGACCATGACGGAAGGCTCTTAATCTCTTTTCTTCGATCAAGTTCAACTGATCATATCTAGCTTGGACCCATTCTGCTTCGTCCAAATTTAGCTTTGACAAGACTCGGAGAGAAGGAATCTTCACCTCAATGGGTAAAACGGCTTCCATCCCATATACAAGTGAGAACGGCATTGCCCCAATAGATGTTTTGACTGAAGTCCTATAAGCAAGGAGGGCGAATGGCAATTTTTCATGCCAGTCTTTATAGGTTTCCGTCATTTTTGCAATGATTTTCTTGATGTTTTTATTTGTCGCTTCCACTGCTCCATTCATCTTTGGGCGATACGAAGATAAATTATGATGTTTGATCTTGAATTGCTCACAAACCTCTGATATCGTGCTGTTATTCAAATTCAATGCATTGTCCGATATGATCTTTTCTGGCATTCCGTATCGGCATATGATTTCCTTCTTTAGGAACTTGCTAACTGCAGACTTTGTAACATTGGAATAAGCAGCTTCCACTCACTTGGTGAAGTAGTTAATAACCACAAAGATAAATCTATGCCCGTTAGAAGCCTTCGGTGAAATCGGCCCAATAACATCCGTGCCCCACATAAAAGAGGGCCACGGGGAAGTCATGACATGCAGATGTGATGGAGGTATATGAATTTTATCTCCATAGATCTGGCATTTGTGGCATTTCTTAGCATAGTTGATAGTAGTATCCAAATCTCATGATCTGCCTGGCCATTTTGAATCCATTAGCGTGCGTTCTGCAAATGCCTTCATGGACTTCTTCTAGGATTTTCTTAGCCTCAACTGCATCAACACCTCTTAGCAACACCTGATCCTTTCTCCTTTTATACAAAATCTCCCCATCTAGGACGTACTCGTTTGCGAGCCTTCTCAATGTCCTTTATCATTTCCAGTAGCTCCTTCTAGGTATTTACGGTCTTTTACATATTAGAGGATGTCTTGGTACCAAGAATGTTCCTCTTTTTCTTCTTCTTCAATTTCGTAGCAATGGGCTGGAGTCTCATAAATGCTCATCCGAATGGGCTTCATATCCTCTGGCCTATTCAATTTTATCATCGAGGCTAGAGTAGCCAAAGCATCAGCCATTTGGTTCTCCTCACGTGGGAGGTACTGGAATGTGACCGCGTCGAATTCTTTGATTAATTCGAGGACCATATTTCGATAATCAATTAACTTGGAGTCTCTTGTCTCTCATTCTCCCCTGAGCTGGTAGATTACCAACGCTGAATCTCCATATATTTCCAAGACCTTGATCCCTCTATTTATAGTTGCTTGAATCCCTATAATGCACGCCTCGTACTCTACCATATTGTTTGTGCAATCGAAGTCGAGTTTACTTGTGAAGGGATAATGGTCTCCTTTTGGCGATACTAAGGCTGCCCCGATTCCATTGCCCACGGCATTTGAATCACTATCAAAATTTAATAGCCAAGGATGCTTTATCGCGGTCCCCACTTCGGTGGTTGCAATATACATTAGATCCTCATTTGGAAAGTCAAAATTTATTGGCTCATAATCCTCCAGAGCTCTACTGGCTAGGAAATCTGCTATTGCATTTCCTTTCTCTGCCTTTTGGCTTGCATAGACTATATCGAATTCTGACAGTAGGATTTGTCATCTAGCCATTCTTCCATTCAGTACAATTGACTCCATCATGTATTTGAGAGGATCCAATGAACAAAGTAAATTTAAGAATGATTGTATGGTATGAGTATGAGTGTATGTATACAAAATTTAAGAATGATTAATTTGTGTTGGTTAAAGGTAAACAATTTATTTGAAATATAATGAAAGAATATAAAGAGATATTTGTCAAAAGGGAGCAAAATGCATTTTCATTAAGATAATGGATAAAAGTCAATTGCCCTTTACAAAAGATCTCTATCGCTCTCGGGCATAGAACCATAGATATGTGTCGAGTATTACTCTGAAATGATCCTAATGGCTACAGGGAGCTCCTCTTCCGTCCAGTTGTCCAGAATGCTTCCTAGTGTGTACGGGCAAATTTGAGATAAGCTCCTTCCTTCGCCTTTTTCGGAGATGTCATTAATGTCCAACTCTGTCACAATTCCTCCAGTCTTCTTTTCTTCTTTAAATCTCATTCCACAAGAAATGAAATTCTTCGTTATGTGGGGAAAAGTCATCGGCTCCCATTTGATTACCTCCTCGACCAATCGTGCTTTTCTCATCTCTCGCTTCCTTTCCATCTCTTTCTTCTTTTGCTTCACATCTGGCTTCTATCCCAGCCCGAAGCGGTCTTATTTTCCTAGTGGTGCTGGTGCCTTGATTATCCCTTACAGATATTTCCCAAGCCCTTTTCTTAGTAGTGCCCCTTTCTTAATTGTCAATCGTAACCCCATCTTCGTGGTTCGTGACAACCTAGGTTCGAGAATTTTACTTCCTTCTACGATGAATGTGGCATTAACAAATTCTAAAGATCGGAAGGAGCATTCCACCGCGTTTTCGACTCTTTCTACGTACGGGGCGTCACTTGTCACAGATGCGATAATATCCTCTTCTGCGTTTATTGTAACCAATCTTCCTTCGGCTACCAGTTTAAGCTTCTGATGAAGTGAGGATGGTACCGCTCCCGCTGAATGGATCCAGGGTCTCCTCAATAAAAAATTGTAGGAGGGGTTAATGTTCATCACCAAGAAGTCCACCTCGTAGGTATTCGGGTCTATCTGCAACGGTACTTCAATTCGGCCCATCACTTTTCTTTCTGTTCCATCGAAAGCTCTAACTATGTTGTGACATGTCTTCATATAAGAGCTATTGACTGGTAATCATTCCATGGTGGCTAGTGGCAATACATTTAAAGCTGAATCATTATCGATGAGCACTTCGGGTAAAGAATACCCTTTGAAGCGAGCAGTGATGTGCAAAGCCTTGGTCGACCTCATTCCCTCAGACGGGATCTCATCGTCACTAAAGAAAATAAAATTGTCAATGCTAATGTTATTAATCAGGTGATCCAATTTGCACACGGATATGTCATTGGTCACATACGTTTTGTTGAGCACCCTCATTAATGCATTGCGGTGGGCTTCTTAACTTAGCAATAGTGCTAAGATCGATATGCGTGTGGGTTGTTTGTGTAACTGCTCAACCACACTGTACTCACTATGTTTCAAGAATTTTAAGAATTCTTTTGTTTCTTTTTCTTCTACTGGCTCCTTTACCGGCTCAAGCTCGTTAGTCTCTTTTTCTTCTGGTTCAATTGCCAAGGGCTTTCCTTTTGCAGCTTCTTTTTTCTCTTTTACCAAGTCATAGGCTTTTCTACTACGGGTAACAAGGTTTACATCTTCTTGGGATTGCTCATCTTTGGGTGTTATTATGTTACACTCGTAATTCTAGAGGACTCTCTTGCTATCTTCATAAGGCAACGGTGTAGGTTTTCGTATGATGACATAAGGTGTCACTTGCCTTCTTGTCTCAATACCCTTGGACGTAGAGATAATTATCACAAGGCGATCAGGCTTGTTCATCCTTTTTTCTTCAGAGGCACAAATATCCCCCGCCTCTTCTTCTTCTTCAAAGAACTCCAGTTCTTTGCGGTCCATCAGATCCTGTACCAGAACCTTGAACTCCGCACAGTGTTGGATCTCGTGTCCCTCAGCATTGTGGAAGTCATAATAGTTCTTGGCCATTATCATCATACCTCCACCATTCTGTGCGATCACTCATCTGTCTATCATTTGACTCCATACCCATTTCAAAGGTGATTTGACCTCTCTGATATTGGTCTTAACCCTTTTACCTTTTGCTCCTGTAATCGCATTCACCCCCTAATCAGGGTAGGTAGGTAAAGGGTTCTCAGCTACGTTAGGTCCCGACGGCTCATCGAATCTTATACGCTTCATCTTAATTAATCTTTCCACTATCTTCTTGAAAGCAAAACAGTTTTCAATAGAGTGTCCGATTACTCCTCCATGGAATTCGCACTGAGCATTAGCGTCGTACCATTTCAGAAAAGGTTGCTGTACTAGCTCCGTTTAGTACAGGGTCACTACATGTTGGTCATACAACTGCTGGTAAAGCTCTTTATATGTTACTGGAATAGTGGTGAACTGAATTCTTTCAGTGTTTTTCCTTGAGCTTGGTTCCGACTTTGGTGGATTTTGATAATTGCTTGTAGGGGTTTTGGATTGCGTCACCATAATTGACTTCACGTAGTTTGGCTTGTACATGCCTGCATTATTTATCTCAGCTTCTTTCTTTGTGGGGGTTGTTCTTTTCCCACTCTCTCCAGTGTCAATCTTACCGCTCTTAATTACGCTTTCAATCATTTCTCCAGACATAACCATGTCTGAGAAACTTTTCGTAGCATTTCCCAGCAAGTGGTTGAGGTACGGTGCTTTTAGTGTGTGGACGAAAAGCATGGTCGTCTCTTTCTCCATTAATGGCGACTGCACCTGGGTGGTCATATCTCTCCAACGTTGAGCATATTACCTGAAACTCTCGCTCAACCTTTTCTCCATATTTTGCAAAGTGACTCTATCCAGAGCAATGTCTGTAACATGGCTGTATTATTCATAAAGGCTTGGGCCAGGTCCTTCCATGAATTGATCTTTGCGCGGCATAACTGATTGTACCACTTTGCAGCGGATCCTACCAAACTATCCTGGAAAAACTGGATCAGTAATTTGTCATTATGGACGTATCCTGTCATTTTTCGACAGAACATCGTAATGTGAGCTTCTGGGCAGCTTGTCCCATTGTATTTCTCAAACTCTAGAGTTTTGAATTTTGGAGGTAGTACTAAGTTTGGAACCAGGCTTAGTTCTTTAGCATCTATCCCACAGTAGGTGTTAACCCCTTCCATTGCTTTAACCTTATCTTCCAACCACTTGTACCGTTCCTCTATCTATTTGAAAACTTTTAATTTTGTTCTCTCTGCTTCTACTATCTCATCAAAGTCGAGATTGATGGGGTTCGCAGCAGTTTCCCCTGGATTAAACTCTTATCCAATTGGGTAATTAGCTTGGCCTGAGGTATTGATGGGCTGTGGTTGTGCTCGAATAAAGATGGGAGCCTCTTGTGAGTTCGTTTTTGGCAGAACTTGATTGTGCACTGGAGTAAAGCCAAGAGGATATTGAGGATCTTCATTTTCCTCCCTTGGGCTTACTGCAGGATTTTTTTCCTTTTTCCGTCTCCTACAATAGTTGGGTCAATCGATTGATTATGTTGCTTTGAGACTCAATAATCTGGTCTCTCATATCCTTTTGAACCCTTTCCAGCTGATCTTGCAACTGAGCCTGCATTTGTTCTTGCATTTTCTTTTTTAATTGCTCTAACCTTTCTTTTCTCTGGTCCATGGCTCTCTGAGTACCGTAAGGTTGTGAGTTTTCTATTTTTTCGGGTTTAACTGAATCAAATTTTATTTAATTGTGTTAAAACGTGAGAATGCAATGCAAATGAATGTGAATGGATGCGTGAATGCAAAAGAAAGGTATTGACTTATAATTCAATTTTCATTTAGAAAACTTCATTTAGATAACGAGATCATTTACATAAAGCAAATTACATAAATGGTTTTGCTTTTATGCTCAGAGCTTTGACTTTCTTGAGGAGTCCTGCTAACTTTTGACCTCGTTCGATCTTCGTCCCATATTGTATGCTTAACTCTTCTACTTCAACTGCCAGTGCTTGCACATGATTGGCTACTCTGCGAATTTGATTTAAGGCCTCACCCATAACGTAATCCCTGTCTCTGACTTGCTTCTGAGCTTGTTGAAGACGCTAGTCATTTGTTTCCAATGTCCTCTCTAGAATCTCGGTTCGTATTTCACTATTCCGTAAATAGGCTTCTAATTCTTCCACTCTCTTATTCAGTCTCTCGATCTAAGCTCGGCTTGCCTTCAACTCCATCACTGAATTCCGATTACGATGCCTATACAAGGATTCCTCCAATTCTCGTACTCGGGCTTTTAATTCGATCACCTCAGCTTGGCTTTCCAAAAGGCTACTCTTCATGGCATTTTCTTGAACCTGGGCATCTTGAAACTTGTTTTTCCAGTGACTTGTTCTATTCTTCTCTTCGCGGATTTCCTATTGCCATTGTTCTGAGGTCTTACCTAAATCGACGGTCTTCATTGACAAGCGAAGCTTTTAATAGTCTTTCTTTAGGCTGATGAGATCTTCTTCAACCTTATTCTTCCCTTTTCTCAATTTCTCCGCTTCTAGCTTCTAAACATCAACGTCTAATCCTAAAAGCACCTTCTCTTCTTCTAGTTTTTCTATCATTTTCTCTATCTCACATTTTTCCTTTCAAAATCTTGTTTAATTATTTCTAATTCAATCGGGACCACCTGCAAGTGTTCCTCAATTGGGAGAACAATCTCCGGGTTTGACACAGGAATGTTGTCGTTGATCCTTTTATTTCTCCACCAATCGTATTCTGTAATTGTCATGGGATTGGCGCCAAATGCTTTCATTCTTCAAACCTAATTTCATGCATTCGAGATTTCCCGAATCCTTTTCTTATTATTTTCTCCTCGGTATACGAATTCACACTGAGCTAACCCCTAAGTTACTGGTATGAACTATCTCGATCTGTATTATCTTGAAACCAACAAAGGTGCGTATCCTGTTACTCCCCATATCCCCGCCAATAGGACCTAGTCGAAATCTCCGCATCGATACAATATTTCATCAAGAGCAAACCATGGTGCTCACCACTCTATGTCTTCTTCTTTAAGGCTTTGGAGTATGGCCATCCACTTTTCCTCTGAGAAATTTTCTTGTCTTTGCGTAGCTACGAACTCTTTCAAAAGGGAGTAATCTTTAGACAAGTATTGAGAGGAGACTTTTTCTGTTTTCCAGAAGTGACTATGAAACCATACCATCAACAGCGATGCGCAGGCAATAAATCGACCTTCTCCCTCCTTTTTGCACGCATTTAAGGATCTGAAAGTTTCAGCTAATATGGCCGGGATAGGTGTAACTCTTTTATTCAATCGATCAAACAAACTCTATCACCGCGTCTTCTACATGTCCTAAAGCCTTTGGAAAAATGACTAACCCGTAGATGCTTAAGGCTAGGATGTCAATCTTTTTCTTTGCATCTAGATGAGCCAGTATCAAATCTCGTAGACTTTTCCACGTGATGCATTTGTTGTCACCTTTGACCTTAACCCGAGCTGTAACTTATTATTCGCTCATGCAGATGATGTTTATTAACCTTTTAACAACAGTCGAGAGATTTAGAGCTATAGAATAAGCCTTATCTACCGAAATCTTCGGACAACGAAGCAGAGCGGAGTATTATTCTATTGTCGGTGTCATGTCTACATTCCCGAAGGTCAAGCAACTGTAGGTTGGGTTTCAGTACTGCGTTAAAGCTCGAAAGGGAAATTTATCTACCTTAACCTTGAACAAGTACGATAAATCTCCGTATTCTTGGTAAAAGGTCTACTTCATGTCATTATCCCAACTATCTCTTATCTCTTTCAATTCCTGCACATTGTTTTTAGCCGTACTGATCCTGGTATAATTCCAAAGCTCTGACTCATATCCTTCCACTAAGCTGTCCCCTTTTTGGCATTAAGTCTCCTCTGACCACATATGCACGACCATATTATCTTCCACCTTATCAATGTACTCATTTTCCATGATCAATTCTCTTCTTGGTAACTGAACTTTTGAGTCTATACATTTCCTTTTTATAATGATGAAATGCAATGCAAAAGAGACAAAATATACAAGTTAGCAAACTACAACTATGTCAATATACAAGTATAAAGCACAGAACCTAAAAGTTTGTCTCAGAAGGTTGCTAAAAGGTTCAATATCACTCCTTCTAAGGCAAGTTCTTACGGCTCACTATATGTGGTTTTAGGCTCTAAAGTAAGGGTACCCAAACCAGCAGATTCCTCGATCCTCACCCATTACAGGCTCATACGGACGAGTTAGATTTAGGGGGTCACATTTATCACATGTTTGCACGGGAGTGAAAACTTCACGAAAACATGGGTACGGATGTAATCCCGAAAGCAATCCACTATCCTGCACGAAAGTGAAGACCTCACAAAGGAGTAGTTTCCCGCTTCCACTTAAAAGGGTAATATCATATGCAGATGAATGCAAATTTACACTAGCAATATCACATAATATAATGTCGCACAAAAAATGTCGAGGATCGTATATTAAACAAAACAGAAGCTTTAAAAGTTTTCAAAAAAGACCCAAAAAATAATCAATTTTTTCTTGACTCTCATTTATTTTTAAAAAAAAAGTCCCCAGTGAAGTCGCCAAGCTGTCGAAACCATTCTTTTAAAAAACGTGTTTCGAAAATTATTGTAAAATTGGAAAATAGGAGTCACCACCAATCCTTTTATATGGTGTGATTGGATCACCCCAAAACGTTTAAAATCCGTTTTGAAAAAATATTTTGGTCTTCGCAATCCAAAAAACAAGTTGGAGAGTCGGTTACGCATGAGGAAGGGTTAGCACCCTCATACGCCTAAAATTGGTACCACATTGATTACTTTCGGGTCTTAATTTGTAAAATTTAAAAACTCGAATAAAGTTTAAAATACGATCCTTGAATGTATGAGTTACGTTAAAAAGAAAGCGATTTTGTTTGGAAGTCTCACTATTTCAGGGTGATCAATAAAGAAAGTCACGTCCAGTGAGTTAGGACATAACATTTCGAGATCCAGAAATAACAAGTTTTCCTTTGTTGCAAACTTTTTTTAAATTTTGGAAAAGGATGTTCGATTATCTCGATTTGGAGAAAGGTTGCACCTAGTAAGTTAAGGCACAAATTTTCAGAATCGAAGATAAGGAAACATTGTCTCGATTAAGGGTATTCGATTATTTTGATTTGAAGAAAAATTACACCTAGTAAGTTAAGGCACAAATTTTCAAATCTTGAAATAAAAGAATATTGCTCCGAATTTAAAGTTTTTATGAAAGCAATTTTAAAAACAAATATGTGAGTTTAATATGAATGAGCAGTTAATATTGGATGTTAGATAACACGAAGCAAAATAATTAAACGATATACAAAAATCAAAAATACGAAATACGAAATACGAATGCATGATAATTAAAATTTAAATGCAAATATTGAGGGGGAAGAAAAATAAAGCAATCGGATTTGAAAGAGTGATTTTTGGGTACCTAAGTGTAAAATGGTAATTTTGGAAAAGTTCGGGGTGAAAAATGGAATTTTAGACGTCCGGGGGTAAAATGGTGATTTTTAGAAGAAATCAGGATCAAAAATGAAATTTTTGGAAGTTTGGGGTAAAATGGTAATTTTGGGAAGAATCAAGGTCAAAATGGAATTTTAAAAAGTTTAGGGTGAAAATTGTAATTTTTAGAAAAATCGAGGTAAAAATAGAGTTTTTCGAAATTTGGGGGTAAAATGGTAATTTTTGGAAAAATCATGGTTAAAAAGGGAATTTTTTAAAGTTTAGGGGTAATGGTAATTTTTTGATAATATCGGGGTCAAAAATGGAATTTTGGAAAGTTTGGGATAAAAATGTATTTTTTTGAAAGTTTGAGGGTCAAAATATAATTTTAGAGAAGTGTAGGGGTCAAAATATAATTTTAGAAAATTTAACGGTTAAAATGTATTTTTGGAAAAGTTTGGTTAAAATGTAATTTTAGAAAAGTTTGGTGGTCAAAATATGATTTTTAGATAGTTTAGGGTCCTTCAAAGAAATAAAACCAAAAACAGGTGACACGTGGCAACCTCTCAGGCATTTAGAAGTCAAGGAACTAATTTGAAAATCATTCAAAATTTTGGGGCCAATTTTGTAATAAAATAAAACTTGATTTAAGGGCAAAATTGAAACAAAAATAAAAGGTGAAGGACTAATTGCATAAATAAACCAAAATATTGACACGTGGCAGCTCTTAGGGCTTCAAAAGGGTCAAGGGATTAAATTGAAAAGCATTGAAAATTATTGGACTAATTTAAAATTAATTAAAACCGTGAAAAGGACTAAATTATAAAAATCATAAAAAGCGTAAGGACCAATGGCATAAATAGACCAATTTTCAAAAACACGCGAATCCTGAGACTAGTCTGGTCGGATCAGGTCAGGCCCTGGGTCTGAGTATAAAACGGCGCCGTTTTGGGGCTTAAGAGCCTAGATCGAAACAGCGTCGTTTTGGTGTTTTATAAATATCTTCTCAAACTCTTTTTTTTTTTTCATTTTTCATTCTATTTCTCAAAAAAACCCAAAGTTCTCTCAAACTCTACCCTTTCCCCTATGGTCGACCAAGCCTCAGTCGAACCTTGCCTCGCCGTCCGACGCGCGTCGTCGGCATGTGCCGCGACCTGCAACCATCGATCGACGCCTCAGTCGTCGTCCATCGTCCTCCGACATAACGCGACACCGTCTCCAGTCACCGATAGGTAAAAAATCTGTCCCTTTTCTATTCTCTTTCTTCTTTTTTTTTTTAAAATACATCTTTGATTTTCCTTCATTTTTTAAGAATCATTTCCTTTTCGTTTTTTTTTTTAATTTGGTTTTCTCTTTAAAGCCCCTTTTTTAGAACAGATCTGGATTTTCCTTTTAAAATCTGCTTAGGATTTAAAATATTTCAGTATTTCTGTGTATATTTTCTTAAAAACCAGTTTATTTTTCAATCTGCCTCTCATTATCATGTGCATGTTCCAAAATGGTGTTCTTTGCAAATCTGGAAGGAATCTGAAGAACTTCGATCATGACTCCAACGGCGGCGACGACAACGGTCATAGTCAGGTAAGTCGATTCAAATTTCCTTTTATTTTATTATTAATATTATTAATGTCATATTTATTATTATTGTTATTAATATTAATACTAATATTATTTATTATTATTGTTATTAATATTAATACTAATATTATTTATTATTAATATTATTATTAATAAAGTTATTTAATACTTAATGTATATTTAATGCGATTTTGGGAAAGGATAACTGAAATTAATGCAATAGGTAATAGTTTTATATATGTATAAATGCTTAAAACGTCTGAGGTAATTAAAACAATAAATGACAGGAAATACAAGTTAACAGTACCTAGGTAACTTAATGCTTTGAACTTTGAATCTGTTCTGTTGCTTGGTGCCTATTTGAATACTGTCTGCTATTAACTGCCTCTGTTTGGATTCATAAAATACTTTGAAAGTCTGTTTTGTATTGATATTGTAATTTTCAAAAGAACAAAAAAAAAAGTCCTTTTCAAATTGTTTGAATTCTGGCTTTATAGCAATCAATACAATCATTCTAATTTGTTCTCTTCATTTAAATGCTTGTCTTGTTTTTTCTCTTTTGCAGGTTAGGCGATGGTAGTGGCGGTGGCAGAGGTGCAAGTTGAAGCTGGTTAGTGCTGGGCAAGTTACTGGCTGACGCGGCGTGTTCTGATAGGCTGAGGTGGTGGCAGCAGTAGCAACTCTTAACATATCAGGGTTTGGGCCAAATTTGCACTTGTAGCATTTGGGCCATTTGTAATTAAGCCCATTTTTGTTTTGAAGTTGTATTTTGGGCCCTTAGTTGGACTTAGGTGTAATTGGACATGCAATTCGGCCCAATTGGGCTGGACATTTGTATTCGGATTTATTTAAATTGATAATAGTTTTAAATTTAAATATAAATTTAAACTTAAATTAAATTTAAATTTTAGAATAAATTTAATCTTAAAATAAATTTAAAATGAGTTAAGTTTTAGCCCGATCAAAATAGGGCTTCAACAGCTACCCCTCTTTGCTTGTTGTTGTGTAACAGGAATAGAGCAAAGATAAAAGAAGACCAATTTTGTCCAATCCTATTAAATCCCGGTTCCACCATCGACTACTTCAAAATGACAGCACTTGACTTACAGCTCCATTCCACTCCACTGCGACTGTAGGGAGAGTGAGACCCGTTATCCAACTTGCTGCACTCTTAAAATAGGGTTTGATGTCAATGTTTCATCTTGCTTTTATTACAACTTCAGAGAGATAAATATTCGCCATCTAGACCTGATCTGCTGCAACCTTGATGTAGAAGCTTCATAGTCACGTCTTTAATCTGCTCTTTCACGGCATTAGATTTGCTGTTACTGCTTTAGTCCGCATGGTACTAAATTTGTCGTTGCTTTTCCTTTCATGCTTTTGAGGTATAATGTTTTCCATTGCGACTTAAACCTTTCCCCTTGTGTCTTCGCGGTACTAGATCCGCCGTTGCGACTTAGATCTTTCCCTTCATGTCTCTGAGGTACTAGGTTCGCCATTGCGACTTAAACCTTTCCCTTGTGTTTTCGTGGTACAGGATTCGCCATTGCAGCTTAGATCTTCCCTTCATGTCTCTTAGGTTCTAGGTTCGCCATTACGACTTAAACCTTTCCCTTATGTCTTCGTGGTACAGGATCTGCCGTTGCGGCTTAGATCTTCCCCTTCATGTCTCTTAGGTACTAGATTCTCCATTGTAACTTAAACCTTTCCCTTGTGCCTTCGTGGTACAGGATCCGCTGTTGCAGCTTAGATCTTTCCCTTAATGTCTTCTAAGGTACTAGGTTCGCCATTGCGACTTAAACCGTTCCCTTGATTTCGTTGTGGTACTGGATTCGCCGTTGCGGCTTAAATCTTTCCCTTCATGCTTCTGAGGTACACGGTTCACCGTTGTGACTTAAACTTTTCCCTCATGTCTTCGTAGTACTGGATCCGCTGTTACAGCTTAGATCTTTCCCTTCATGTTTCATGGTGCTGAGACCTGTAGAATATGCTCAAACGGGCCTTTAGGTAGGCCAGATTGTTTAGGATGCCATGCTCGGAATGAGTCAAAATGCTCCTAACTAGATGAATGTGCATGATTAATGTTTAATTTTTCAAAGATTAGTTTCTTCTGCTTTGGGATCATCACTTGACTTCTTCTCGAATTTATGACTTGGTAGATTCTCAATTTGAACCGTTCTTTGCAACTTTGATTCTTTTTAACTGGTGATTTTGTTTAGGGTCCTTGTATCATTTAGGAATTTTCTAAAATAATACTCGCGGATCCTTGCTTTTCATGTGATTTTAGTCTATTATTCATTATCTTGGTAAGAAAATACTTGGGCAGTGTGGAAAAGAATAAGATTGTTTTGGAATTAGAGCTTGAAGAATTGTTGGCTAAAGAAAAATTGCTGAATATTTACAAGGAACCAAACAATGACAAGGAATAGTATTAGATGCCTAGATATCAAATATGAGTTTCCTTGATCTGGGGATCATCTTTCTGCTCGATATATATCTGGAGGTCTTGGAGTACTTCGTCGATGCCCCAAGATGTAAAATTCCTCTATCTTGTCACATCTGAGGGAACAATTGATCGCCTTCGTTTTTCATTTGAGCTGCCATTTTCGGGTTTTCAACTTAAAACCCCTTTTGGTTTCAGGATGACCTTTCATGGGTTTTCATCTTGTCCTCTCCGTTTTTTTTAGGTGAAATATTTCTTCATTGAGTCTGAGTTCACCGGGTTGTATAGCTCTTTGCCATCCATTTCAATCAAAATTAGAGTTCCTCCAAAGAAGGCTTTCTTCACCACATACGGCCTATCCCAATTTGGCATCCATTTTCCTCGAGAGTCTTTATGTATCAGGAGTATCTTCTTCAAGACTAGATCTCTCTCGTTGAATTCTCTAGGGCGGACCTTTTTGTTGTATGCTCCCATCATCCACTTTTGGTACATCTGACCATGACGGAGGGCTCTTAACCTTTTTTTTTCGATCAAGTTCAACTGATCATATCTAGCTTGGACCCATTCTGTTTCGTCCAAATTTAGCTCTAACAATACTCGGAGAGAAGGAATCTCTACCTTGATGGGTAAAACAGCTTTCATCCCATATACAAGTGAGAACGGCGTTGCCCTAGTAAACGTTCTGACTGAAGTCCTATAAGCAAAGAGGGCGAATGGCAATTTTTCATGCCAGTCTTTATAGGTTTTCGTCATTTTTCTAATGATTTTATTGATGTTTGTGTTTATCACTTCCACTGCTCCATTCATCTTTGGGCAATATGGAGATGAATTATGATGTTTGATCTTGAATTGCTCACAAAACTCTGATATTGTGCTGTTATTCAAATTCAATGCATTGTCCGATATGATCTTTTCTGGCATTTCGTATCGGCATATGATTTCCTTCTTTAGGAACTTGCTAACTGCAGGCTCTGTAACATTGGAATAAGAAGCAACTTCCACCCACTTGGTGAAGTAGTCAATAACCACAAAGATGAATTTATGCCCGTTAAAAGCCTTCGGTGAAATCAGCCCAATAACATTCATGCCCCACTTATAAAAGGGCCACAAGGAAGTCATGACATGCAGATGTGATGGAGGTATATGAATTTTATCTCCATAGATCTGGCATTTGTGGCATTTTTTAGCATAGTTGATACAATCATTCTCCATAGTTGACCAGTAGTATCCAAATCTCATGATCTACCTGGCCATTTTGAATCCATTAGCGTGCATTCCGTAAATGCCTTAATGGACTTCTTTTAGGATTTTCTTAGTCTCGACTGCATCAACAAATCTTAGCAACACCTGATCCTTTCTCCTCTTATACAGAATCTCCCCATCTAGGACGTACTCGTTTACGAACCTTCTTAATGTCCTTTTATCATTTTCAGTAGCTCTTTCGGGGTATTTACGGTCTTTTGCATATTGAAAGATGTCTTGGTACCAAGGATTTTCCTTTTTTTCTTCTTCAATTTCGTAGCAATGGGTTGGAGTCTCATAAATGCTCATCCGAATAGGCTTCATATCCTCGAGTCTGTTCACTTTTATCATCGAGGCTAGAGTAGCTAAAGCATCAGCAATTTGGTTCTCCTCATGTGGGAGGTACTAGAATGTAACCTCGTCGAATTCTTTGATTAATTCGAGGACCATATTTTGATAATCAATTAACTTGGAGTCTCTTGTCTCCCATTCTCCCCTGAGCTGGTAAATTACCAATGCTGAATCTTCATATATTTCCAAGACCTTGATCCCTCTATTTATAGTTGCTTGAATCCCCATAATACACGCCTCGTACTCTGTCATATTGTTTGTGCAATCGAAGTTGAGTTTACTTGTGAAGGGATAATGGTCTCCTTCTGGCGATACTAAGACTGCCCCGATTCCATTACCCACGGCATTTGAAGCACCATCAAAATTTAATCGCCAAGGATGCTCTATTGCGGTCTTCTCTTCGGCAATTGTAATATACATTAGATCCTTATTTGGAAAGTCAAAATTTATCGGCTCATAATCCTCCAGAGCTCTACTGGCTAAGAAATCTGCTATTGCACTTCCTTTCACTGCCTTTTGGCTTACATAGACTATATCAAATCCTGACAGTAGGATTTTCCATCTAGCCATTCTTCCATTCAATGCAATTGACTCCATCATGTATTTGAGAGGATCTAATTTCGAGATCAACTAAGTTGTGTGGTACAGCATGTACTGTCGTAATCTTCGGGTAGTCCAAACCAACGCACAGCATAACTTTTCTATCGAAGAGTACCTTGCTTCACAGTCGGTAAACTTCTTGCTGAGGTAGTATATGGCTCTCTCTTTCTTTCCAGTCTCGTCATGTTGGCCCAAGACACATCCCATAGAATTCTTAAAAATTGCTAAGTATAATATTAATGGCTTGTTGTGACTTGGTGTTACTAAGATCGGAGTATCGGACAAATACTACTTAACCTTACCAAAAGTTTTTTGGCATTCCTCGTCCCACACACCTGGATTGTGCTTTCTGAGAAGACGAAAGATAAGATCACACTTCTCAGTTAATTGTGAGATGAATAGAGCAATGTAATTCAATCTCTCGAGGAAACCTCGAACTTCTTTTAGTGTACGAGGCGGGGGTAATTCTTGTATGGCCTTAACCTTGTCTGGATCGATCTCAATCCCCTTTTGGCTGACCACAAATCCTAACTTACCTGAAGTAGCCCCAAAAGTACATTTGGCTGGATTCAACTTTAGCTGGAACTTCCTTAATCTCAAGAACAACTTTCTCAAGACCTTTATATGTTCTACCCCAGTTCGAGACTTTGCGATCATGTCATCGATATAGACCTCGATTTCCTCGTGCATCATATCATGAAACAATGTCATCATGGCTCTTTGATATGTTGCCCCTGCATTTTTAATTCCGAATGGCATCACCTTATAACAGAATGTCCCCTACATTGTGACGAATGTAGTTTTCATCATATCCTCAAAGTCCATCTTTATTTGGTTATACCTAGAGAAGCCATCCATGAAAGAGAAGAAGGAATGATTTGTCGTATTGTCTACTAGGGTATCAATGTGAGGAAATAGGAAGTTGTCTTTTCGGCTGGCTTTGTTCGAATCTCGGTAATCCACACACATACGTACTTTCCCATCCTTCTTGGGGACGAGGACTATGTTGGCAACCCATTCTGAATATTTAACCACTTGGAGGAAACCCGCATCAAACTGCTTTTGAACTTCTTCTTTTATTTTTAACAACACATTTGGTCGCATCCTGCGGAGTTTTTGTTGGACGGGCTTACATTCCTCTTTTATCGGGAGCTTATGGACTACAATATCGGTGTTTAGCCCAGGCATGTCCTGGTAAGACCAAGAGAAGATGTCTTTGAACTCTCTAAGCAGCCCAATAAGATCTTTTCGTGTTTCTGTCGAGATGTTGGTTCCAATTTTTACTTCTTTCTTTTCATATTCATCCCTTATGCTCACAGTTTCGACTAACTCTTTATGGGGCAAGATCTGTTTTTCCTCTTGTTCAATCATTCGCAGCAAATTAGGAGATAGGTTACTATCTTGGTCATCTTCAAAGTCCTAAGGTTCTTCGAGACACATATCTCGCTCGAAATGAGGTTCACAGTCAGTGTCTCTCATATTACGGATATCTAAGGGTGTGTCAAAAAAATTAGAGTGGTCCAATGAACAAAGTAAATTTAAAAATGATTGTATGGTATGAGTATGAGTGTAGTATACAAAATTCAAGAATAATTAATTTGTGTAGGTTAAGGGTAAACAATTTATTTGAATTATAATGAAAGAATATAAAGAGATATTTGTCAAAAGGGAGCAAAATACATTTTCATTAAGATAATGGATAAAAGTCAATTGCCCTTTAAAAAAGATCTCTATCGCTCTCAGGCATAGAACGATAGATATGTGTCGAGTATTACTCTGAAATGATCCTAAAGGCTACAGGGAGCTCCTCTTCCGTCCAGTTGTCCAGAATGCTTCCTGATGTGTACGAGCAAATTTGAGATAAGCTTTTTCCTTCACCTTCTTCGGAGATGGCACTAATGTCTAACTCCGTCACAATTCCTCCAGTCTTCTTTTCTTCTTTAAACCTCATTCCAAAAGAAATGAAATTCTTCGTTATGTGGGGAAATGTCATCGACTCCTATTTGATTTTCTCTCCGGCCAATCGTGCTTTTCTCATCTCTCGCTTCCTTTCCATCTCTTTCTTCTTTTGCTTCACATCTGGCTTCTATCCCAACCCGAAGCGGTCCCATTTTCCTAGTGGTGCTAGTGTCTTAATTATCCCTTGCAGATATTTCCCAAGCCCTTTTCTTGACAGTGCCCCTTTCCCAATTGTCAATCGTAACCCCATCTTCGTGGTTCGTGACAACCTTGGTTCGGGAATTTTACTTCCTTCTGCGATGAATGTGGCATTAAAAAATTCTAACAATCGGAAGGAGCATTTCACCGCCTCTTCGTTTCTTTCTATGTACGGGGCGTTACTTGTCACAGATGCGATGATATCCTCTTCTGCGTTTATTGTAACCAATCTTCCTTCTGCTACTAATTTAAGCTTCTGATGAAGTGAGGATGGTACCGCTCCCGCTGAATGGATCCAGGGTCTCCCCAATAAAAAATTGTAAGAGGGCTTAATGCCCATCACCAATCAGTACACCTCGTAGGTATTCGGGCCTATCTGCAACGGTACTTCAATTCGGCCCATCACTTTTCTTTCTATTCCGTCGAAAGCTCTAACTATGTTGTGACATGTCTTCATATAAGAGCTATCGACTGGTAATCTTTTCATGGTGGCTAGTGGCAATACATTTAAAGCTGAGCCATTGTCGATGAGCACTCCGGGTAAGGTATACCCCTTGCAGCGAGCAGTGATGTGCAAAGCTTTGGTTGACCCCATTCCCCCAGACAGGATCTTATCATCACTAAAGGAAATAACATTGTCAGCGTTGATGTTATTAATCATGCGATCCAGTTTGCACACGGATATATCATTGGCCACGTATGTTTCGTTGAGCACCCTCATTAATGCATTGCGGTGGGCTTCTTAACTTAGCAATAGTGCTAAGATCGATATGCGTGTGGGTTGTTTGTGTAACTGCTCAACCACACTGTACTGACTGTGTTTCAAGAATTTTAAGAATTTTTTTGCTTCTTTTTTTTTCTACTGGCTCTTTTACTGGCTCAGGCTCATTAGTCTCTTTTTTTTCTGGTTCAATTGCTAAGGTCTTTCCTTTTGCAGATTTTTTTTCTCTTTTTCCAAGTCATAGGTTTTTCTACTACGGGTAACAAGGTTTACATCTTCTTGGGATTGCTCATCTTTGGGTGTTATTATGTTACACCCGTAATTATAGGGGACTCTCTTGCTATCTTCATAAGGCAATGGTGTAGGTTTTCGTATGATGACACAAGGTGTCACTTGCCTTCTTGTCTCAGTACCCTTGGACATAGAGATAATTATCACAAGGTGGTCAGGCTTGTTCATCCCTTTTTCTTCGGAGGAACAAATATCCCCCGCCTCTTCTTCTTCTTCAAAGAACTTCAGTTCTTTGTGATCCATGAAATCCTGTACAAGAACCTTGAACTCTGCACAGTGTTGGATCTCGTGTCCCTCAGTATTGTGGAAGTCACAATAATTCTTGGCCGTTATCATCATACCTCAACCATTCTGCACGATCACTCATCTGTCTATCATTTGACGCCATACCCATTTCAAAAGTGATTTGACCTCTCTGATATTAGTCTTAACCTTTTTACCTTTTGCTCCTATAAACGCATTCACCCCCTGATCAGGGTGGGTAGGTAAAAGGTTCCAGCTACATTAGGTCACGACGGCTCATTGAATCTTATACGCTTCATCTTAATTAATCTTTCCACTATCTTTTTGAAAGCAAAATAGTTTTCGATGGAGTGTTTGGTTACTCCTCCATGGAATTCACACTGAGCATTGGCGTCATACCATTTCAGAAAAGGTGGTTGTACTGGCTCCGTGTAGTACGGGACCACTGCATGTTAGTCATACAACTGCTGGTAAAACTCTTTACATGTTACTGGAATAGTGGTGAACTGAATTCTTTCAGTGTTTTTCCTTGAGCTTGGTTCCGACTTTGGTGGATTTTGATAATTGCTTGCAGCGGTTTTGGATTGCATCATCATAATTGACTTCGCATAGTTTGGTCTGTACATGCGTGCGTTATTTATCTCAGCTTCTTTCCTTCTGGGGGTTGTTCTTTTCCCACTCTCCCCAGCATCAATCTTACCACTCTTAATTGCGCTTTCAATCATTTCTCCAGACATAACCATGTCTGAGAAACTTTTTGTAGCATTTCCCAACAAATGGTTAAGATACGGTGCTTTTAGCGTGTGGACGAAAAGCATGATCGTCTCTTTCTCCATTAATGGCGACTGCACCTGGGTGGCCATATCTCTCCATCGTTGAGCATATTGCCTGAAACTCTCGCTCGACCTTTTCTCCATATTTTGCAAAGTGATTCTAAGCTATAAACACTCTTCTATTAAGGGATCTGTAATAGATATAAAGTAATTTGGTTTTACTTTAAATCATATTACTCTTGTATGTAAATTTGATTGAATTCCTACAATAAGTGCTTTTACTGGATTTTCAAATCTTTTAATTAATAAAACTGCTATTATGGGCATATCATGACCTCTTCTAAATAATGCTCTTATGGTTATCATTATAATTCCTAAATGTATATATCTAACTTGAGGATATTTCTTTTTAATCCTCTTAATCTTTTCTTTAGAGAATAACGGGATTTTGTTAATCCTCCTCTTGTATCTTTAGCAACAGTATTACCACATATTTTTTCTATATGTCTTTGTGTCCATATTTTAAATTTTGATATTTTATATATTTCTTCTTTAGAAATATGATTTTTATTTATTTTTTCTATCATTTCAACGGAAAAATCTTGTTCTTTTCCAATTAAATTTCCTAATTTTATATCTTGTTGTTCATTTTTAGGAATTTCTTCTAATTGTTTATTAGAACTACTTCTTGTATTAAACATAAATATATATTTTTCATCATCTATATCAGATTCTGTTTCTGATATTAATTCATATAATATTTATTCTTCAAAATTTATTTCCTCTTCGAAACATATTTCTAGATTTTCTTCTTCAAAAGTTTTAATCATTTTCTTAGCATTTTTTCTTTTATTAGGATAATTTGATGCTATATGCTCTTCTTCATCACATATAAAACATTTACATATTTGTTTTTTAGTTCTTTTAGGATTCTTTTTCCTAACAAATTTTCTTTTCTTTTTATTATTAAAATTTTTCTTATTTTTATTCCATGGTTTCCATTTAATAAATTTATTTATTTTATTTTTTCTTTTATATTTTCTGTAATTATTAGGACGCATTGTTTTACATCCAAATTCTTATTTATTTTTTAATATCTTTGTACAATGTTGACTACTTAATTTATGCTTAACTTGTTTAGCTGCTTTAGTTTGTAAACAATGATTAGTTATCCTTTTTTTTGCAAAATTTATTCTATTTCCTATAGTATCTATAGTTTCAGCATCTATTCCTGATAGTTTACTATGTTTTTCTAGATAAGAATCGTATTTTTTATACAAATCTCATCTCATGAAGGTGATAATTTATGAAAATATTGGTTTTTCCAAAATTTTATATTTTCATTTTTTAATTTTTGATATTCATGAAGAAATTTTTTAGAAAAATTTTCTAAATATCTAATATCATACAATTTAATTTTTGACAAAACATAACTAGATATGTTATTTTGATCTTTTTTATCAACATACCCACAAAATTCTATTTTTAGAATTTGGGTTAAGCCTTTTAATAAATCTTTGGGAGTTTGAATCTGATTGATTAACTGTCCTTTTTGTTCTTTTCCCTTATATGATTCTTCTCATCTTCTTAGGAATTGTAAAACATCTCCTTGAAATGTTCCAACAAAATAATTTAAAATTTTTTCTTTTGTCCAACTGTTGTTGTTTACAACAATAGTCATTGATTGTGCCCAATCATATATTGTTTTTTCATAGTCTGATATGGAAATATTTGTAAGATCTAAATATATTCCTTCTTGAGCAACATTTCTTTTATTAAGATCATCTATCCTATGTGATAGGTTGATTAGATGATTCTCCTAAATTTTCTGGTTTTATCTCATTAGTAGCAATATTTTCTGTATCATCTATTTGATTACCAAAAATTCTTTAGTATTATTTAATTGCTCATGTTGTTTATTACAAGATCTTAAAAGGTCATCATTTAAAATATCTGAATTTATTTTTCTTTTTCCTTTAGGATATTGATCTATTTGATCAGTTTTCATAGGTTCAGGTATATCTATATTTTCATCTTCATTTGTTGAAGTGTTTTCTTCTTCAGATTGATCACTAGTTACCTTTATATCTTCTAAATTTATATTATTACTAGAATTATTAGAACTACTACTATATGTTGTATCATAATTTAACATATAGTGATAATTGAATAATATAAATAATTCTTTAAAGTTGTTCAATAAGTTTTAAATATTCTATTCTTTCATATTTATCAGAAGTTTTGGAAAATTTTTCTTTCCAATGTTCTATAAGTTGTTTATAGGATTGAAAATCATATTTTTGTTGATGTGTATATTTTTTCTTAGGTTTTTCATTTTTTGAAGATGATTCTTCAGAAGAAGTTTCTTCTTCATCTGATAGAGTCAATATTATATTACTATTACTATAATATAAAGGACCTAAATCTACATCTTGTTCTATATTTTTATCTTCTAAAACATGTTCTAATTTATTATTAATTTCTACTAACATATTTTTAGATTCATTATTTAAATCTAATTCAGTTATTACACCTAGATTATTTACTTGCTGTTCAATTTTATTAACTTTATTATACATCTTATGAAAATATATAGAAGTGATATATATTAAACTATTAAAACCTTTACTAATTGATTAAATATTATTTTCATTTTTTTAGTCTTTATGCATAATATGATTACAAGCTTTATCCTTATATAAACAGTCAGTTTTTTCCATGAATTTTTTATCTTAAAACTCATATATCTGTTATTTTATCTTACTGTTGCATGTTTATCTCTTTGTTGAGAGTTTGGCATTTTAAGGTAAGAAAATATAAAGATAACAGAAGGTTTTAGGTACCCGAGATAAAAAATTCATGGAAGAAACTGACTGTTTATATAAGGATAAAGCTTGTAATCATATTATGCATATAGACTCCAAAAATGAAAATAATATTTCATCAATTAGTAAATGTTTTAATAGTTTAATAGATATTACTTCTATATAATTTTATCCTATGAAATAATTTTATATATCAGCATTTACCATTTGTTATTAATAAAAATATAATTATGTTATCCATAGAAAAACCTCTATAGAAATACCATTAATAGAAAATCATAGATTTGTGTGTGATAAAAATTTTGCACCACCAAGAAAAGAACAAATAAATCAAATTGAAACAAATCATTGGTTATTTAAAATACTAGAAAATAATTTTAGTGAAGAGCCATTAAAATTATGGCAAAATAGTCCTAGATATTGTGAAATAAAATTGGAAAATCCCAATAAAATAATTAGAGTAAAACCTATGATATATACTAAACAATATATAGAAGAATTTTATGTTAAAATTAAAGAATTATTAGAAAAAGGATTAATAGAAGAAATTAATAGTCCACATTCCAGCCCAGCTTTTATGGTCAGAAATCATGCAGAAATAAAAAGAGGAAAAGCTAGGATGGTAATTAATTATAAAAGATTAAATCAAAATATTATTTTTGATGGATATTTTATACCAAGAAAATATGTCCTAATTAATCAGGCAAAACATACTAAATATTTTAGTAAGTTTAACTGTAAATCAACCTTTTGGCAAATCATGCTAAAAGAATAATCTAGACCTTTGACAGCTTTTAGTGCACCTAATGGACACTACCAATGGAAGGTAATATCATTTGGATTATGTAATGCACCTCAAATATTTCAAAGATGGATGAATTCTATTTTTAGTAAATATAAAAAATTTTGTATAGTATATATTGATGATATTTTAGTATTTTCAGAAACATTACATAGGAAACATTTAAATATTATTTCTCAATAATTCATAAAACATGGAATTATATTAAGCCCTACAAAAATAAAGCTAGAAAAAACAGAAATAGAATTTTTAGGATTAAAATTATCTAATGATGATCTTCAATTACAAGATCATATCATAGTTAGAATAAAAGAATTTATTGAAAATTTTGAAGATAAAAAACAACTCAACAATTTTTAGGAATAATAAATTATGATAGAAATTTCTTTCCAGACTTATTAAAAAAGATAGGTATGTTATATGAAAAATTAAAAAAGGATAAATATTTTAGTTGGTCTAACACAGATTCAAAAATTATAAGAAAGTTAAAATCTGAAATAAATAGGATTCCTAAAGTTTATTTACCTAAACAATGTGATAAATTAATTCTAGAAACCGATGCTTCTCAAAACCATTGGGTACGTATTTTAAAGGCTAAAACTAAAAATAATGAATAATTAGTATGTGGATATAATTCAGGAAAATTTAAACCAAATGAAATTAATTATGTAATATTTGAAAAAGAATTGTTAGCCATAAAAAAGGGAATAAAAAATTTCTTATTTATTTAGCTCCTGAAAAATTTATTATAAAAATTGATAATCGGGCAGTTAAACAGTTTCTTACTAATAAAAGTTTAGAAACAACCCCAAGAAGAATAAGATAGTATAATGAATTATGTACATTTAATTTTGAAGTTTTATATGTAAAAGGCACTAACAATATTATTGTTGATTATCTTAGCAGGCTTTATGGACAAAGGTAAACAACCTTTAGAAAAAGTTGGTGAATCGACAACTGTTCGTAAAAAGCGACATGATTTCAATCCAAGAAATCCTTGTCCAAGTTTTATAATAATACCTTCTCAAGCACCATTTTATCCTAATCAAGGATATTATGTTCCATACCCTTTAGCAGGACAACCAGTCCAAACTCAAACCTATACACCACAGGTAAACTATTTACCTTGATCACAAGATTCAAATTCTACATATCAAACTAGTTATACAGAAGTAATTAAAAAAGCAGAAAAATTTTGTGTGAAAGAAAATTTGTTGAAAACACAACAAATGAATGAGGTTAAAGATTTTTATAGTCCTGGTTTACCACCAGATATATATAATATTATTAATGAAATATGGAAAACCCATATTACCGAACAAAAAGTAAATTTTAGGAGAGCTCTTGCTAAGCTTTCTCAATTTTTAGTTGAAAAAACAACTAAAGAACAAAAATGACATGATTTATTACTAAAATCTATTTTATATAGAGAATGAGATGATTTTGAAATAGGATATTTGGACTTTAAGAAGATAAACAATCTTCTTGATACAGTTCAATATTTTAGAAACATGGGAACTAATAATTTAATTATTAATAAATTATTTAGATTATGTCTTTATAATAAAGCTCAATTTATTTTACCTACAAAAATATTTGCAAAAATTAATAAATGCATCTGCAAACAGCAAGATGTATTTCAAAAATCTTTTTTTGAATATTTTTATCTATCTTTTGTTTTTACAAATATTTTGAGAGAAAAATTCTCTGCGATAAAATTCAGACTTGATCCTGAACTATTTGATATAACAAGTATTGAATGGGGTTTTGCAAAAGAACTTACAGTACAAAATCTTTCTTTTCATCTAGTAAAAGATTTTCAGCTTTTATAAAAACAATGCTAATCAAGCAGACTAAAGATCAAGATTATATAACGTATTTCCATATCAATATTCACAGCCTAATTGGTATTGCTGAAAAAGAAAAATTTTATCAGCCATATCAAATATGGGACTTTAAAATTGTGCTTGAAGGACCCCTACTCTCAGCAGCTAATGAAGACAATGAATACTTGACAAAATCTATTGATAAGTGCCAGAATAATTTTCTTTATTATCAAATCCAAGCAGGAATTGATCTTATGGTCAAAGCCAATGAATTTTGACAAAAACGACATATCGCTTTTGGACAGACAGAATAAGGATATTTGCATATGATTATTGTTATGGCAATCGAAATCAGAGCGATGAGCCAAATGAACAAACTATTCAGCTGTTAAAAAAGATAGCTGATATGAAAATTGATGACTACCCACCAGAAATTACTGAAAACATCCAAAGTACATGAGAAAATTGAAATTCACCCCGAATATTCAATCAGTCATTAAATCTGGATGAAATTGAATAAATGAATCTTGATAACATCCAGTAATATTAGATACGTGGAAACCACTACATGTAAAGACAAAACACGTGGAAGCCACCACATGAAAGATAAGAACAGTGCCAAAAGAAAAATCAAGGCACTATGGAAGAAAAAACAAGGCATTAAAAGAAGAGTGTCAGAAGAAGAATTACGGCAACACTTGGTAAAAATCTATCAGAAGCCAACAAAATATCATCCTTATCACTATACGTGCTAGCTTCAAAAAGATAAAGAGATGTTATACTTATCCCGACACTGTGCGGACTTCAAATTTTATGCAAAAGAATTATTAAAATTCCTATAAAAATTGAAAGCTTGAGCCTAAACAAGGCATTCGAAATCTATTAGAAATCACACAAAGTTATTCATAGTTTTTCTTAGTGATAGTTCCCTTTGTAAATTGTCCACCATCTTTTCCCTATAAAATTAAATTACTAAAAATAAAAAATATGGAGTTCAATTGTATAATTTAACTTAAAATTTTTATTTGAAATAATGATTTAACATATCATAACAACAATTAACGATTCAATAAACAAAATGTTATAACACGTTAAAATAAATAATTAAAACATAATTTTTTCAAATATAAATAATTAAAATATAACCCAAAAATATAAATAATTATTTTAATAATTTACCCTAAATATCAGCATTTCATCATAAAAACCAATCAAATGGGAAGTAAGTGCAGTTTGACATTGGAGGGAGAGCGAATCACGTTGATGATTGTTAGTAAATTTACCCCACAAAACCAAAAGAAAATATATCCTAAAGTTGTATGAGTTAATTCTATAAATAAGAAGCTTTTTTTGACTCAGACTCACCAGAAAAACATCAAAGGATGAGCATATCAGCTGAAGAAGAGCACCCAAAGAAAGCTTTGGGTTGGGCAGCCAGGGACTCATCTGCTCACCTCTCTCCTTTTACCTTCTCCAGAAGGTTTCAATTATTTTCTGTGTTTTGTTTTCATGGGTTGTTCTTTTTTTCTACTGCGTTTGAACAAGATGAGAAATTGCAGGGAAACAGCAGAGAAAGATGTGGCCTTCAAGGTGCTTTATTGTGGGATATGCCACTCTGATCTTCATATGATCAAGAATGAATGGGGTAACACTGTTTATCCTCTTCTTCCTGGGTAATTACTTTCTCTTTCTTCCTTGTACTTCTATCTACTTTTCTTCTTTCCAATTCTCAACAAAAATTATTATGGTTATTAGTTAGTAACTTCAACTTTTAATTACAAAATTACCAACTTAATCAAGCTTCAATCTTATATTATTAAAAACCTAATTAAATTATTTCAGGTTATCTTTATCACTCTCCAATAATAGTCGGTAAATTAGATTTTTCTTCTTAAATTTTAATATTTTTACTTAAATTTAAATTTTTTTCAAGAAAAAAATTAAAATTTATTATTTTTATATTAAAAAATAAAAATAACATAGAATCATAATTTCGTAGCATTTTTTTTCTTAAATTAAGACGCGAAAAGCTGAAATTTTGGCTCTAAGGAATTTCACATTCTTGAGAATAATATATTAGAGAGAGAAAAGAGTTACAAAGTCCATCTAACCAAAAGCTTAGAAAACAGTATGTACGTTGAAACATACAAATAGCAAAACCACACATTAAATCTCACGGTAAAATATTAGAATAGTCAATTTTATTTGTTTCCAAGTTACGTTTTAATTATTTATGTTAATGTGTTGTAATATTTTAGTTACTGAGTGTTAATTGTTGTTAACGGTATAACGATAAGTTGACGTGACACGTTAAATCATCATTTCAAACGAAAATTTTAAGTTAAATTCTACAATTAATCCTTATATTTTTTTTATTTTGAACAATTTAATTTTTTTTTTACGTTAAGGGAGAAGTAGAAAAGAATGAAAAATAAATAAATAAAAATTAAAAGAATATAAAAAAAAAATTAAATTACTAAAAACAAAAAATATGGAAATCAATTGTACAATTTAACTTAAAATTTTTGTTTGAAATAATGATTTAACGTGTCATAACAACAATTAACGGTTCGATGAACAAAATGTTGTAACACGTTAAAATAAATAATTAAAACATAATTTTTCAAATATAAATAATTAAAATATAGCCCAAAAATAAAAATAAGTAAGTGCCGTTTCATCATAAAAATCAATCAAATGGAAAGTAAGTGCCGTTTCAACTTTGGAGGGCAGCGGCCGGATCAGGTTGATGTTTGTTGGTAAACTTACCCCACAAAAGTTTTGGATGAGAAGAATAGTACGACACTACTTGACTATTCTCAGTGATATATATGACTTAAAGTTGCGTGTTTAAATGATATATAAATATAGGAAAGAGAGTGATTTGATAGATCCACTTTAGTATTATTTTTCAAAAAAATTGATTTAAGATTTAAATATTTAATATTATTTAAAAAATAATTTTAAAAAATAAAATTACGTATATGGTAAAGTAAAAAATTTAATTTAAATATATATTTTAAAATATTAAAATATAATCATTACAAATTTAAATATACTAGTTTCTAATATTTTGCGCTTTTAATTTTGACTTAATTTTTAAATTACGTATTTTAATTATTGTTACTTATCATTGATAATGATAATATTTTTTAGTTTTTAATAAATCATAATTTTGGACTATATAAAAAAAGTAAATTATAATGTTAGCTCAAAAAAATTAAAAAAATTGTACCAATTGTAATAGTTTATGATAAATAGGATAAATATGTATACTAAATTAATAAATATATTTAATAATAGTGGTTAAAAATAAAATTTGAAATTTAATTTTCTTTTCAAATCCACAAAACATTTTTTTCAGGTAATTTTACATAGAAGTTACTTGATCGAATATGCCTAATTAGTGAATCTTATTTATAAAGATGAGCTTAAATTTTAATTGGTATATAACTCTGATATTAATTAAGTGATGATTAAGATACTTATATTTTTATTCGAGTAATAACTCATTTTTATCAATAAAATTAGCAAGACAAAATTTTTAATTGATAATTTTAAATTAAATTATAATTATAACTATCACAATTTTCTTATATTTTATGCTAAGTGTTGTGTTCAAGTAATAATATTATAACTTTTACAGAATTAGCACAATTAAAAAAATTAATACAATTTTTTATGCCAAGTTTGTTTTAATTAATAGTTATAAATTAAATTATAATTATAACTATCACAATTTTTACTTATATTTTATATTTAGAGTTTTATTCAAGTAATTACTTTATTTTACATCGATAAAATTAGTACATTTTAAAAAAAATTAACACAACTTTTTTACTAATTATATTTATCACAATTTTTTCTTATATTTTATGCGTTGAACTAATAATTTTATTGTTAACATTAGCATAACTTTTTTAATTATTAATTCTAGATTAAATTATACTATTTTTAAAGTTAATTTAGTAATATGATAGACAATAAAGGGTATTTTTGTCGGTTCAAATATATTATAGATAAATTATATACTCGAAATAAATTTCAATTGAAAAATAATAGTATCTATAATTTAAGCATTACATAAAAATGGTAAGAAAAAAATCATATGTAATTTTATCTAATTGTTTTAATGCATATTTGTTGGGCTATTTCTTCTTTAATATTTAACATATTCTCCTTATTATCATCATCATCAGAATTTGAATCTGCAACATAAATATTATCAAGATCTGTTGGGTAATTCCACCAATGATTAAAGTTATGAAATATATAACATGATAATACGATCCAAATTTTTTTTTCTTTATGCTATATTAAAGTGATGTTAATATGAGAAATATTTTTTAGAACAACAAATTTCTTCTTAACCATATTTCGAATATTTGAATGTTTCAAATTAAAGAGTTCGAAAACTATCTATAAACATTTTATGGTGTCTATATCTAGCACTATTTTCTCAAATGATTTGACAAAAAAAAAAAAACAACAAGTTTAAAAACTAAAAAAGCGAAAAATTAAATGGAAGGGTAAAATATTTTTTGATAAAATTAAACAGTTAAATAAATTATTATATTTTAAAAAGGTAGTTAAGTAGTTACATCATAGCAGTAAGGGTGAGTATTCGATTTAGTCGAGTAAAAAAAATTCGAGTTAATCGAGTTGACGAATCTTATTTTAGCAATTGAACTCAATTTGAATTTTTTTCGAATCGAATCGAGTCGAGTCAAATTTAGTCAAGTTAATGAATCTTATTATTTATACCCAATGTTGCATTTATATGGACTCATTATTTAACTGATAGATGAAGTACAAGATTATTTAACTACATAAACAATATAATGGTTTTGTCTTTTAACTTAATGAGTAAACATTTATTAAAACGATGTAGTTTTGCTTTTTAACTTAATGATTTTGATTTTTAACTTTAGAAAAAATAAACATTGATCAAAACGATGTAGTTTTGTCTCTTCTTATTCGGATTTTCGGATAACTCGAATTGTATAATTCATATTCGAGTTAAACCGAAAAACTTAATTTTTTATTCGAGTTGATCCGAATAACTTGATTAACTCAAATAATTTGAACTATTTAATTCAAAATTTAAATTATTTTTTGAGTTTTTCGAATCGAATTGAATTTTGTTCATCCCTATATTCCAGACTGAAATAGCAAGCTGTTTAGGATTGCTTTGTTTGTGAAAAAGGAAATTTTGGATTATCATAGTGATTTTAAGTAAAGAAAAATAGGTAAATAATTTTTATTTATTTTAAAATAAATTATTTATATAATTCTATAAATATTTTACTTTTTATAATTTTATTTTTCTTATCTTCATTTAATATGTTGGATTAACTTTTTGGCAACAAAATTAAATTTTTATTTTACAAATCAAGTTGGTCCATGTTACAATAATTGCTATTACAAGCATATGTAAAAAGAAAATTATGAGCCATATAAATTAGATGATAATTATGTTAGGTTATTTTTAAAGAAAGTCAAAATAATTCATATCCTTTTCCTAGAAAATAATGCAGGAAAATATTTAAATTCGCCATCGACACAACTTTTTCAAATTCAGATGATCCTAAAAAATCAATTGTTAATATATTACAACTTTTTCAAGTAATAAAAAAAATTCTAAATTTTAAATTGTAAATCTTAATTCTATTGTTAGTTACTTTTAATTAAAGCTAAAAAAATCAAATATAAATCCAAAATCAAACACGATTGCATGTGAAGGCAGATGATTTCAAAATATTATTTAAAATTTTCGGTTGACTTGACTGTAAATACATGGTTATCATTTCCCCTGCATTATTCAATGATGTTAGAGAAAAGGCCCCATTATTTATTAATGTCAATGGAAATTTGCAGACATGAGATAGTTGGTGAAGTGACAGAGGTGGGGAGCAAAGTAACCAAGTTCAAAGTTGGAGATAGGGTTGGAGTCGGGTGCATAGTGGGATCATGTCGGTCCTGCCATGAATGCGCCAATGATCTTGAAAACTACTGCTCAGGGATGATCCTTACCTACGGGGCAAAGTACCATGATGGAACTATTACTTATGGAGGCTACTCTGACTGGATGGTAGCCGATGAACACTTTGTGGTGCTCATTCCGGATAGTCTGCCTCTCGATGTAGCCGCTCCTCTTTTGTGTGCTGGGATCACAGTGTATAGTCCACTGAGATATTATGGACTCGATAAACCAGGTTTGCATATTGGTGTGGTTGGATTGGGTGGGTTAGGTCATGTGGCTGTGAGATTTGCCAAGGCTATGGGGACTAAAGTCACTGTAATCAGCACTTCTCCTAACAAGAAGAAGGAAGCTATGGAAATTCTTGGGGCTGATTCCTTTTTGGTTAGCCGTGATCAAGATCAGCTTCAGGTTCCTATTTGAATGTTCAAATTTATAGCTTTAAATGTTAAAAAAGAAAGTAATTATATATGTTGGTTGTTTAGGCTGCGATGGGAACAATGGATGGTATACTGGATACGGTATCTGCGAAACACCCTCTGCTGCCATTGCTTGAGCTGTTAAAGAAACATGGGAAGCTTATTCTAGTTGGTGCTCCAACGCAACCACATGAGCTGCCGGCATTTCCTTTGCTCGCTGGTAGAATACAATATATAATTGATTGTTGTTAAGTTTGGTAGTGAGCAATTACTATGACATTAAGCTTAAATGTTTGATTATGGCAGGAAGGAAGCTAGTTGGTGGAAGTGCCATTGGAGGGATGAAAGAGACACAAGAGATGCTTGATTTTGCAGCCAAACACAATGTGAAGCCGGAGATTGAAGTTGTGGCGATTGATTACGTGAACACTGCCATGCACCGCCTTGAAAAAGTTGATGTTAAATATCGATTTGTCATTGATATTGGGAACACATTGAAGCCTTCGTCTAATTAATATGGTATTCAAGTTGTACTTTATAATATAATATTATTTGTATGTCCCATGCTTGCATACATATGGATGGATGTTGGTGATATTAATCACTACTATAAGCTTTTGTTGTAGTGAATATTGGGCTTGTTCAACTTTAATGGATATATTCTAAAAGAAACTTTAATTGATATGATTTGTCATGACATGGTGTCTACATTTGTTTATTTATGTTAGTCTTGTAAGTTTTTGTATTAACTCGGATTAATTGCTTTAACCATGAAGTTGTTGTCAATATAAGTAAAGAGCATGTAAGATATGTCCCCTCATATCACTTGAGATAATAGATTCTCTCTTAATCACTCTACTACCTTTGTATGTCTTATGCAATACTCAAATATCTTACCTTAAATATCCATCAATATATGCCCATTTCGTAATGGATTAAAGTATAACACTTGACATACAAAGAGAGTTAGTGTCATAAGTCTAAGGATTACTTACACCATTAACGGATGAAAATATTTTCCTAAATACTTGAATGAAATGCCAAATGGAATTGTTGTAATGGGTTTCATATTCAATGTACTTATACTTGTAGCAAGAACCCACATGTTATCCTTAAGCATCTTGTGTTTCAGCTCATGAGATCAATTGCATGCATCCCATGTAACACCTTTTACCCAAGTTCATAAGATAACCCGAGCAGAGGATGTCACATTTGAGCATTGCAAGCACTAAACTTTAACATTATCTAAATCAATTCATTTATACCAAATTAAGTTTATTTGAAGTGATTCGTGTAATTTCCAAGCTATCGTCAAAGTTTGGTTGCAATTGGTATGGCTCATTTGGTAGCAATCGTGAAACAAATATTAGGCCTAACAATCCTGGAAAGTCATCAAGGTGGGAATTAACCCAAAATTGGTATGACCTATTCGTGACCACCTTAATCCCGAGTCAGTTTGGACTGTGAGGTAGGAAGATAAGTACTCCCTATCGACTTATTATCCTAGTGGACGTATAGAAAGATTCTACTAGGGTAATGACTAGTTGATTGACCAGAAGCCCGAAGCGATAGTTGATGAGGCATGCCGAAGCGAGCTGATTTCCCCACAACTAGATCTGAACAAATCTCAAATCGTGTTCTCGACTTTTTCATTTACTTTGCGTAGTTTTATTATTTTATTATTTCGTTATAAAAACCCAAAAACCTTTTATTTATCTTCTCGTAATATAACCTAATTAGAGTACTAGTTAGATCTTATTGTGCAAATTATTAGAATTAATCTAGCGTCACGCCTCCCTTAGGTACAATATTACCTACTTTGTTGTAAACTATATTACAATCTGGCCCGTATACTTGCAGAAACCCCCTCAGATTTATATATTTTGAAAGCAATATTTACACTTTGGACGTTAGTACGTTCGGAGGCGATCAGTTACTATTAGCTTGGCAAAGACACAGAGGGCCTTTTAGAGTTCTAAAGCGGATAAATCGAGGGGCTTACAACCATAGTTACCGATAATACTTAAGGTTAACCCGGTGTTCAATGTGAGGGTGATGAAGCCTATTTGTAAGTTTCAAGGGGATCCTAATTGAGGTAAATCACGATGGGGGCAAGTAAGAGCGATGGCCTCTTACGATCGAGATGTACAAAAGAGAGCAAGAATTTAAGTTAGGAGACGATGGAGACATAAGCCAAGGCAAATGTTTTAACGGGTGGAACTACTCGATAGAGAGACTAGTTAGGAATCAATCGAGGCATTGAGGCGGTTTCGAGATGAGTCAAACTAGTGTCATTCCGAGGATATGATGAGGGCGTCTCAAGAATGGGTAAGGGTGTTGCGAGCCACGGATCAAATCTCGTGATCATTACACATAGAAATGTCTCATGGAGGTTAATTGATTAAATGGGGCTTATTTGAACTGCTTAAACTAGCTCGACTTATGAAATATATGGAGAAGCCCATCTACTTGAAGCCTTGATGGTCCAGTGCAACACTCCAATAAAACTAAAGTTACAAGAGTAATTATTGTAAATTCTAAGGGATAAAGATGTATAAATTTAAATCCCTTAGGCCTATCATCTTATAGACAGACACTAATCTCAACCATTGATGTAATTTGATCTGTATCGTTAGATATGGTTGGAGCTCAACTATAAATAGAGATTTTTCCCCTTATTTGTACTCATCCGATGATACCTGATGCAATCATAAACTAACTAAAAATCTAACTAAGGCAAGTGCACCTATCAATTAATAGTATAGTTATAGTAAGCAAAGTTATTGTTCCCACGAGGACTAAAAGTACAATTAATTATCGTCTTTCTATTATTTAACCAATAAATTGGGATGATTGATTAAAAACTAATATTAACTAATTAAATTAACTATGAACACGACAAAGAACAAATCAAGAAAGCAAACGATTAACAACCAAGAAGCGAAACAATACCCAAGAAAGAATCCACATAGATTTCATATGTCATTATTAGTTTGAATTAAACAATTTCTTCACTTAGTATTTTGATCCGTAGAAATCCTTAAATTATGTTAATATTTCTTTCGAGAATAAGAGCAACTAACTCTAAGTTGATTAATTACAATTTCTTTCTAATTAAAACCCCTATTATCACATTAACTCGATCTTTGGATCCCCTATTAGATTTGACTCTAATACAGTAGATTTATGTCGTCCTTTTTTTAGAACTGCATGCAACTCCATTCAATTATGTTAGATCTACCCTTAAACAGGGACTTTTCCTCCTTTGATTTAAGCACATCAAACATGGATTAATAATCCGAAAATATTAAACCAAGAATTAAGCACACAAAATTAAGAACAAGATCTAAAAATATTTATCGCATAAAGCAAAATTCATCATAAGATTCATCTCCCCTAGGTATTTAGAAAATTAGTTCATGATAGCAAATAAAAACATCCCAAAACATTATAACCACAAGAAATAAAGAAATTCATAATAAACTTCAAAGAAATCAAAAGAGGATCTTCAATCTTGATGGAAATTTATTTCAGAGTCGACTTCAATGGTGTTTTTTGAGTTGTTTTCTTAAATATTCTATGACAACTTACTCACTTCTTCTTATATCTGGTATATATAGGTTTTAGAATGCCCGAAAAACCTAAAAATTACGTTTTTCAAGTGTTTTGAATGCAAGTCGTGATTTCCACATGGTCGTGTTCCTAACCACTGTGGAAGGGTCCAACATGTATGACCCATATACCTTGCACCATTTTTCGTTTGATTTTTGCTCCTTTTGCTCCCAAATACTTTCTTAAGAATAGAAACATTAATTTAAAGGATTAGGAGCATAAAATTCACCATTTTACATCAAATAATCATCTAAAAATGAAATAAGAATTAGATTAAAATATGTTATTTTTTGCACTTATCAGTACTTTATTCATTTGGTAGCCATGTAATTAAAAAATGTTATAATAAATTTGAATTTAACAAAATGTTAACCGTAAGATCTAAATTTTGAAATCTGAAAAATAAAAATATTAAATTTTTAAAAATAAAAGTATAAGGTTAAAATTTCAAATTTATTAAGAGTACAAATATTTATGATATAGTTTAACCAAATTTTATTATCATTTAAATATAAAATATTAAAAGATTTTAAAATTTAATAGCAATCCGAAACTGCCCCTCCCCAGTCCCAACGGCCTGCTGTATAATTTTTCACTATAACCATTTTTTAATGGAAAATTTTCACTCTTACTTTTAGCTGCAAAGATATTTGTATTCTCTGGAAGGACTCCATAGATTAGACGGTGAGAAAGAATGCTATGCTCGTACAGGCCTTGGGTACAAGCTAGTTATCCTCCTCACTTGAAACTACTAAATCAGAATTCCACTATTCCAATCCCTAAAACAAAGACCCAATTCCAAAGAAAGTCTCTTGACAGTAGATTTGACGATATTGATGACGATGCTGATGGTTCTGGGTTAAGGAAATTTACATTGCCATCCCATGTTAAATCCATTACAAGCACTTCAAACCCATTCGTAAGACACTGTCTTAAGCTCAAGAACAGCTCTTCGTATCGCCAGTCTCATGCTTCTGCTCTTGTTGTGGGCACTACTCCTGTCAGGTAACCTTTCTATTCAAAGTTATAGCTTTAGGTCTCTTTGAATTTTCAGTTAGTTGCCCAAAACCTCAACTGGGTTGCTTTTATTTCATGCTATTTGCTTTCTGGTACTTCAGTTGCATGGAAATGGAGAAAGAACGAAAAGATAATATGAAAATGTTCAATCCCGACCCTCTCTCCTCTAATTATACTAATTGAGAAATATGATTTTGGCTTTTTCAAGTGTGCATTTTAACTATATTATTATGTTCTTTCAATAAGAGTCCAATATTTTCTGCTCCATTAGCTTGTTGGTTTTGTATTGAGGATTATGAAACTTACAATTTTGTAAGTTTTGTAATCAAGCTCTAAGTTATCTCTTCCAGGAGTCTTGTTGCTAACTAGTGTGTTCTCAACCATGGGGACTGAATTGGGTTCAGACCTTTAGGCTCTACACCTATGTTAATTAAGGAGTTTGTTGCCTTGCCAAACAAAAAGAAAATGGTTTCTTTGTTTAATGCTAGGTAAGTTCTGGTTTTGAACTAAAGAAAACTATAACTTTGTGGTTTGTCATAAGTTGCTTTATCAAACAATAGTTTCACACTTTAATATTAGCTGATGAACTACTCTGCTTGGTTTTATTATTTGTTACTCCAACCATTTTATTTTTTATATTTTTCCATTCTTCCTTGTAATCAAAATAATTCCATTTAGTCTGTCATTTTAGTTACCTATAGGACCTCATATTCAAGAGCTAATGGATCTCTTATCTGTCTGAACATTTATACTCATGCGAGAAGCCTTGTATCAAAGTTGTTCTGTTCTTTACTGCTGTATGTTAATTGTTCGAAACTTGAGTCATTGTCTGTCAACTGCTGGCCCTGCTGAGGTAGCTTATTTTCTTTCATCAGTTATCAGATGATTATTTCCTTCTTTCGTTGTTATGTACATAACTCATTTCATTAATGAGTAACAAAACCTCAAATGGGTTTCTTTTATTTTATGCTATTTTCTTTACGTCACTTCAGTTGCTTAGAAATGGAGAAAGAACATAAAGGTAACAGGAATACGTCCAGCCCCACCCCCTCTCTTTTAATTATACTAACTGTGAAGTTTGGTTTTCTTTGTTTACTCTTGTGTTCATTTTAACTATATTCTTATTTTCTTTCAATAAAGATTGTAGTATACGCTTCTCTGTTAGCTTGTTGGTGTTGTTTTGAGGGTTCAGAAACTATTTTTCTTTAGCAGTGCTTCAACTGGCTTCATGGTTTCGTATCAGCTTATTAGAAATACAGTTGTTCTGTTCTGCAATCAGATTCTAAGTTTTCTCTACCATTAGTCTTGTTGCAACCATGAGCATTGAATTAGGGCCAGACCTTTGGGCTTTACACCTATGTCAATTAAAGAGTTTTTTCCTTTCCGAACAAAATGTAAAAGGCTTCTATGTTCGATGCTGTATCAGTTTTGATTTTGAACAGAAGAAAACTGTAATATTGTGGTTTGTCATAGGTTCCCTTATCGAATAATAGCTTCTCAATTAAATTCTTGCTTACTTTGCTTGGTTTGGTTATTTTTATTCAAACAATTCTTCTTCTTTCATTCTTCCTTGTAATCGAAACAATTCCATTTAGTTTATAGCTTTAGCTACCTATAGGACCTCTCTTGTAAGAGCTTATAGATCTGGTATTTGTCTGGAGTAACAATGTTACTCGTGTAAGAAGCCTCTTATCAAAGTTGTGCTGTGTTGTACTTCATTATGTTGATTGTTTGGAACTTAAGTCATTGCCCAGCAGCTGTTTATGTTGAGGTGGGCTTTATTTCTTTCCGGTTATCAGATCATTATTTCCTTTTCTTTCGCTATTTATGTGAATAACTCATTTGATTGATGAGTTGACAAAAATTTGCCCCTCATTTGAGTTTTCCTTCTTTCCCTCAAGGCTCAAGCCATCATCTTGAAGGCAATTAGGATGAAGTTAGACATGTTAAGTTTATGGCTATATATTGCATTGTGAGGGAAGTCACTTATTTCTCTTCCAACATTTCTTTTGGGTTAAGCAAGAGTTATTATGACTGACATGTCTTTTGCAGGGAAATATACAGGTATAAAGAATCTTCACACGAGAAAACTGTAATAGATTGTTTGCTACTGCTTGAAAATGCTGAGATCCCTGAAGGACTAGATACTCACTCTGGTAATGTTGTTCGAATAGGCCCTATGGTAATGAAAAAACTTTCTGGGGTGCAATCAGCTGAGTCCATTGAGGCAATTGCCTTGATGAGGTTCCCTACCAGTTTTTTAAATTTAACTGTTGATCAAAACAAGTCAGATTCTCAAAGCTGGTTCCCATCCACGCATCGAATTTTAGTTCTCGATGGCATTCAGGTGTTTTGCAAACTTTTGACAAGCATTTTTTTTTTCCCTGCTGAGTTAAGCAATTACCTTAATATTTCTTTGAAACAAAGGGCCAGTGTTCTTCAAGGTTTCTGAATGTTCAAGAAGTTGTAGCGTCTTGTCTTCTGTCACCTTGAACATTTAAGTAATTATTGGAATTTCTTTTCAAACATCTGGTGGAAATCATAAAATCACAAAAGTTGTTCTTAGGAAGTAACCCAAAAAGGTGGCTCTTCAGTTCTTTAATTTGCTTGTCAGAGTCTTCTCCCTGCAACCTTCTGGTCATGGAGTATATTCTGGAATTCATTGTCGTACTGTTTTTTATGTAATGTCAACTAATAAGAATTTTTGTCAAAAGATCCATTGCAAATAGTCTCAAATGCATTGAATTCCTCATTAAGTGCTTGATTTTATTTACCTTTATGTACAATCCCTGGAAATAATATAGATTTTCTAGTAACACCCTATAAACATATAGAATCCAATGATTTAATCATGTAATAGCATTTAATCACAAACTATAACTGCAGGCAATTGATTTGAGGGATCTGTAATTCATGAGAAATTAATCCCTGCAGGACCCTGGTAATCTCGGCACATTAATCAGATCAGCTATGGCCTTTCAATGGGTAAGGAATGAAGCTTAACTCGAAATTATTCCTTTTCTTCCTGTCTGCTTGTTGTCAACAGTTCATCTACTTGTTTTCCACAAGTGTTCATATACATGCATGCTTTACATATAATTTTACCATAATACTCCATAATAATCTGTATTAACAACCTTTGCTTTTGCTTCTGTCTGAATACATATCCATTATAATTTATTAACTGTTTTGAAACTCTTCAATCATGCGTATGCAGACCTGCATACATTGTTATGTATATAGTAGATTCATCATCTAGAGGGAGATGAACGTGAGTAAATGTATCTTTTGCTGACAAATACTTCATTCAACTTATAAGACATAATTTTTTGCTCTTCATAGTCAGATAGCCATCCCTATTTCTTTTCTCTTCTTCAATGCAGTTAGTGTTTATTGTATCGAAATGTCTGCATTCCATTATTGCACCTGATTCTGTTTTGGTCAATACCCAACAGGATGGTATATTTCTTCTTCCTGGTTGTTGTGATCCATTCAATGAGAAGGCGCTCAGAGCTAGCCGGGGAGCCTCTTTTCAGCTGCCTATAGTTTCCGGTAGTTGGTTCCATCTTCAAACCCTGAAAGATACATTCAACATGAAGATGCTAGCAGGCCATCCAGATATTGATGGGAAATTGAAAAAGCCGTTTTCACTATCTCAAGAGTTCGTACACTCGGTAGCGCATGTTCCATCATGCTTGGTTTTGGGAAGTGAAGGACATGGGCTTTCCGAGAAATCTCAGCTCGAATGTGAGCTCGTGAGCATTCCCATGACAGGAAAATTTGAGTCTCTCAACGTTTCTGTAGCTGGCGGGATTTTCTTGTACATGTTACAGCCTAAGAACTAAAGATTAAAGTCTAATTCTCTTTAATTCCATTAATGCATCATTGAGTTCTGAATGTAAGCCCCTAGACGAATTCAGGTTTATGCAATCCTTTTATGTTAGTTATTTATTAATATTAACCCTAAAATTGTAAAATGACGTGGAAAATACATATTTCAAGAAATCCTCATTACTTAGAGATATCTCTGTTTCTCTGTTTCTATATTAAGGTTGAGAAATAATTACCTGGGTCTGCTCCTTCATCTTGTATTGAAGCTTGAAATACAGCTTCACATTGAGCTCGAGATGTTAGCCTGTTTTGTATTCTCAATACCAACGAGTACATACCATGCTCATTTGACCTATGGTAGAAGGAGCAAAAGTGGCTGAAGAATTAAATCCCAAAAAAGAAATGGCTATGTTTGTTAAATGGATTAACGTAAGCTCGAAATCCCGTTTTTCTTCCGATCTTCTTCTTCTCTACTTTTTGATCTCGTTGACTACAATTCCTTCCTTTGCCTCCACATCCGTTAATCATCTGAACCAGTAGGAAAACTCACTTTTATATGATTTCAAGAATCCTCTTTGGGTGGATTGGAAATGGCCCTTTTTTTTTTTTTCTTTTTTTTTTTTTACGATCTTCTTCTTCTCTACTTCTTGACTTGGTTGACCAGAATTTCCCCCTCCACTTCCACATTCATTGATCACATGTATCAACAGCTCTCAAACTTTTTTACTAATTTCTTTATTGTTTCCTATCTGATATAGGACTTGTACTGGATCCAGTGTTTCATAACACTATATCATGCGAACTTTTCTTATCTGTTACTTTGCTAATAATAAAGAAAAAAAAAATTGAGTATGAATATGGTGTGAAAATTTGGTGGAAAAAAATTGTGTTTAAAAATATTAATTTCCTTAGCTAAATAAATATGTTCACTTTGATTTTGTCATCAAACTACTATCTAGAACTCTGTAAAGAAATTTAATAAAAGATAAACGTAAAATAAAAGTAGGAAAAAGGTGAAAGAATTTCAAAAGAAGAAGTTTAGTATGCTTTACTATAACTTTCAAACATTATATATAAATTTCAGTTAAATGTGTAATATTATATATGAATTTTTTATTTGATTTATTTTTATAAAATATTAAAATAATTATTAATAAAATATCATTTTACGTTTACATATTGTAGACACAAATAATTTTTTTTATTTAATAAGAAAAGAAAGTGATACATTTATTTCTTTAAATGTGTATAGTTGAATCAAAATCAAAATTCCATGTATTCATTTGAACCAAAATTAAAGTTTTCATGTGAATAATTACACTAAATTAAAATTCATGTAGGGTGAGTATTTGATCGAGTTGAGTCAAATAATTTCAAGTTAGTCGAGTTGACGAATCCTATTTTAGCAACTGAACTCAATTTGAAATTTTTTCGAATTGAGTCAAAAAATTTCGAATCAAGTTAATGAATCTTATTATTTATACTAAATGTTCTGTTTGCATAGACCGATTATTTAACTAGTAGACGAAGTACAAAATTATTTAACAACATAAACAATATAATGGTTTTTCCTTTCAACTTAATGATTTTGATTTTTAACTTAAAAAAAGGTAAACATTTATCAAAATGGCGTAGTTTTGCCTTTTTTTATTCAGATTTTCGAATAACTCGAATTGTATAATTCAAATTCGAGTTAAACCGAAAAATTTTATGTTTCATTCGAGATGATCCGAATAACTCAATTAACTTGAATAACTCCGACTTTTGTTAAATTCATGTATCTAATTGTTAAATCTAAACTCATGTTAATTTTGAGATTTATCCTTTTATCTTTTATTTGATTGACTACTTCCATTCTAGCTCTGAATCGAGAACTTACAAAAACAATAATTAAAACATATGTCAATTATATTTGAAAAATACAATATGTTGGTATCGTAAGGCAGTACAAATGGATATATTATAGTAAAATATTCTGTTTTCAGTCTTTCATAAAGATGATGACGGAGGAAAATCAAATTTCATGAAAATGATGATAGAAAATGTTGAATTACAAGGAGAAGAGAAAGCCCTAACAACAACACGATTAACGCTACTCGAATCCAAACTACATCTAGAACAATGAATAATCTTAACCATCAGCCCAATACATGAGATTCCCTTAAATTACATTATTTAATTTCACTTATCTGTGATTATTCATGAACTTTTATAAACATCTTTTATTGTTAATTATAAATTCACTAACTAAAAATCTATTTACTTTAATAACGCATAGTTCTTTAAACGTGCATGCAATTAATATTATCAACCCAATCATTTTATTAATGTTCTATTTGTTTATTGATGTTTTACATTCTAATTATCATTTATACTAACTTGCATAATGTCAAATTTTGCAAAACTCGAATTTGCAGCATTTGACATATCATGCAAGAATCATTTGTCATGGGTGTTAAATGTTGAAATTCACTTAGACACTAAAGATCTTAAGAATACAATTATCCAAGGTACTAAGGCCTCTAACAAGATAAAGCTCAAACTATGATTTTCCTCAGTCATCATCTTCACGAAGGATTGAAAACAGAATATTTGACTATACCATATTCATTTGATTGTGGATTAATTTAAAAGAAAGATATGACTATTAAAAATAGTAATTTTACCAAAAATTTGTTATGATTGGATGCACTTGAGGCTGCAAGACTATAAAATAGTAAGCGAGTATAATTCTACAATATTTAAGATAAAACAAAACTTTGTCTTACGAAAAGTTGCCCCTACGATTAACCTCTAGGTTTGAAATCACTGGGAATACAGCTGGTATTGATCATAATTCACAAATATTATACTATAAAAGATCCATTTGAATTGTGGAATAGTTTAAAAGAAATATACGATTATAAAATAATAGTAATTTTAGCAATAGCTTGTTATAATTGGATGCACTTAAGGTTGCAAGATTATAAAATAGTAAGTGAGTATAATTCTGCAATATTTAGATAAGTTATCAATTAAAATTAAGTGAATAGAAAACAACGAATGAGGACTTAATGGAGAAAATTTTCTCAACTTTTCAAGTATCTAATGTGCTCTTGCAGCAACAGCAATACTGTGAAAAAGATTTTAAGAAATACTCTGAATTAATCACATGCTTTTTGATGCCTAAGCAAAATAACAAGCTATTAATGAAAAAAACATGACACTCGTTCTACTGGTTGTACTTCATTTCCACAAGTGAATGCAACAATACATAATAATCATAAAAATGAAAGAAATCATGGTCATGGTTGCGGTCGTGATTGTGGATGTGGCCATAAACGTGGTCGAGAATGCTATAATTATCGTTATCAATATGCTAACAATTATTATGACCGCCAAAAGAAAAATAAAAAGAGAAAAGAAAGAGAAAGATGATGGTCCAAGAAATCTTTCGAAGGGTTACGCCACCGATGTAGTATGAGTGAGCATTGATCGTATACTTGTTGTACGTCTAAACATCTTGTAAAGGTTTATCAAACCTCCAACCAAACCAAAGGAAAGAAAATTGAAACAAATTTGGCTTATCAAAATGATAATGTAGAGACTACTTTTGCTCACAATGATGATGATTTTAAAAACTTTGTTAATTTGATTTTTTTAATATAGAGGATTTCTTTAAGGTTAGAAATAAAAATAATTTATAATATATAATAATATTTTATATTTATTTGATTATTTTACAATTCTTATTATTCATGTTTGTTTGATTTAGTATGTTTTGTTATAATTTTTGTGTGTTTACAATATCTCTTATTATATTTGATAATGCAAAATAAATCAAAGGCTCTGGAAGAAATACAATATTATTACCTCAAGAGACCATGTTTATTATAAATGATGCACTATTTTCATCAAAGTCTTAGAGAAATTGGTTAAGTTTCAAATATATCCGCCAAAATTGATATTATATTGAGACTAAAAATGACAAAAATATTGAGTATTTGAACATTATAACATTTATATCTAGAAAGAAATGTGTTTTAGAGAAATTAATTGTCTTATCTTCAGGCTTGTACTATATAACTATTAGTACAATTGAAACACATGTTGTAGTAAATTAGAAGTTTACATATTCAAATATATTTACTATTTGGCATGATCAATTAGGTCATCCCAAGTCATCTACAATACGAAAAATAATTGAGAGTTCACATGGTCATCTATTAAAGAACCAGGAGATTCTTCAATTTAAGGAATTCTCATGTGTTGCTTCTTCTCAAGGAAAATTATTACGAGAGCATCACCATCTAAGATTCAGATAGAATCTCCTGCATTTTTTGAATGTCTTCAAGGTGATATATGTGAGCCCATTCATCCACATGTAAACCATTTAGATATTTTGTGGTTTTAATAGATGTATCTACAAGATGATCAAATGTGTGCTTATTGTCAACCGGTAACCTAGCGTTAGCGAGGTTACTTGTGCAAATAATTAAATTAATGTCACAATTTCCACATTATGCAATTAAGATAATTCGCCTTGATAATACTGGTGAATTCACATCCTAACTTTCAATCGCTATTATATGTCTATCGGAATAACAATTAAAAGTCTTGTTGCTCATGTTTATACAGAAATAGTCTACTTGAATCATTTATTAAACGCCTTTAGTTAATTGCTAGACCATTAATTATTATAACAAAACTTTCTATTTTAGCATGAAGATATGTTGTTTTACATGCTGCAGCATTTGTTCACATATGACCAACAAGTTATCATAAATTCTCCCCATTGTAATTGGCTTTTGGTTAAGAGACAAATATTTCACATATTAGAATTTTTGGTTGTGTAGTATATGTTCTAATTGCTCCATCACAATGCACAAAGATGGATCCTCAAAGGAGGTCGGGAATATATTTTGGGTGTAAATCCCCTTCTATAATTAAAGTATATTCTTGATTGTCATTTTGATGAAACAATATTCCCAACTTTAGGAGGAGAAATAAAACAAGTGGTAAAGAAAATTACATGGGATGCATCATTATCATCTCATTTAGATTCTCGAACAAATCAATGTGAACTAGAATTTTAAAAGATAATACATTTTCAAAATATTGCAAATCAACTAGTAGATGCATTTACTGACCTTGAAAGAGTTACTAAATCTATGTATTAGCTGAAAATGCTTCAATTCGTATTGATATCCCTGTAAGACAATCTACTAGTGTAAATGAAAATAAGCCTCGCCTTAAGCATGGTAGATCAATCGATTCCAAATTATGTTAGTGGTGTCAATGGCAGAAGTGGGTGCAAGAGTTGTGTGACATTGGATGATAGTGCAGCTATCAATTTTTAAAACGAATTACTAATTTTTAACTTTTCGAGGATTTTTTCTTCAACGATTGTGAATGATTAATTTTTTTTCAATCTTTTCGACTTTGATTCCATAAGAGCAAGTAAGAAGGATTGCGAGATATAACCATCTTTACTTGATTCATTTGCAATAGCCATGAGATGATGATCATAAGTAGAATTGTTGAGGTTATTTGAATGATTATTATGACTTTCATTAGTTCTGGACGGGGTCCAAGGGTGGTGTTAGAGGAATTTTTCACTACTTGTTGGAGATAAAAACTAATATTTCATTCAATTGAGTAATTATGATTAATTAGGAAAAGATTTGAGAATTTTGAGAGTTGTATACGCTTATGGGTGGGTACGAGTAAACTTACCTTTTTGTTGGAAATATCGGGCCAATTTGGAGCTTAATGGGTCGACACATTTCAAAAACAAAATATCTTCGCGCCAGATAGGGGTCGAACCTATGACCTTCTGCTTAGGAAACAGACGCTCTATCCACTGAGCTACAGGCGCTCGTTGATTTGTCTATAAATTCATAATATAAATAACTTTACCACTTCTTTTCTAAGGAGATTCACTATGCCATATTATAATTGATATTGTGGAATGCTTTTCAAAATTATTATGGAAAAGTGTTATCGAAATGTTTAAAATGTTTAGTATTATTGAAAAAAAGGTTTCTATATTTTTAATTTGATGTTATAAAATAAAATATATGCATTTAAATTTTTTTATTATTATAATATTGGAAGAAAGAGAAAATGAATGATAAATTTTGAAGTCGTGTCATTTAAATGTCAAATGAGTACTCTGATTACTGCTTCAAGTAAGTTCTCACATTAAAAATAATCTGTTAAGTAATTAATACTATTATATATGAAATATATAAATTTAAATTTGTTAATATTATGACAGATATAATAGATAAACTTAAATGGTGATATATATTATTATTTGGTATTAAAAAACCTTAAGCTTAAATTATAGTACAAATATAATAAAATAATTTATGATAATTTATTGTATTTTACAAAATCACAGACACCCTACACAGGAAAAGCCAAAAGCAATCCAAAAGTCACCTTTACTCTATGAATTTATTTATATATAGAAAAAGGAAGAATGGAAGAAGAGGCATTGAGTCAATGAGGCAAGCAACCTATATTCAGGGTTGTACAACCTTAAAACTTTACAGATTACTTGCAAGTAATTTCAAGTATCTGATGGTATTCCTTCCATGTTGTTTTATAGAAGGATATCTACCAGAATAAATCCAGTGATTAATTCTTTATGTTCTGTAAGCCTATAAAAGGGTAAGTATTAGTCACGAGTTTTAGAGTTGTTCTATACCCCAAACGAGGATCGAACTGTTGCCATCTCATTTAACCCCTGGTTACGCTTCTTACAAGCTTTAACATGTAGCTAGTTTAAAGGGAAGACTAAAACCCTGTCAACTTCAGTTCTAAGCAATATATCTCATGCAACTTTACTGCCCTTACAATCATCAACATCTCTATTCCTGCCCTTTCTAGTTTATCGTTCCTTGGGCTGAGTTGTCATGGGTGTTATTATGTTTGAAATTTAATTTATCTATTTTTTTAATTTAATAATTGAAGTCCAATTAAAAATATTATCAAAAGATTTCTATCAAATTGGATTATATGTCATTTTAAAGATATAAAAAAGTACTCACCTGACTAATATCATACATGTAGAAGATTAAATAAGTAAACAAAAATGCTAAATACACTATATGCAGTGGCGGGTTCAGGGGTTGACAAAAGTCTTGACCCCCTAAAATAGAAAAAAAAAATCATTTAAATCCTTTATAATATATAAAAATTTAAATTAATAATAATAAAATTACACTTTGATCCCTCCAAAATTGATAAAAATTTAATTTAATCTTTTAAAAATTATAAAGATATAAATTATTAAAATAGTAAAATCGTATGTTTTTATTATATTAAAAAATATACAATTTAATTTTACCTCCCAAAAGTTATAAATTTTCTTATTCTAAATCTAGAGTTGTAAGGTTTTTTTAAAGTTATTTAAAAAACACAGACAAAATTGGGGCCCGATTTGCACTGTCACACGGAATTGGATGCTGGGTTTTAGGTATTTGACATGAAACGGTTGGGGTTTTCTTCGGTCGCGCCATTCAAGTTGACTTCAACTAATCAGCATTCTTGAAAGTTAAAATTTGTTGCGCAGTTCCATGTTTAGGGACACAACCCCTTGACGGTTGGATTGGTTCAATCTGTTTCATTTTAAAAACACTTGTTCCACTCAATCCCGTAAAGATTTTATCCTTTGTCTTCAATGTCCGGATGTTTGATAAACGCCACTACACTAATCTCCCTAAATTTTGGGGATATTAAACCCTGACATTAACCCCAAATTATATTCTGTTTTGCAAAATTTCAGCCCGAGATTACTTGACTAATCACACCCCATTTCCCATTTTAATCTCATTGTTTGTTATCCCACCTTCAACGATGTTTGCATCGTGAGGTAAAAATTATAATTTGAAGATTAACGCGAGTTGGTATCAGTACTGTTGGTATGTATTATATAAAAAAATAAATAAACTAAAGATGAATATAAAATCCGAAGAGAAACCATATATTGAATGAAATTAGATTCTGGGTTTTGGAGTTTCTCACTTTTGCGTTACCTTTTGGCCTTTTTGGGCATGAAAGAAAGAACGTGAGAGAATTAAGTTAAAGGAAATGACAGACATTGGGTCGTATGGGAATGTGAGGTTGGTGGGGTTTAGAGGATTTGGATTGGATTTAATAAAAAATTTAAAAAGGAAAAGGTAAAAAAAAATATATTCATATTAACGGGGTTTAGCTCACCAACTTAACTATGACTCACTCCACTCCCCATTTTTAACACCTTTTTTTGAATTTTGATAGCGACTCCCTTGGCTAATGGAACATGACTCATGCAATCTCATGCTCAATTTCGCCAATCGTATCAAATTTTCTACTTTTTGTTTTATCAATGCTTATAAAATATCACAAAATTCGTAGTTGATTAGACGTGTGTTTACAGAGTACACGGTCATTTCTATTCTTAGAACTAATGTCCTTAACGAGCTTCATACCTGTTGATCACGTGTCTGGATGACCTGTTAGATATATAGTCTTTTTTGCGAGCTCCTTGATTACGTGCAAACTTCCCACGATCTCAATTTGCAACCACATCCAGTAAGGTGTGTCAACGAGTTGTATTTATGAACTTGCTGTTTTTAAGTGAGACTTGCTCGGATCACAAGTCAAAAATTCAAATCCTTTCTAAGATTCAAATTAACGATTATTGATGTATAACATATGCAAAACATAATAATCATCATTATTAAAACTTTTCATCATGTTTAAAAATAAAAAAATTAAAGTGTAAAATAAAATGTATCAAATTATAAAAAGCATTTATGACCCAATCCGTAAAGGCTAGTGGAGTGAGAGCTTTTACTAAAAAAAATCCTAAATTTAAGTTCATCTTGCTTAAAGTACGTATATATAAAGTTGGTGAGTTTGGTTTTATAAATTAATCAATTATCAATTTAGGATTTAAAATTAAAATAAAAATAAAATTAGAATAAAAAAAGTATATAATTATAAAAACATTAATGTCTTTTACCATTTTTAAATTAAATTTAATTTAAAAAAAGTCATATTTTAAGTCAGACGTAATTAAAAAACCAACAACTTCTTTTTAAATTATATGGTATAATTAATAATCTTAAGAGGAAATTTTGACATTTTAAGGTTAATTTTATATTTAAGTATTATATAGCTTTCTATATTAAAATTTGAATTGCATTCTGTTTTTCTTACTAAAAAAATAGTAAATTAATCCTTAAGCGTCAAATTAAAAAGTAAATTGATTATTCCGTTAAAAATTGATCATTGTACATTAGCATGAGATGCATGTAGTATGCCACGTGTTATTGTTTAATTATTCTGTCAGTCATCAGTAGACCTGATCATGGGTCGGGCCATCCGACCCGACCCGAAGGCCAGATCGAAAAATAGGAGAGTTTGGATAAAAACATAGGCCCGAAAAATGGGTTTGAACAAAATATGATGCCCATTTTCTAAACGGGTCGAGCCTTGGTTATGAGTTTTTTGGCTCGAGTCTGGCCCGACCCGACTCGAATAAATTAACCATTTTAATAAAAAAAATATTTTTTTTTTTGGTTTTTTTTACTGTTTTGGTTGTTGTTTTTGTGTTTTTTTACTGTTTTGGTTTTTTTTTGTTTCGATTACTGTTTTCATGTTGTTTTTGCTGTTATTTTTGTTGTTTTTAATTTTGGTTGTTATTTTTGTTGTTTGGATGTTATTTTTTATTCGTTTTTACTATTATTTCACTGTCTTTGTTAATATTATTTGAATATCGTAATACTTATATTTTATTGTTAATTTTTTTATTAATTTATTTGCAACTATCTTAATATAAATTTTTTTAATGTATTTTAAATTTATTTATTTTTAATGTTTGTTTTAATGTTTTTAAATGTATTGGATATATTATATATATTTTAAATTTGTTGTATGTAATAAAATAATCTAAAAAAATTAATACGGGCTCGGGTTTGAATATTATAATTTGTGTCAGGCTTGGACAAGAATTTAGGCCAATTTTTTGGGCCGGGCCGGGCTCGAGCCTAACAATTGGATCTAAAATTTTATTAAAGTCCGATCCGATCCACGATCAGCTCTAATCATGAGATGTACGCTAACATTAATTTATTTTTTGATCTAATATTTAATAACTTTTTACCTTTTTTATAATAAAAAAAATAAAATATAATCATCATATTACCTTTACATTTAAAAAAGAATCTACTTGGAAACCATGTTTCTCACTTACAAATATCTACATCCACTCTGATGAGCCGCAATCAATTCTCTCAAATTCACGTTTCATCCTTGACCAAAGCTTCATGAGCCACGACTTTTTTTGCAAAATGATGGAAAGTAATAGTAAGTTGGTCGATTAAATGGTTAGTTAAGTGTTGGGTATGTGAAATAAAAGTGCTCCCAAACTGGGGCATGATGGTGATAGATCCCTAATTATGAGACCAGACAGTAGGCCCCCCCTCCCTCCTGCCAACACTTAATACCATATATTACATGAATTTCCACACAATTATATCAGTGTTATGTCATTCAATCTGCCGATGACTGCACTCTTCAGATCGGTCATCTAAAACCAACCCTCTCGCTCACTGGAAGGTCTTCTCAACCCACAAGTGATAACAATTTACATATTATCCATACATTATATTTATAATAAGATAATGATTCGGATTAATACGTTGGTGCACTTGTGTTTTGTTCAATTTTCTTTTTGTTAATGTGATGTGTGAGCTTGTGCATTACCACGTCTAATAACATCCATTGCACCCAAAAGAGAGAGCAATAAAGGAAGTAAAAGGAAAATTATGCATGGTAGTTGATGATTAGGTGTTGTAGAATAAGGCTCAACATTGCATGCGCAATATTATTCAGGTTAACTACAACATGTGGAAAAGAGGGGCCAAACACACTGCTACGGATGGATTATTTAACAACGTGGGATCCTGGAAATGACACAAGTCGACAGGGATTGGACTTGTCACAGTTTTCAAATTCAATCAAATAAAATAATATAATATTCTAAATAATCTTAGATTTCAATAATTTGCCTTTCGTAAATATCATAAAATTCATTAATGATTATACGTATAATGGATATAGTTAAACGTAAATTGTCCAAAATCAATAAATTTACCATTATGATACAAACAGTTGCAAATTAAATTGTGATGTGAAATTTTTCTCCTCCTGTGAAAACAGTGAGTTACTTGAGATGATTACTTTACAGTTACGGCTTATTCGAATATTTAGCCTTAATCATTTCAATCCAATCAAGTTTTTCCTAATATTAAAATTCCATTTACAAAAATGTCAATTTAAGTTTTAAAAATACCTTACATATTTTAAGTAAATATATTTAATATTTTAAAACTATTTTCTCATATATTTTTTTGAATTTGTGCAAAAGATGAATACTTTGCTCCAAAATTTTCCTCTTCTGTTGAAAAAGAGTAGATCTAATTAAATAGCAACAAGAAAACGTCCCTTTTCATATCCCTAATTTTGTCATTTTCAATTATAATTAATTAATTAATTAATCTAATCCCTTAATCCTTCCCGCCCTTGGAGCTTTCATTTCATCGGTTATCGTACGGGCGTGGGAGCCTCCACACCCGCATCCCATCCACTCGAATATATTTGATTTTTTATTAATAATAAAATTCCCACCACATAAAAAGACATTCCTTATAATACCCAAAATACCCCCCAAAACCCTTGAAAATTACCAACCGTTGGTCGGTTCGTTAACTTTTCTCCCACCCCTTCACAGGCGTTAGTTGCGGCGGAAATCTCGAGCGCTAAAACCAACGGTCACGATTTCATCACAAAAACAAATGATGGATTAATAAAATAAAATATATATTTTTTGTTCATCTATAATAATCAATAATAAAATATTTGAAACTTTAAATAATACAAGGTTTAAATGCGTTTCTTTTGGTCTAATTTAAATTTCATCCTTCTATTTCATGAACGTTGAAACTTAGTCCTTTACATTAATTTGTCAGAATTTAATTCTCATCCTTACAAAAACGGAAAAATTAATTCAATTAGGTAAGACTATTAAACATTTGTCTTAAATCATAAACAAAAATAAAAAAATTTAACAATATATGCATAAAATTTAACCATTTAATAATTTATATGCAATAAATTAACAAAAATAAATTATTCAAATTCAAGTAATTATCAAAAATTAAATTAACTCCTCAATTTTTATGTTGTATAAAGACGAAATTCAATAAACTAAAAAATAGAAAACGTTTTAATATTCATAAAGTATAGGGATGAAATTCAAATTATACCTTTCTCCTTTAAAAGAAAAGAAAAGTCTGTATAAATACAGGAGAGATTCCAAATCATTCTGATCAAGCTGCAGCTTTTTTTAGCTTTGCTTTTGATTTGATGTCTCTAAGAATTACCAACTTCAAAAGATATACCCTCTCCTTTTTTTTCTTGGAGACCAAACAAGTCAGCCCACCTCAAAACATGAAAATGTAAACTTTTTTTGTTTGTGGGATTTCCATGCTTGTTATGTATCCAAGAACTTTTTCAAGTTCATAATGTTGAATTGAAAAAATAGCAAGTTTTTGTTCATATTTCTTTTGAGTATTTGAAAAAAGACCTTGGATAATGGCTATGGAAGGTACCTTTCAGGCTTCTTTTCCATTTCGGGGTTTTGGGTTTCTTTATGTCTATATTCTTGTCGACAGTTTTCATGTTTTAGTGGGTTTGTTTTTGTTGTATTGGTGCAGAGACGGGGAGAGAGACAGTGGAAGAGAAAACCCCAGAAAAGAAATCGAAATCCAAGGAGATGAGAAGTGAATCGGTAAATGAACAGCCATCACCGAGATGTGTGTTGGAGATTCCGGTGCTGGGAGCAGACTCCGATACCAGCAGCTGCAGCAGCAATTCCAGTTCCTATTCTCCTAAGAAGTCTGTTTTTCAGAAAGGGAACAAAGACTCTTATGGTCTGCAATGGAAGAATTTAATTGGAAATGTTAAGAAGAAATATGCCAGAAGTTTCTCTCTTATTCCTTTGCTGACAAGTAATGATAAAAACTTAAGGAGGACAAAACTGGCAAAACTGCATGCCTCTGAGGAAGAACATGTTGATATTAACTCCATGCCAGTTCCTAAACCATCATGGAAAAATTTTACCTACTCAGAGCTTGCTGCTGCAACTGATAATTTCAGTCCTGGTATGCAATTTCATTTTAAGCTTAATTTTCCTCTCTTTAAATCCAATGTTTTAGCAGTTAGAAACTTAGATAGATGAATTGATTCAGCTTTTTTTTTTTAATCGGGTTAGATAGATGAAACAATCTTTTTAGAGTTGGATAAATTTGAACGTTCATTTATTTGATTCTAGTTGAATTTATCAATTACTACGTCGGCAGCCAGGCAGTCAAACTTGTCTGCAATTGAAAGCAACTTAATGGTTTAAAGAGAAGATTTATTTAATTTTTGACTAAAATGAAATTTAGTTGGGGGGTTGAAATGAAAATGATGTTGGAATTGACCCTTGCTGTGAGCCGTGTAACATCCATGGAACTTTGATTGACTTAATGGTTCCCCTTTAATCATGGGGACATGAAATCGACAATTCACTTGAGTTGACTTGTCTTTCACGTGTTTTGGTTGTATTGTATTGATGAACTGTGATTCTGTCCATTCATCCATTGCAGAGAATTTGATTGGAAAAGGGGGCCATGCGGAAGTGTACAAAGGACATTTATCTGATGGTCAAATCGTAGCAGTGAAGAAGCTAATGAAGAATGAGAAACAAGAAGAGGATAGAGCCAGTGATTTCTTGTCTGAACTTGGGATTATTGCTCACATAAATCACCCTAATGCAGCTTGCTTAATCGGATTCAGCGTCGATGGAGGCTTGCACTTAGTACTTCAGTTTTCACCTCATGGCAGCCTTTCTTCTGTGCTTTTTGGTACAAGCAAAAGAGTTTAATCAAAATGGCTGCAATTGTACTTTCTGGTCAACCATGACATAACCATTGGACTAACTAGGAAACATTCCGCTCCGCAGGTTCACCCGAGCGCCTAGATTGGAAAACTAGGTTTAAGGTGGCGATTGGGATAGCAGATGGATTGAAATATCTCCATTACGACTGCCAGAGGCGCATTATACACAGAGACATAAAAGCCTCTAACATACTGCTTACTGAAGATTATGAAGCTCAGGTGCTTTCCATGCTCTGCTATGTATACCTTTCCACTGTTAATGGCTTGAGTTTATACTATTTGGTTGAAAACACCAAGCTTCTGATCTCTTCTTCACGTTGCAGATATCAGATTTTGGTCTGGCAAAGTGGCTCCCGGAAAATTGGCCTCACCATGTCGTCCATCCCATTGAAGGAACATTCGGGTTAGGCATGCAGCCCCTTTTCCTTCTTCGTTACTAGTATTGGTAATTTCATAAAGTCAGTAAATGAGTGGCAAATATCTCAGGTATTTAGCTCCAGAATATTTTATGCATGGAATCGTTGATGAAAAGATTGATGTATTCGCATTTGGAGTTCTATTGCTGGAGATAATAACAGGTCGCCTTGCGGTCGATTCAGCCAGACAAAGCCTTGTGATTTGGGTACATTCTGCACCAAAGCCATCAAACTAGCAAAAAGCGTTTGAAATGATATTATGAACTTATTTGCCGTCTCGTTTACAGGCAAAACCGCTCCTGCAACAGAACGAAGTAAAGGAATTGGTAGATCCTGGACTAGGAGACAATTATGATCCAAGTGAAATGAAATGCGCGATGATAACAGCTTCCATGTGCATTAATCACTCTGCCAGCAAGCGTCCGACAATGATTAGGGTACGAAGCGAATTCGAAAACATCTCCTTTTGTTCCCTTTGGTTTCCATTCGGAACATGGCAGAAACCGCTAAATTCTTTGCAATTTTCAGGTTGTGGAGTTGCTGAAGAACAAAGAGAGTCCGGTAGAGGGTGAGCTGAAATATTGTGGTGAGAGAGCAGTGATTTCAGACAGCTTGGATTTGCAAGATTATAGTCGAACCAGCTACTTAAATGACTTGAATCGTCATAAGCAACTGGTTATGGAGTGACAGGCTTAGTTGTTGTCTGAAAATTTGAAACAAAAGATAAAGAGTTATGGCCCCGCTGGGGTAGGTGTGTTGTAGATAAAAATCCATGAAATGACCCCACTTTTCCCAAGAGTAGATTGGTATGCATACCATTGAAGAATATTTGAGAAAATGGCGTCACTGTCCAAAGCCATTGGATTGATGAAGCGCCATTGGGTCAATATTGTACTTTAATTTACAAAACCAGGAAATTAAATCCTTTGTCAAAAACTATATGTATGAATGTCTGCATGTCTGCTTTTCTTACAATAAACGAAGACCCAACTCTTGCATTAAGAGAATAGAAAATAAGCATCATCGAAACTATACCTTTTAATTTGTCAATATCTCAAATTTTCAGACTATAGAAAGTTATATGCTTTTATAACCAATTTCGTAAAATATTTAGAGCTAATTATGGGTTAGGTTAGGTTGACACAAAATTTTAGGTTCGTTTTTTAAGTTTAGATAAATGGATTTAAAATTCTGCTCAAATTTGGTCCGGATTAAAAATGTTAAATTCAAACTTGACTTGACCAATTTGTATTAATTTTTTTTTATAAAAATAAATTTAAAAGATATAATACATCAAATAAATTAAAAATATTAAAATAAATGTTTACTAACAAATTGAAAATACATTAAAAAATATTTTATACTTAAATAACACTTACAACTTAACAAGCAAATGCCTCTAAAATAATAATAAAATTAATAATAAAATAATAGTTATATAATATCCAAATAATAACAATAAAATAATTACAATATAATAACAAAATGACAACAAAACAGTTGATCCTAATCGGTCTAGCCCGTTTAAAAAACGGATATTAATTTTGATTCAAGTTAATTTTTCGAACTTATATTTTATTCAAACACTTTCACTTTTCAAACGAATCTTCGAATCTAAACAAATCAATCAACCCATAAATATTGGATGACAATTTTTTATTGTTTCAAGAAAGGAATGTCCCCTATGAAAACACTTTAATTATTATTTTATTTAATTTGAAGTAGAAAATTTCGAAGCAGCAGACCAAGGGTAGACTTTGGTCAAAGGAAATTGGGCATAAAAAGTTGAAATCTATGACTTTTACCCATACTTTTCAGACTTCTCTCATTCATTTCTATTTGGACCCTCCAATTTTCTTTTTGGTCCTCGCTAAATTAAAATTTATCATCATTAATTGGATTTCTAAAAAATTTTTTACAAAATAGTCTTAAACTATTTCACACTAAACATTTATCTAAAATAAGTTATTAACAAAATTTAATTTACATTATTTAAAATTAAAGATAAAATAGTTAAAAAGACTAGTCCACTATATTTTGCTCCATAAACAAGAAGATCCGTATGAAGTGTCAAAAGTAAGGGTGCGTAAAACTCGATTCGAATCGAAAAATTCGAAAAAAAAAATTCGAATTTCGAATTATTCGAATCGAGTTGAATTTTTTTTCGAATTTCGAGTTTCAATCGAATTAAATTTTTGAATTCGAATAACTCGAATAATTCGAATAAACTGAATAAAACTATATTTTTTTTAATTTTAAATTTATATTACTCAGGCCCAATTTACTTTATCTCATTTTTCCCCAAAGCCCAAACCTTTTATCTTATTCAATTTTTTCCCGTAAAGGTTAAAACTCATACATAAACTAAACCCAAATATTTTTAATTTTTTACTTTTTATCTTACCCAAATATAATTTCATTCTTAAAAAAAAAAAAAAAAAACTCATAAGCTAAACCCAAAATTAATTTTCTCTTCCTAAAAAAAACTCTAAATTAAATAAAAATATATTTTTTAAATTATATAAAATTAAACAACACCAAATTCATTTTTTTTAATTTAACTCGAACAAATATATTCGATTCGATTCGAATTCTATCTCACTAGACTCGATTTATAAAAATTTCAAATCGAGTTAGAATGATGAAATAGGATTCGAAAACTTGATTAACTCGAAAATTTTCAATTCGATTCGATGAAATGTTCATCCCTAATCAAAAGCTCCTTTAGTCTAACCATGGGATAGTTCTCTATTACTGTCACAGCTTTAATAGAAAAGTGGTATAAAAAATGTGTTTGCTAATTAATATTATTTATTGTTGTCAAAAATTACGATAGAAAATTAAAATATATCTTTTAGACATAATAATAGAAAGTAAAAAATTAATTAAGTTATATGATATTTTGAAAATTTTAATATAATGATATTTGATAAAAGAATAATATAATAATATATAATATATAAATTAATCTAATTTTTATATGCAATAATTAATATAAATAAGGATATATTAATAATTAATACAAAGATATATTAACAACACCGTAAAAATATCATGGAAGTCTTAAATTAAGAGTTAGATTATATTTTATTTTTACTATTTAAAAAATAAATAAATTTATCCCTGTAAGTTAAAAAAATGTAAAGTGACCCTTTTGTTAAAAATTCTATCCATACATGCTATTAAGTGATTATTTAGATTTTTTTACAAGTTATTTTTCTAAGTGATGTGGGATTAAAAGATGAGTAGGAATATTTTAAAATATTGTTAGACACATGGTCAGTGTCTGGCTCTTTCGATAATCACATCAGCATTTAATAGTAGAAATAGATAGAATCTTAACAGAATGATCAATTTGTTCATTGATCTAACGCACAAAGGCTAATTTGCCTATTATTTGAGTAGAAGGAGTAAAATGCAACTCGACTTCTAATACAAAAGTCGTCATGATACTTTTATCTAATATTACCCATCCTTTAATTTCAAATCACTTGTATAAAAAATTTAAAAAAAAAAAAAAGATAAATCATCACATAACAACACATATAAATGAAAATTTTAACAGAAGGATCAATTTATACTTTTTTTTTAACATACATAAATTAATATATCAATTTTTAAATAAAAAAATAAAATATAATTTATCCCCTAATACAAAATGCTCCGAAACACATTTTACAATGTAGGAAAACACTGAACCATGTCTTCAGTAAGAATAACAGCCACCAAAGCCCCCTTCTTGGGATTAGTAAAACCCGATTAGGCCAAAGGTAAAGAAGTAAATTATAGACCAATGTGAGTAACAATAAATTTACACTGTCGTCTCGCACAATAGCTACTCAACCCGTGGCATTATGCTTATGAAATGGAGCCGCATCAATGTTAAATTTTATACTACCGATAGTCGGCTTAGACCATTTGGTGTTGGTGACAGCAGACGACAGAAGTAGCTAGTGACTATAGTGTATGGAAAGTTTGACGAGAAAGTAGCCAATATTGTAGAAAAGAATCAACAAAACCAAGAACATGAGAAACATAGGAAAAGGTTTCAGGACATGTCTCTTGTTCCTCCCAATTAGATAAATGTCGGCAAAACAGTTCAAAACTAATGTAGCACAACGGAAGTTTTCAATTTTTCGTGCGAGGGTTTTCTATCAAATAATCTTCGAGTGTGAATTTAAACAAAACAAATTAAATACACAAAATAAGAGGTTTTATTAACTTTCAGTGGTTATTAACTTTCAATGAAAAAATTAAATTTCTTTATAAAAATCGAAAACGTTGAATTTTTTAAAGAATAGAATTTATTTAAAAAAACAATAGTTAACACTCATAAATACATTAAAAAACTTAAATAATACTTGCAATTTAACGAGCAAATGCTTCTAAAATAATAATAAAATTAACAATAAAACAATAATTATATAATATCCGAATAATAACAATAAAATAGTAACTATATAATAACGAGATGACAACAAAATAATTGATCCTAATCGGCCCAACCTATTTAAAAAACGAATCTTAATTTTGATCTAAATTTAATTTTCAAATTTATATTTTATCCAAATTATTTCACTTTCAAACTAATATCCGGATCTAAACAAATCATCCAACCCATAAATATTGCATGACAATCTTTTTACTGTTTCAAGAAAGGAATGTCCCCCACGAAAACACTTTAATTATTATTTTATTTAATTTGAAGTAGCAGCAGACCAAGGGTAGACATTGGTCAAAGGAAATGGGGCATAAAAAGTTGAAATCTATGACTTTTACCCATACTTTTCAGACTCTTCTCATTCATTTCTATTTGGACCCTCCAATTTTCTTTTTGGTTCTCTCACTTTGCTAAAATTAAAATTTATCAGCATTAATTGGACTTATCAAATTGTGATTTTTCTAAAAAGAAAAGAAATTACAAAATAATCAAACTATTTCACAATAAACATTTATCTAAAATAAGTTATTAACAAAATTCAATTTATATTATTTAAAATTAAAGATAAAATAGTTAAAAAGACTAGTCCACTATATTTTGCTCCACAAACAAGAAGATTCATATGAAGTGTCAAAAGCTCCTTTAGTCTAACTATGGGTTAGTTTTCTATTACTGTCGCAGTTTGAAAAGTAATTGTTGAAAAGTGTGATAAAAAAATGTTATGAAAAAATGTGTTTATTAGTTTTTTATTGTTTTCGAATATTGTAATCGAGAATTAACATGTTTTTTAAAGATAAATTATACTAATAGTTACTCAATTTTGATCTGTTGGATAAAATAGTCATCTTGATTTTATTTCAGTTATTTAATTTTAGAAAAATGATAAAACAATCTTTTTTATCATTTTTCGTTACAGACGTAACAGTAAAGTGACGTAACAGATAACGGCTTGCTTGGTGTCATTAACAATCCAACTGAACAGTTAATACCAATTTAAACAACCCTATTAACTGCAATTTAAGATTTATGCAGTAGGAGAAGAAGAAGAAGAAAAAGAAGAGAATAAACAACCCTATCAGCACCAATGTAAACCTTTTATTCTTTCTCTCATTCTCTTTAAATTCATTTCCAACCTTAAAATTTTGTAAACACTCTCCACCTTATCTTCATATTTTTTTCCCGGATCCCTTTACTTTCCTAATTCTCTCCCATGTCTGCTCACACCATAACTAAAACTTTCACTCACACTAAATTCAAATTAAGTAAAACTCTCTATTTTCTTTTGTGAGGAAAAAATTCCAAAAAATTTCGATAAAAGAAAGATACTTTTTTCTCTTTGTTTTTGGTTTCGAATTAATATATAAAAAAGTAGAACACAAAAAAAAAAGGCTTTATTTTGATCTTGAATGTGATGAGTTTTTGTGTTTGTGCACTGTTAAGAGTTCGGATTTTCGTACTTTCATTTGGCTTGGTTTTTTGTTGTATCTATTTGTGCTCCCCTTTTTCCTTTCTTGTTTGCAAGTTTTGGTTTTCTGTTCTTTTTTGTTAATGTTGGAACCTTTTCTTTTGGAGGAGGTAGCTTGATTGGGGGGTTGATTTTAGGGTTTTTTGCCCTCCCTTTGGCTTCCAGAGATAGAGCAAGAGATTGAACAACTTCCATTTTCCCTTCTTCTCCTCTGTTTATTTTCTTCTTCTTCTTCTTTTTTAGAGATTGAGCAAGAGATTGACCAATCATCTTCTCTTTTCTTTTTGACCCTATGACTAATTGTCCAACGTGACAAATTAACTGGTCACATTAGCTAGTTAACTTGCCACATCAGTAGTTCCGTTAAGACACTAACGGAAAATGCTAATCAGTGAATATTTTGTCATTTTTCTAAAATTGAGTTACTGAAATAAAACTAAGATGATTGTTTTGTCCGGCAGACCAAAGTTGAGTGACTATTAATGCAGTTTACCCTTTTTTAAACATAATAATAGAAAGTAAAAAGGTAGTTAAGTTATATGATATTTTGAAATTTTTAATATAATGATACATGAACTACAAATTTTAAATACTTTTAAGTAATTATTTATTATATAAAATATTTTTTAAAAAGAATTAATTATAATAATAAATCAGATTTAAATAATTTAATATAATTATACATAAAATATTTAAATAATTAAATATAATAATATATAATACTAGTAAAACCTAGGACGTCTCTGATAATATTTTGCAGCAAATTTCAAATCTTGGTAATGCTTGCTTTAATCATGTCTTCATTCTTGTAAACATGATTTTAGAAAAAACTGTTTCTCCAACCTATCCACCATTTTGGCAACGTCTTTTACATGTCCATCTCAAGATTTTGCTCTAATTTTTACTTCAAGTTTAATGAATCATGTTTTCCAATAAAAGAAATATATTAATAACACTATAAAAGTATTATGAAAGTCTTTATATTAAGAATCGTGTTAGAACCCAACGAGTGAGTCAAGGGAAAAAGAGAATGATGTTCATCCTAGGAGAGCCGAGTTCGAGCACATATGTGTGCAAGGTGTGTATGCGTTGTCAAAGGATTAAGAAAATATGAATTGATACTACCATATAATCACACCAGTTTATTAAAAAAATCAATTTATCTTTTATCTCTACTATTTAAAAATTGGATAAAATAACCCTTGTAAGTTAAAAAAATGCAAAGTGACCCTTTTGTTAAAGGTTCAATTCATACGTGCTATTAAGTGATTATTTAGATTTTTTAAAGGTTTTTTTTTTTTAAGTGATGTGAAATTAAAGGATGAGTATGAATATTTTTAAAATATTATCACGTCAGCATAAAATACACATGACTCGTGTCTAATTCTTTTGTCAGCCACTTCAGTATTTAACAGTAAATTTGTTCATTGTACTTTTATCTAACACATCAACATAAGGTACAATGAAGACCATTGGATTAGAAATTGGGTTGCATTTAACATTAGATAAAAGTACAATAAAGAATGATTTGTTTATTGATCTAACGTATAATGATTAATTAACCTATTATTTGAAAGGTAAACTGTAACCCAACTTTTAATACAAAAATCTTCATTGTACTTTTATCTAATCCTACTCATCTTTTAATTCCAGATATTAAAAAAGACAAATCATCACGTAACAACACATATTGATGGAATTTTTAATAAAATAATCAATTTGTATGGTTTCTAACATACACAAGTTAATTCACCAATTTGTTCAAATAAAAAAACAAAAAATAATCCATCTTCTAATACAAAATCCTCCTTAATACTTTTTATCGGATAGCACCACCACTAGGAAAACATTGAACCATGTCTTCAGTATGAATAACAGCCACCAAAGTCCCCTACTTGGAATGAGCAAAACCTGATTAGGCCATAGGTAAACAAGTAAATTATAGCATATTTTGTATGATAAGAATAAGGCAGTGCTAAAATATTTGTGATTTCAGGTCATGCATATACTCCATGATGGGCTCACAGCGTCAGCAATACACCTCAACTACTTCATTCATATTCACAAACATTGTCGAATAAAGCATCAATATTTCTAAGAAGGAGAGTCATCAAGAAGGGCTAGTATGCTCATAACGTCAGCAGTATGTAATTTTTTTTAAATAATTACATTAAAAAACACAATTAAATTAATATTTTTAGGGTAAAGGAAACATCATTAAGATAATTCAAAGAGACGTTATATCAAAAGAAATGAAGAAGACCAACAAGCTTACCCCGTACACTCTATCTTAGGTCCGACCTCATCCCTTGGTACAGATGAAAAACTATCTAATAATAAAATAGAAGAGAAGCAACGTAGAATCATCTCCAATTCATAGTAATTCGCAGACAATAAGACGACCCTAACAAGAAAGTGAGCAACCTAATTTACACACCTACAAGTCCAAAGAAAAGACGAGGATTAAAAATGAGATTGTAAATTTAAGCAATCCTAAACGAGGGCTCCAACTTCGGAAACGTTAGGTTTATAGCATTTCAAACTTGAAGGAAATCCATCACAAACATAACACCACCCATCAATACCGCTCAAAGCCAAGAAAGTGCCTCCCTGACAACAAAGATCTTAGCGGAAGTGGGAGTCATCAAATAGGGCACATGACCAGTAACGCACCAAATAAAATTTCCACTATCATCTCGCACAGTAGCTACACAACCCGTGGCATTATGCTTACGAAATGGAGCTGCATCAATGTTAAATTTTAGAGTACTGATAGTCGGCTTGGACCATTTGGTGTTGGTGACAGCAAACGACAGAACTAGCGACTATAGTGTATCGAAAGTTTGACGAGAAAGTTGCCAATGTTGCAGAAAAGAATCAACAAAACCAAGTACATGGGAAGCTGGTGTATTAACTTGTTTCCATAGGAAAAGGTTTCTATAGAACCAGATACTCCACATGATGCACAAAAAACGACAGGTCACATTGTTATTTGGCTACGAAACAACAAAAACGATGAGATCCAACACCGAACTATGAGACATATTAATATCTGCCAGGCGCCACACATCAGTAACCAACGAACAAGAGAGTAAAACTTGCTCAAGGTTCTCAACCAAACCCCATTATCACATAAAGGAGCACTATTAATTCCTTTATGACCCTACCTCGCTTTGCAATGTACAAAGCCCCTTAAGCACCTCCAAGTAAACTCTTTGATTTTTGGTGGAAGAGAGCTGCTCCGTAATCACTTCCACGACCCTGACAAAGGTCCATCCAGAATATTTGTCATCGAGTTCACCGCATGCCTATAGCTCAACTTCATATTATAGTTACCATCCTTCGAGAAATGCCAAATTTGGCGATCACACGGTCTATGAAGTGCCATCTACATAAAGCAATCATTGACTTCCATATCCTCAAAGTTTGGAAGAGGAACTAAATCAATGTAAAGATTATCATCGTCACAAACCTAAGGGTCTTTAAATACCTCAATGCATTCGCCATATCTAACCCGCCACCTAATTCTTTTTTACAACAAGTTTTCAGCTTTGAAAATGCTCTTCCAAAACAAATAATGGATTTCACAACCTTCTGTGGCATCGAAAAAACATCTAGCTTTCAAAAGCTTATTGAAAGAATCATGGATTGAAATAAATATCCACCACTACTTGTCGAATATAGCAAAATTAAAACAGTTGATATTGCTGCCATAAAGACACAAGTACAGGCATCAAAGCCTATTTTCAGAGCAAAAAAGCATCACTTAATAAATTAATTCAGACACCCATCTCCCTCTCACAGGAAACCCTCTTATGTTGTTTGAGGAACTATATTCAACCATCTAATTGAAAAAAATAGAAAAAAAAAAAAAGGCCTTTTAGACTATCTGCCCAATTCTGTGAATGAAGTTGATGCCAATATTCACCAACATAATCAGTTGTCACTACCAAACCTACTTACATGACCAGAGGATGTTATTTGAGCCTCAGCACGTGGATCCAACTCGAAATGCTTTCTCACAGGATCAGCTACGACTATTGAACCAAGTGATCCCAATCCCTACAAAAGGTTATAGGTAAAACACTGAAAAATTGTGTCACACCCAAAATTGTATGGTATTATTAATGATGTACTCAGGGAACATTAAAATAACCTACCCCATACTCTGACTGAAGCATACCCTGTGGTCTCTTTTTGGTTGCATCATTATGAGATGTTTCACCTTTAAAAGAAGCTGGCTCCTGAAACACAAAAAGTAGGAACATTGGCCTTCAAATATATAAGAGCCAACATCTTCACCTTCTTTGGATGGTATAAAACGGCCTTTGTGATACAGTTAACATGTGAAAGAAAGAAACTAATCAAAGAACAAATAGATTGATCATCGATGGCCTCAAAACGTCCCGTCCCATCCAATTTGTTCAAACAAACAGCAAATTTGCAGTATGCATAAGGTTCATGCTCAAGGTCTCACCTGGAAAGGGCAGGGCATGAGAACAATAATAAGTTTATCAACGGAGTTCTGTTTATCAATCTACTAAGTTTTCAATACGCTTATTAATACGTTAGATTTATAATAAGAATGAAAAATGATGAAAGTAACTTGGCTTGAAAGACTTGATTTTGGGCGCCTAGAAATCTGTTTACCACCAAATAAACTCAAAGAAACCAAAGAAAGGAATTGGGCTTGTTGATGTTGCATTCCACTAAAAGAATGAAGATGATTTTGTTGAACTGAGTAAAACCCCAAATGGAAAAACTCAAATCTAATAGAAAACTCAAAATCGAATTAAGAAAATACAAATAACTCAAAATAAAAATTAAATGGATAAAAAGTGCTCTTGGTAGACTTGCTCCCAAAAATGCCAATAATGGAGCTATAATTCCCCCTATGGAACCCTAAAAGAGAAAGACCCTTGAAAACTTTTGAGTATTATACTTTGAAGACTAAAATCTCCATAAAGCTTGAGAACTAACATACATCAATAAACAAAAACTCTGCAAATCCAAGAGGCTACAAAAATAACAAACTTCGAAAGAACACTCTAAAAGGCTCTTTGATTCTCACAAAGAAAAAACAAAATAACCTCAAATAAGAATTTTCATTCAATGGGCGGCGTAACCCTATTTCCCGACCGAAATACAAGTTATTTAAATAAAAAAGAACTCTAAATTATTTACTAAATAAATCTCTTAAATCATCTATTCCAATCCTCCATGAAGAGTTAGAGTTCCCCAAACTTACCCAATTGTTCTTGGAACACCTAAGCCTAATTCTTCAAGTAGTTTCGGCTCCTATGATGCCCATTTGTTCATGGGTTTGGTCCCCTTAACTACCTTTCACTCGGCTCTAAATATCGATGTAAAAACATATTTTTATTTTTTAATCAATTAAAGACATTTGTTAGTCTCTTAATTTCATTTTAGGAGTTAAAAATTTCAGTGTTGGTGTATCAATTTATTATCCATATTAAATGCACATGACAACAAAGGCGAATCTAGGGAGATAAAAGGGTCTCGGTGTTCTTTAAAATGAATTTTTATTTATTTATGTTTTTTAAAGTTTTTTAAATTTTAAATTAATAAAAGTAAAATTACATTTTGACCTTCTAAAAATGATAAAATTTTGATTTAATTCTTTAAAAATCATACTTTTACTATCGTAATTTAATTTCGACCCTCCCTAAAAAAATTTCTAGCTTCACTCATGTTTGACAACTTAGTCCTATTTGTGGAGTTAAAAAAAAACTCCACTAACAACGCAATTGCTTGTGTTTGGAAGAGAATATAAAATTCGTTTTAAAAATCATCCAGTAATTGAATTTGGGTATATGTGTAGCATTTTTAATTAACCATTATAATTAATGAGTTTAACTAAATTTATACTCTCCCATTCTTAAGTAAAGGGTTGGAATTGAAGCAATTATGTGAATAATTAATCTTGATGGCTTTCGATTATTATTATTATTATTATTTATTGAAAAAGGAAAAAAACACTGTCAAAGATAATATTAAGAAATGATTATTGTAATTATAATAAGTTATAATTAGTTATCTAATACTTATAATTTCTAGCAATTATATCTAAACACACCCTTAAACAAATGGTAATCTCAGGATGAAAGTTATAATTTTTAGGAATTGGGAGTTGACATTGCAGCCCATTTTAGTCTTTGACCTGACTACTTGGGGCTTCTCAAAAACATTGCATATTTACTTGGTCAGTAATGCTTGGTTTTTCAGCCACAAGAGAAGGAAGATTCAACAACAGCTTCTAACTCGTCAAATGATGAGAGGTGAGTTTGAATAGACAATGCGTTTATTTGTGGTTACTATAAAAATAACGATGGTTATGAAATTTGATATTATAGAGATACTATAACATAAGATAAAAAGTAACCTATACGTACCGCATTTCACCATACATCCAAACTCACCCGAAATGTGATATCGAATCCTCAAGAAATGTGAAGTAGTTTATTTACGTCGCCATCTTTAAGAGATTATTCTTAATAAGGATTTGAGTTCCAATATTTGAAACCCTTCCTCTATTCTCTGCTTTTTTATCCAATAAGCAAAAATCTTGCCTAGTGTAAATATTAACTACACTCAAATCGCTTATACAATTCTTTTTAGGGTCAATTATATAAATTATATCCGCGTTTTTATTTTGGTCACTCAATTTTAATAATTTTCAATTTATATATTAGTGTTTGAGTTCGTTTATGTTTTGGTCACTACCGTTAAATTGATAACGGGAAATCTTTTTCTAACCGATATAATTGTACATTTAGTCTTCAAAACTTATAAATTCTATCAATTTGATCCTCAAACTTTCTAATAAAAGCTTTCAACTTTTAAAATAGAGGCTTTCCATATCTTTATATTTGTAAAAAAAAAAAAAAAAACACATTTAATTGATACACACATTTAACCCGTGCAATTTATCCTAATAGTTAGATATATCAATTAATTTATGCACGGATTTAATTGTATATATCAATTAAAATATATTAAATATATTTTATGATTAAGTTTAAATCATTTTATATTTTATGTACTTCAATATCTTATTTGATAAAATTAATGCCTTAAATTTTATATATATATAATTTCCTAGATTGATCATATATGAAAAAGTGTTTATAAAATCTATTAATTTTTTTATTTATGAAACCTATTTGTAATAAACATTTTTTTTTTTAAAAAGTGTTTCTAGAATTTGTTTAATTTTTTTAGAAACCTGTTTTAAATTGTTTTTAAAGTTTAATTTTTATTAATCTATGTTGAAATTATTTTATTTTCATAGTTTAAAATTTAAAATTTAAATTCTACTTTAAAAATTAAATAATTTTTTATTTATTAATAGTTTTTTTTAAAGAAAAGGATGTGGGCTTTATTAATTAAATAAAATCTAAAATACGTTCAAGACCAATCTCAAACTAATAACAGTGATCCAAAGTAACAGTTCTAATAAAGACTAAAAACAAAAAGGTTTAAATTCAAAATTCAGAAAATAAATAAAGAAAGAAAAAGAAAGCGTAGATGATAAGGATGCCAGCTCACTTCTTTTGGAAAAGGTAATGCCCGTCCCATCTGTCATTTGTTCGTTAATGCTCTGACGATTCTCTTTCCCTAAACCCAGAAAAGTCTTTGGATTCCCTAAATTAAATCATTTCCAAGAAACTCTTCATCTCTATCTACTCATCTGTTCACTACAACTTTGGAGAAGACTCTGCCAAAACTTTAGAAAAAAAATTTCAAGCTCTATATTTCCTTTTCAGATCTAAGGAAATTCTTGAGTAAAAACCCATGATGAGTCTATTATCTTGATTCTTTCTCTTTTACCCGTACTTTCTTGGAGAAAACTCCTCTCTAATTTCCTCTCTTTTACCCATACTCTCCAGCGCACAATTAGGAACCATGGACAAAAGGTAAAACTCTCTTCCTTCCCTAATTGTTTCCTTAGCTAATATGTCTGCAAGTTTATTAATGTGTCGATCTACATGCTGGAAATGGGTCCATTGAAACTCCTGTACCAAAATCTTAATATTCTGTATAAGCGCACTAATTTTTGACCTATCCAAACCACTCTGCTTACACTTCTTTATAACCGATTTGGTAACCTTGATTAACTCCTATTTTTATTATATCCCAATATGCGAGAACCTCTGCCTCGAAGACAGATTGTACCTGAGTGTGAAGGATACCAGCAGACACGAGGATGCTCCCCATTTTCATCTCTAAAGACAACTCCCGTGCCAGATCTAGACTCTACGAGGTTAAAAGATGTGTCAAAATTTGCTTTTACTACTATGGACGGCGGTGATTTTCATCTATCAACTACGCTCGAAGTACTAAGTAAATTTACTTTTAGATCTTCCATCTCTCTCATGTAACTGTGGACAAAAATGACTAATTCCTCTTCTGTTATGTACTCTTTCGCATGGATTCTTCTGTTCCTTTCATACCAAATGGTCCAAAGAAAACAACATAAGATACAAGCCTGGTGATTCGGCAATCGTTCAAAAAAACCAGTAAGTCCTTTTAACCAGTACTGAGAATTGGTTGAGAGAGTTAAGTCGAAACCCAATAATCCTCAGAATCTTTGTGTACCAGGGCAGTCTTGGAATACATGGAGAAGGTCATTTGTGCCATTACCACAGATTGGACACATGGCATCAGATGATAGCCGACGTTTCCTCATATTTTCTTTTGTGGGGAGGAAATTCTGCGAAAGACGTCATACACATATTTTGATTTTTGGAGCAATGTTCAGGCTCCACAGTTTTGTAGAATTTGGTAGGCAAGTTTTGTATATTTAAAATAAGATCAGCCAAACCTGATTGTAATAGTTTATAGACGCTTCTCATAGAGAAGACCCTTGATGGCTCCCCTCTCCAAACCGCAACATCATCATGTGGAATTCGTGCTAAGGGGATTTGTAAGATACGCTCAGCATCATCTGGATGAAAGGTATAACATACTAACTCTTCATTACACGTTCTGCTATTACTGTCAAAAATTTTTGAACTTGTACCAACACGCCAGCACATATCCTCCTGTACCAAATTTTTTACTGACCATAAACTTTTCCGAGCATAAGAAGCATTAGATTTTAAAATTGAATTAAGGAAACTGCAACGAGGAAAATACTTGGCTTTCAAAACACGAGCTAGTAAAGAATCTGGATTTTCTAAAAGATGTCAACCCTATTTTGCTGATAATGTGATATTAAACTTTGAAAAGTTTCGAAACCCCATTCTTTCGCTTTCTTTGAGAATACAAAGATGATCCCATTTGCACCAGTGAATTCCTCGTTTACCATGCCCTTTCTGCTACCAAAACCCAGTTAAAATACTGTTCATCTCCTCACACAAAGATTTAGGTAACAAAAAACAAGCCATAGTATATGTGGGAATGGCCTACAAAATAGATTTAATAAACACCTCTTTACCTCCTTGTGATAGGAAACAATTCGCCCAACTATCTACCTTTTGCTTAAGTCTATCCTTCATATTTTGAAATGAGGCTCTCTTCTTTTGACCAACCATATTTGGTAAACCTAGGTACCTTTCAAGATTGTTAGAATATTGAACACCCAGCTCCCCTGAAATATTCACACGAGTAGTCTCCAGTGTGTTTTTGCTAAAGAAGACTGTAGACTTATCAAAATTAACACACTGTCTAGAAACCTCCTCATACTATTGTAAAATATTTTTCAATACCATAACCCTCCTTGATGTAGCTTCCTCAAATAAGATACTATCGTCAGTAAATATTAGATGCAATATCCGAGGACCATTCCTTCTCGCCCTAACACTTAATAATCTATTTTCCTGAACTGCCAACCTCAACAAAGAAGAAGGGCCCTCCCCACAAATTAGAAATAAGAAAGGGCTAAGAGGGTCACCTTGTTTAAGTCCTCTCAATGCTTGAAAAGAACTCTCCAACTGTCCATTCATAATGACTTTGTAACTCACTGTTGAAACACATCTCATAATCTGATTGACTCAATTTCTATCAAATCATATTTTATCCATCATAGCCCTCAAAAATCCCCGTTCAACACGATCATAAGCCTTACTCATATCTAGTTTGAGAGCTATTAGATAATTTAATCCACTTCTCTTCTGGCCAAAAGTATGCAAAATCTCAAAAGCTAATAACACATTATCAAAAATTAATCTGCCTGGAACAAAAGCACTCTGTAACTATCTATGCAGTCATTCAATACTCTCTTAAATCTATTTGCTATCGTTTTTTAGATTATCTTGTAAAGAACATTACAAAAACTAATAGGACGAAAATTGGTCAAATTAGTTGGGTTTTGGGTCTTTGGAATAAGAATAATACTGGTCTGGTTATTCTCTTCAAGATTCTGGTTATCATTCAAAATTCCTAAACAAAAAGAACTAACCTCTCAACCCACAATATGCAGTAGTTTTGAAAGAAAAATATCGGAAAACCATCAATTCCTGACGCCTTTAGTGCCCCCATATTTTTAATAGCTTTCACCCCCTTTTGATTTTTCATATGGCGCCGTTAGACCATTATTGGCTTCATCAGAAATACATCTCTCTACTCCAAAAAGAACATGCTGGAAATCTCTCAAGCCCCTTTTAGAACTAAATAGCTTCGAGAAATAATCTTTTGGTAATTCTGCTAACGCCACTGGTCTGTCCATCCTAGCTCCATTATCATTCTCAAGCACTCGAATCAAATTCTTCCTTTTACTTTAAGATGATTGCTAATGGAAAAATTTTGTATTTTTATCCTCGGCTCTTATCCAGTTCGCCCGTGCCATTTGTTCCCAATAGATCTCGTCTTTATTAATTTCCCAATTAAGCTGTAATTTTATCTCCATCATCTCTTGTAAAACTTCATCATCATAATTGATCTGTGTGAGAAATTCTAATTTCCTGCTAAGCTCTTCTTTAAATCCTTTACGGTTTGTTTAATACTATTAGCCATTTGCTAATACCACATCTAAGAGCATTAAGTTTTATGAGAATATCACCCTCAACAAAATCCCAACACTTCTAAACTTCTGTCTCAAAAGAGGGTTCCATGGACCACCATGCTTCAAATCTAAATTAATTTGACATCAAGGGCAGAGAATTATTTTCAAGTTGAATAAGAATGGGATAATGGTCAAAAATAGAATGAGCTAAATGACGTACACTCCATCCTAAAAATCTAAATAACCAAGCTTCATTCGCAAGCTCACGATTAAGTCGTTCACATATATTATTATTAGCAAAATTACCCATCTCCCAAGTATACCAGGCTCCTGAATAGCCTAGATCTGTTAACTCACAATCTTGCACAACTTCTCGAAACTTCTCCATCCGCCATTCATTCCTTGGAAGGCCACTTTTTTCTCATTGGCATACAAAACCTCATTAAAGTCTCTACACACACACCAAGGGACAAAAATCCCAATACCAAGAGTCCTAAGTTCTTCTCATGAATCCTCTCTTTGGGAAGCATAGGACGAACCATAAAAGCCTGTAAGTCTCTAATCAGTCCAATCAGTAGGACATTTAACAAATGTTGTTATTGAGTTTTATGAATAGCTTTCTAAAGTAGCTTGAACATCTTCCTTCCAAGTAAGACATAATCCACCTCGACTTCCTATTACACTCATCTCTATGCCATTAAGGAAGCCACATCTTCGTCTTACTTTTTCCATTCTTTGACAATCAATTTTAGTCTCCATTAAGAAGATTATATAGGGTTTATGGAGCCTCAGCAAGTAACGAAGGCCCCGAACTGCTCGTAAACTCCTTAATCCACGAACATTCCAGTTGAAGATTTTTATTGCGTCCGATCGACTTGCCTATTGGTAAACGTCGATCCTAAATAAGAAGCTGTTTCTGTTACACCAATATCACCAACCAGAAAATCATCACAATTTTGAGAACTAAATTGAGTTTCCCCACACTTGAACCTCTTCTTGCTATTCATAAACAAAGAATTTACTTCCTTATCATCATCAAGCAATTCTTTACGTTTACTAGGTGCAAACATAAACTCGTCAAAACCTGTGGAACGACCTCTAACTAACCTTTTTTATCTTCGTTTACAGCCACTTTTCCCATTATCCAATGTGTCAAAAATTTCGCAATCTGTATTATCTCCAGTTTTAATCTCCCCAAACCTATTTTCTTTTGGGGATTTTACATTCTCTTCACATACTTTGTCGATCCCAACCTCTGAAATAAAGTTTTTCATTCCATCACCAGAAGCAACAATGGCTTGATTCTCAAAATCCCTCATTACCTCTAAATCTCCCATGTACGTACATTGGGAAGACAATTTCTTAACTTTTTCTCCAAGCCGCAAGCTAAGTTTACTAGAGAAGTTAAGTTCGGCTTTGAGAGCTAGAGAATATGGCATATCATCCTCCAGTAATTCTTTAATCTACTGGATTATCATCAAACAATTAACAACTAGATGCCCTATACGGCCACATCCAAAACATAACCCTGGCAGTTGATCATATTTGAAGGGAACCCAAGACTTATTTTGGTCTTCATCCTGGATAAACACCCCTCGTCGTAAGGGTTTATGTGCTTTTACCATAACCTTAATTTTACAACTTTCACCTTTTGTTTTTGATTGAAGTAATCCCCTAAAAGAAGACTCAATGACATGCATGAGGTCTTTGCGATCACATTTAAGAGGACATGGGCCAGCCTTTACCCAAATCAGAGTTTACACTAGCTTTAACTTTTTACGTGATATCGGCTCAATCAATCAATCTAAAATTACCAGCTGTTTTCGAAATAACCAAGGTCTACCGTCCATCACTAACTCCAAATCATCCTCCTCTTCAAACACAACAAAGAAAAGAATCTGACCTGCTGATTGAATATCAAACTTTTTATTATTATTTCCAAATAGCTTTCATCTGGGCTCTAAAACTTACTAGATTGTAAGGTTTCTTTGTCCATAAAGTACCAATCAAAGTTTTGTCATTCAGAAGAGACACAAGAGAAGTTTTGACTGAAAGATGTTCCAACTCCTCCCCTAAGAGAGCGTCTCATCTACTTCCATTTGTTTTATGGTTCAATTGGATGTTATTTTCGATTGAAGATTCAATTGATTATTGAATTATTTTATGTTGAAAAAAGTAAAAAAAAAATATTAAACTAACTTTTGATACTCATGAAAGTCGATATCTAAAGTCAAACTTAAAAAAAAAAAAAAATAAAATATTAAAACATAACTAGACACCCATTGAAATCAAAGATTAAAGTTAAAAACTTGTAAACTAAAATTCCATTTCTTTCTCTCCTTCCCAATCTTGAGAAGGTTCAATAACCAAAATTTTATACTGACCTCGACACAGTCGATCTACTTTTATGAACAAACAACATATTCTGAGAAGAGCTTTTAGAAAAATTTATTATAAAAAATAATGATTTTTATATTATTAAAATTAAAAAATCTAAACATTTATCCTATTTAAAATATAAATCAATCTCAGAGTCAAAGGCGGATACAAGGGGTTGATAGGGCCCCCGACTCCCTTAAAATGAAATTTTTTCATTTTAATTTTTTAAAATATTAAAAAAAATTAAATTAGTAAAATTAAAACTACATTTTGACCCCTTAAAAATGATAAAAAAAATTGATTTAATCTTTTAAAAATTATAAAGATATAAAGAATTTAATTTCGACCTCCTGAAAATTTTTCCTAACTTCGCCCTTGTGTCACGGGCCAAAGTTCAAACCCCGTGACCATCGCACACAATGAGTCCCATGAAGGTCTGTTATTGACATTAGGATCATTTAGCTCATATGAGCTGGCCCGATTCATAGAGCTATTGGTCAAGCCTATCAGATTAAAGCTTGAGTGGCCCAATGATGAAGCTTTGGCAACTTAAGGCATCTTGGCAAATATGGGAACTAATCCTAAAAATATGATTAATCCTAGAAGATAAGGAAGAATCATATCTTTAGGATTAGATAGGATTTGATTTGAATGTAATCCTTGTAAATCCCATAATTTAAGGGATATGCGAATCTCATTCGTCGATGTAATTCGATCTTGACCGTCTATTGTGGGGGAGCTCAACTATAAATAGGGAGCCTCCCCTCATTTGTAACACACTCCATTCTTGGTATTGTTTCTTTGTGAATACAATAGAGAGTATTTACTTAAACTCTTCTCTCTTGTTTTTATTTTCTTTGGCTTTCTGTTTTCTTTTGAGCATTCTTTTGGCTATTTGCTTTCGCTATACAAATTTGGTACCTTAGAGGAATTCTCTTGGTGAATCCTCAATCGTTAAAATTAAGCTGACTTAGGCGTTTTTGGAGCAAACAAACGACCTAAGCCCGCACGGATTACGTGGGAAAAATCTAAGTCCGTGATAAGTGGTATTAAAGCTAGTGTTACGAAAGCCCCGTTCGGGATGCCGAAAGAATATTCTAAACAGAAGTTGCTTTGGAGATCATTGAGGGACATGTTGTCAGTTATAGAAAATCGAGTGGACAGACTTGACGAGTCTATGGGGGATGCGAAGGAGTCCATCAATGGAGCTTATGATCTTATAGATGACTTGAAGGAACAATCAAGGGATCATGTCATCATAAATCTCAACAATACTAGGGATGAGGTAAAAGAGTTACTCAATTCCCTTAGGTCTAAGCTGACAGAAAGGAGCGATGCTCTCGAAGTCATCCTGGTGGCTTTGAAGGAGGAAACAATGGCCATGACAAAAGCTTTGAGCATAAGACTGGAGAAGCTCTAAGGAGAGCTTACCTTGTGTCGAGCAGCTGTGGGGAATGGAGGAGTGTCAAGTGCAGCACTCAATGATGTCCCAAAGCCGAAGGAGTTTACGGGGACAAAGTCTGTATGCGATGTGGATAATTTCTTGTGGAGGATGCATAACTACTTCCATGCCAAAGGTATCGAGGATGATGCGAGTAAGGTAAATATTGCTTCAATGTTTCTTACTGATAGTGCGCTTTTATGGTGGCGAGACAAGACCACAGATAAGAGGCATAGTGAGATTGGAACGTGTCAAGAGTTCCAAGATGAATTGAAGGGACAATATTACCCAAATGATACCGAGGAAGAAGCTCGAGCAAAGTTGCGATGGCTAACGCAACGGGGCACAGTTGAGGAGTACGTGCGAGAGTTTAAGGAACTCATGCTTCGAGTTAAAGATGTGACCGAGAAAGAAACATTACTTGTCTTCAAGAATGGACTAAAGCCGTGGGTCAGACAGGAATTGGAACAAAGAGGTGTCCAAGAGCTGTCAAAAGCCACGACGGTAGCAGAGTCTGTGATCAAGCTTGGTCTAGGAAAAGACAAGCTTGGATCTTCCAAGTCCGATGAAAGAGGTGCATGTGAAAGGAATCAAAAGAAAGATGATAATGGCGATGGCAACGGCGATAATGATGGTAATAAAAAACCACGAGTTGGGAAGAAGAAACCCAACAAAAAACGAGGCAAGTTTTTTCTTTACGACAATCCATATTTGCTGAAGAAATGTCCAAGGAAATTCGAATTATCTAAGAAGGGCAAGCCGAAAGGTAAGGTCGTGAGACTTGGTTCGAGCGAAAGGGGTGTCGAAGCTAAGAACGTTGAAAACGATAAGAAGCCAATCGAGTGCTTCTTGTGTCATGGTCCGTATAGGTTGCGAAAATGTTCGAAAAAGTTTGTTATTGATGAGACAAGCAAGGTGCCCATAAAGCTTGGTTTGAACGAAGCCAAGGGGGCAAAGAAGAGCAAAAAGAAGCGAGTCAAGTGCTTCTTATGCCGTGATCCGCATGAGTTGCAGAACTGTCCAAAGCAGTAATCTGTAAAGGTCAAAGAAGAGGTCGGAGCTTGTTGAGTCATCAGAAGGGCTTCCACCTAAGGAAGAGGTGAGTTTGTCATCGGACTTAATGGAGAAAGTCACGATGAAAACAATGAAGGTGAGACCAATGAGACTCAATTTGAGGAAAGCGTCGAAGTTGGCCGAGTCATCGGCGAGGCTTCAACCCATTAAAGGGGTGAGTTTGGCATTGAACTCAAAGGAAGAAGTTGCGATGCAAACTTGGAAGCTAGGTTCAATGAGGCTTATTTTTATTGACACATCAAAGGAGCTTTCACTTATGGGAAAAGTGGGTGGTGCATCAAAGTTTGCGAGAATGATGATGCAAGCTGGACAGTTGACCAGAGTAAATGCGACGAGTAAGGTCCATTCGAAACACTTTGATAGAGTTTTGCATTCTGACTTGGTTGCTTGGCAAGAATGTGAAGGCCCTTTCAGAGTTATTAAGCAAAGAGGTTGAGGGACTGTGGGCGATTCGAGACCAAGTGATGTGAATTAAGAAGATTTCGATCAAAGCGAGTCAGAATGTGGGCAAGTGAGTACGGAGACTTTTTGCCAACCTGATGTACCAACAAGTGCGACGGTTTGAGTTAAGAGGCGACGAAAGCTGAGATAAAAGTTTCGAAAGAGGGAACGACCTGATAGTGAGACTAATCGGGATAATGCTAAAGCAATAAGACGAGATCAAAACGAATCAAGTCAGTGCCATTCTGGACCCACAATGAGGGCGTTGCGAGAATGAGTGGGGGAGAATGTTATGGACCAAAGTTCAAAGCCTATGACCATCGCACACAATGAATCCCATGGAGGTCTGTCATTAACATTGAGATCACTTAGCCCACATGAACTGGCCCGATTCAGAGAGCTATTGGTCAAGCCTATTAAATTGAAACCTGAGTGACCCAATGATGAAGCTTTGGCAACTTAAGGCATCTTGGCAAATATGAGAACTAATCCTAGAAAATAAAGAAGAATCATATCTTTAGGATTAGATAGGATTTGATTTGAATGTAATCCTTGTAAATCCCATAATTTAAAAGATAGGCCAATCTCATCCGTCGATGTAATTCGATCTTGACCTTCTATTGTGGGAGAGCTCAACTATAAATAGAGAGCTCCCCTCATTTGTAACATACTCCATTCTTGGTATTGTTTCTTTGTGAATACAATAGAGAGCATTTACTCTAACTCTTCTCTCTTGTTCTTATTTTCTTTGGCTTTCTGTTGTCTTTTGAGCTTTCTTTTGGCTATTTGCTTCTGCTATACAAATTTGGTGCTTTGGAGGAATTCTCTTGGTGAATCCTCAATCGTGGAAATCAGGCTGACTTAGGCGTTTTTGGAGCAAACAAAAGACCTAAGGCCGCACAGATTGCGTGGGAAAAATTTAAGTCTGTGACAAGTGGTATTAGAGCTAGTGTTGCGAAGTTACCGTTCAAGATGTCGAAAGAAGATTCTAAACAGAAGTTGCCTTGAAGATCATTGAAGGACATGCTGTCAGCTATAGAGAATCGAGTGGACAGACTTGACGAGTCTATGGGGGATACGAAGGAGTCCATCAATGGAGCTTATGATCTTATAGATCACTTGATGGAATAATCAAGGGACTATGTGATCATAAATCTCAACAATACTAGGGATGAGGTAAAAGAGTTACTCAATTCCCTTAGCTCTAAGCTGACAGAAAGGAGTGATGCTCTCGAAGCCATCCTGATGGCTTTGAAGGAGGAAACAATGGCCACGACAAAGGCTTTGAGCACAAGACTAGAGAAGCTTGAGGGAGAGCTTGTCTTCTGTCGAGCAATTGTGGGGAATGGAGGAGTGTCAAGTGCAGCACTCAATGATGTCCCAAAGCCAAATGAGTTTACGGGGACAAAGTTTGCATGCGATGTGAACAATTTCTTGTGGAGGATGCAGAATTACTTTCATGCCAAAGGCATCGAGGATGATGCGAGTAAGGTAAATATTGCTTCAATGTTTCTTACTGATAGTGCACTTTTATGGTGGCGATATTGGATCACAGATAAAAGGCATAGTGAGATTGGAACGTGTCAAGAGTTCCAAGATGAATTGAAGGGACAATATTACCCAAATGATACCGAGGAAGAAGCTCGAGCAAAGTTACGATGGCTAACGCAACGAGGCACAGTTGGGGAGTACGTTCGAGAGTTCAAGGAACTCATGCTTCGAGTTAAAGATGTGACCGAGAAAGAAGCATTACTTGTCTTCAAGAATGGATTAAAGCCATGGGTCAGACAGGAATTGGAACAAGAAGGTGTCCAAGAGCTGTCAAAAGCCATTACGGTAGCGAAGTCTGTGATCAAGCTTGGTCTAGGGAAAGATAAGCTTAGATCTTCCAAGTCCGATGAAAGAGGCGCATGTAAAGGGAATCACAAGGAAGATGATAATGGCGATGGCAACGGCGACAATGATGGTAATGGGAAACCACGAGTTGGGAAGAAGAAACCCAACAAAAAGCGAGGCAAGTTAAAATGTTTTCTTTACGATGGTCCACATTTGCTGAAGAAATGTCCAAGGAAATTCGAATTGTCTAAGAGGGGCAAGCCGAAAGGTAAAGCCGTGAGACTTGGTTCGAGCGCAAGAGGTGTCGAAGCCAAGAACACCGAAAGCGAGAAGAAGCCAGTCGAGTGCTTCTTGTGTCATGGTCCGCATAGGTTGCGAAAATGTCCGAAAAAGTCTGTCATTGATGAGACAGACAAGGTGCTCATGAAGCTTGGTTCGAGCGAAGCCAAGGGGCAAAAGGAGTAAAAAGAAGCAAGCCAAGTGCTTCTTGTGCTGTGGTTCACATGAGTTGCGGAACTGTCCAAAGCAGCAATCCGTGAGGGTCAAAGAAAAGGCAATATCGGAGCTTGTTGAGTCATCAGAGGGGCTTCCACCTAAGGAAGAGGTGAGTTTGTCATCGGACTTAAAGGAGAAAGCCACGATAAAAACAATGAAGCTGGGACCAATGAGGCTCAATTCAAGGAAAGCGACGAAGTTGGCCGAGTCATCGGTGAGGCTTCAACCTATTAAAGGGGTGAATTTGGCATCAAACTCAAAAGAAGAAGTTGCGATGCAAACTTGGAAGTTAGGTTCAATGAGGCTCATTTCTGTTGACACGTCAGAGGAGCTTCCACTTATGGGAAAACTGGATGGTGCAAAAAATAAGAGCTTTTACCAATTTAATTGGGAAAAGGGAAGAAAAAAATTTCATTTATTTTGAAGTTGCCTTATCTCTTATAAGAGCTTTTACTTATCTTTCTAGTTTCAACTTTAAATTGGTACTAATTATTCTTTATTTTATATCTAATTATTGTGATATGTATGTTATAAATAAGTGTTTTCCTCACGAGGTTAATAATTGATTAAATCAGAAAATGATTTAAAATTTAGGAATAATGTTACATTTTATATACGATTACATTCATAAAATGTCCAATGTGGTACCTATACTTTGATAATGTCAAGTGTAGTACCTGAACTATCAATATATGCTTTATTGTGATGCTTTGTGTTAACACATTTTGTGAACTGTTAAACTAATTAATGAAAATTCGACATGTATAATTTTTTTCCTAACTCATCAAGCTTACATGGATAATATAATATTATTTGAAGAATTAAGTAAAACAAAAAAAAATTGTATGTTTAGTTATTTGTTTTAAATTAATTTTTTTTTGTTTTATTTAGTTTTTTTAATAATGTTATATTGTCCATGTGAACTTGATGATTTGGAAAATAAAAATTCACGTGTCAAATTTTCATAAACTGTGTTAACACCAAGTACAATGATAAAATACATATTGATAGTTCAGATTTCTCATTAAATATTTTTAAAATGTAAGTATTATTTTTTTGGTGAATTATAATAGGAGGATAAAACCTTAATAACAACGTGATTGACACTACTTGAACTCGGGCCATATCAAATATTTTATTAAAGTTAAAATACAAAATCTTACTATTTAAGAAGATTGTTGACCCGTGTTTGTTGAGTCTTAATTTAATTGGTATGAACTTTATTGCTAATGTAGGAGAATGTAAATTCGATTGTCTTAAAATGTATTATCATTTTATTTATATATTAAAAAAAGAGTATAAATAATTTTAAACATTATATAAAAAATAAATATAATCCGAATTTATAATAAAATTATTAAAAAAAATTCTGCCCTAAATGGGTCCCTTGATTCTCGGGGGAAGAATCATACACAAAGTAGAAAGAAGAGGACAGGGCTGTAGACTGTAGCATCTGAAAATGATAATTCAATCGAAATCAATTATGCCATCACCAATATTCCACAACGACAGTACTCAAAGATCCAAAATATTTTTAAATTATTTATTTTATTTTTATTGGATCCAATATAAAAATTTAATCATTTAATTAAAATTTTGAATTCAAATATTTCAAAAAAAAATAAAATATTTTATCAAAGTTTCAACTCACTCCAGAATTTTAATAAATTTCAATTTAAAATTTAATTGAAAGTTAAGTTGACTATCATCAAAGCATCCAAAAAAAATTCTATCAATCATTTTTCTTTTTGTAATAATAGATGTTTATTTTATAGTTTGAAACTAATTTTATTTAAGAAAAATAATGTTTTAGAATTAAATCGATTGATCAGATTGGTTGAATCGAAAGTTCTTTGATATATTAATTTGAAATAAAGAGAAAAGTAATTTAATTTTTAAATTAATAAATTGAATTGAATTAAAAAATTAGTTAAACAGTAGATTGATTTTTAACTAAATTAATTTAAGTATTATTATTATATTTGGTTCTAAATATTATCTAAAAAATAATCTGTAACAAAATTGTTAAAAAAACCAGTTAAATTAAATGTTATTTATTATAAATTTTTAATAATTTATTTGGTTTTAACTTTTAATTGAATAAACAAATTGAATAAAAGATTAATAAACTGAGTGGTTTTGAAAACGGGAAAAAAAAATTGAGTGAGGGCTACTTAACAAATGGAGGTTGAAGGAAGCACCAAAACGGTTAACAAATGGGATCTCAGTTTTCACGTGACTTTTTTTTATTTTTTAATATATTGATATAATTATATGATATTATATATTTATATATATATTTTTAATTTTTTGATAACACATACATATCTTATATATATAGGTATTTGAATTCGAGATCTCTATGATAAAAAATATTTTTTTTTCACTAAAACAACTTTTTGAATTTGTTTTCATGTGACCCTATTTGTTCTGTCTTTTTCCTATTTTTTGTTCAGTCAAATTTTTTTGGTATGTGAAATTTTTTTTTTTTTTTTGCATTTTTTTTAGTTTGTTTTACAAAAAATAATTTGGTTAATAAAAAATAACTTACAAGTTAATATAAAATAAGTTTTTTTCTTATAAAATAATTTATTCTTTTAAAAAACATAAATAATTTTTTGAAAAATATTTTTTTATAAGTATTTTTTAAAAATATTTAAAATTATTAAAAATTAATATAAAATATTATATTTTTTAATATTATTAAATATACCTATTTAATTATTTATATTTAATAATATAATAAATTATTAATATAATTTATTATTTTAATAAATTGTTTAATATTTTAATTTTATTTTAATAATAAATTTAAATAATATTCTTCACACAAAATATTCAATATTATATTATTTTCCAAAAACCATTTTCAAGAAGAGACCCATTAAACTGGTCATCAAACATTATGCGGTCAAATTCAAGTTTGCAATGGTTGCTTGATCGTAGTTTCCTCATCCACTGTAGTCATCAAACCTCGTTTTGATTTTCCCATTCAACTGCGTCTTTGAACCACTGAAAGAAGCAAGCGCACATTCGTTCATCCAAATACCAATTTTCATAATCTTCCCTGTTTCAATTCGTTGTGCCTTTGGGGGGGGGGGGTCAAAGAAACAATACAGAGGAGGATGGTGTCAGCGACGATTGATCTGTTGAAGAAAGAACTTCCTGTTATAGAAGACTCTTTGGTTCTTTCGAAAGATGTTAAGACTGGTCTTGTTCTTGTTGATGTTGTTAATGGCTTCTGCAGCGTTGGAGCTGGAAATCTGGTAATTTTTTCCCATAAAATACACTCAATTTATTATATTTTGAATGAATAGTAATCCGGGTTTTTGTCTTTTGTTTGTTTTGTTGTTTCATGTTCATACAGGCTCCAGTGAAACCTGATAAACAAATATCTTATATGGTTAAAGAATCTGCGAGACTAGCCAAACTATTTTGTGGGAAAAATTGGCCTGTTTTTGCTTTCCTTGATTCCCATCATCCTGATATTCCTGAGCCTCCCTACCCTCCTCATTGCATTGCTGGAACTGATGAAGCTAGATTGGTTCCTGGTACTTAGTCACTCTAATTTACATGTTTGTTCCTTTTTCATTATATGAATTGAAAGTCATCCATGCTTATGTACCCTAGATCTCCAATGGCTAGAGAATGAAGCTAATGCAATACTTAAACGCAAAGATTGTATTGATGGTTTCATTGGTTCAGTTGAGAAAGATGGTTCAAATGTGTTTGTAGATTGGGTTAAGAAGAATCAGATTGAAGCTGTGAGTATCTTTTTTATTCAACAATTACAAAGAGACAACAGTTAAGTTTTCATTGTTCTTTGTATGGCTATATGTGAGAATGACTTAATATATTCCTTTGTTATGTAAGATTTTCGGTCTATTCTCACCTTCCTTGTTTGCATTTTCAAGATACTGGTTGCTGGCATATGTACAGACATATGTGTACTGGATTTTGTATGTTCCACTCTGTCGGCTCGAAATCGTAGGATGCTTACCCCTCTTGAGGATGTGATTGTCTACTCTGGTGCTTGTGCAACTTTCGATCTTCCAGGTCATGTTGCCAAAGATATCGATGGTGCTCTGGCTCATCCACAGGTACTTCGGTTTTGATGTTGACAATCAGTTTTTGCACCTAATGTCTTATTATCTGTCGTCTTGTGTGGTTTCCTTGATCCTTCTTTAACTTGCACTTTCATTCTACGTTTGGATCAATGTGCAAACCCGTTAATCTTCTTAGAATTGGCAAGTAATTTGACCATAGAATCATCTTGATCACATGACTGTCTTCTGAGTTTCACTTGTATATCAATCAACCAATTCTTCTTCTGGTTTTTAGGTCCCTTTATATTATTTGTAATAATTTCTTTTCACTATAAACCATTTCAAAGCATTGCTGGTAATAAAATTTTTAGGAAGCTAACAGCTGATATTGTACTTTTTATTCAAACTACCTTTTGGTTCCTTGAAAGTAATAACTGCAGATAATTTTACTTCTGATTCAGTACTGTGGTTATCTTGAGTCCCTTCATCAGCCAGCCTAGTTTTTTTTCTTTAATAAACACACATATAGATGTATGTATAAAACATTGGGCTGCTTGTTTGGTTATTGATAGGAACTCCTTGAAAATTTTTGGAATGGCAGGATCTTATGCATCACATAGGTCTATACATGGCCAAGGGAAGGGGAGCCAGGATTGTATCAGAGGTCTCATTTGCTGCTCTGTAAACAACTTGTTAATAAGAGATCTAAGACTGCTGCAAAAGTGTATTGTATGTGAAGACTGTAAAGTACAATTAACAGTAATTTATCAATCCCCCCTCCAAAAGAAAAAAAAGTTATAAGTAGCTGTTTTTCCAGGTTATGTATTCTAAAATTGAAAATACTCGTCATTTTTTTCTTTTTTGCTCTGAAGTGCTATTTGCAATATCTTCAATGAAACAAGAAAGTTAATGCAGTTTTTCAGTCAAATGGTTGTGATTTTCAGTAAATTAGTCTTATGGTTCCAATACAAGTCTGTGATAGGCTTTTCACTTAAAAAGGGGATATAATTGAAGATGTATCCTATGTCTTAAGTAACCGTGGAAAGCCCTACGAACATTTTTAAGTCCAGGTATCTATGTTGCTTTGACTTCTCATTTTTCTTGAAATTCCCTTGTCCGACATGTGCTGCATTCATACTTGGGCATGATTATGGAGGTATGATCCTCTAAAGACTCCAAATACATTGAAACCTGAAAAAAAAACTGAACACCTCCATATTCGAGTAATTGCATATCTGCTTGCTTTTCTCTTCAGTGCCTCAACTACAGCAATCGAAAAATCTCTTCATTTTATAGTTCATCTTTAGGGAATTTTGTTTGAAACCATTGCAATCTTGAACATGTCTTTCTTCTAAGGCAATTAAGAGATTAAAACCTTGAACATTTTATTGAAATGAATCTAGGAAGATGTCTGGAGCCTGCAGCAGCTCCCCCTCCATCCCAAAATGTGGGTGTTTTAATGTATTTTGAATGTCAAATATTAGTATCAAATCCTGTTGAAACAGTGGAAAGTGCAATGTGTAGCATTGTAGTATTATGTCAGCTCTTAAATGAAATGGCATTAATATACATTCAATTTTCTAGCAATAGAAATAGTTTTGCAGAATCACAAGGCATCTTTTTCCTTATGTTTCATTTTTTCCCTGCCAGCACTTCAAAGTTGAAGCCTTCAGCCATTTAAACAATTAAACTAGAAAAAGTTTAGGCAATTTGCTAAAGCTTTGTGACACCCTCTATCCTCTACCCGATCTCCAGGTCCGAGCTAAAGTGAGTCACAATCGTTGCCGAAGCAACCACGAATAATTCCTAATAATTTTTATTTTTATTTACCTTAAACGAGGCTAAATCAATGATTATACATTTCTTAAACATACTTGTGGAAAATACGAGTTTCATTTGTATATGCATCTGAAGCATACAATCGATCGACCATAAATATATATATTAGTACAAGACTATGATGATCCAAGTCTAATTGTATTATAAGTTACTACGGAACCTAACCTACTAGGTACATGTCAATAATTAATTTAGCAAGGAACAACCGAACCAAAGATTTGTTGAGACCGGGATTGTCGATGGGATGATGAGGTTGGTGCTCGAAAAACCTCGAAATAAATCTAACCTGTACACGCAGAAAACAAACCATACACTGAGTCAAGTATTCAGTGGAAATCTTGTAAATAAAGAAGTTAAATCTTGGAGTCCAGTATTCGAACACTTCAAAGACTCGTTTGGACAACCGTGCTTGCACTCATTAAAACACATTCGAGCAGCACATTTGCGCATTTTAAAAGCATTCTTGATCAGCCACAGCTGCACTCCTCAACACACACATTTGAGCAGCCATATTTGGATACTTTAATAGCATATTCTTTTTGTACACATGAAATTGCATATGACAGCACATTTGAACATCCTAACAGTTTACTTGGACAGCATATCAATGCTCGGTTTAAGGCACTAAGGTAGCAGCAATAATTCATTTTTTTTGTACAGCAAACAGCTTCAATATAATAGTAATTAAACTAACTATCAACACCAGAATTATGTCCCAATTTGGACAGCCAACAGCTTCAACTACAGCAGTAAATTTATTTAATCAAAACACCAAAATGTTTCCCGTTACAGCCAACATTTAATTCAACCGAAACATAGGAGAACATATGTGATTAAAATATCCAAATTCAAGCAGCAAATAAGACTCATTTCTCAATTATTACAACCTTTTTTTTATTTTAATATTGATAACATACATTGGCAGAATTTCTGTCTTAGGGACAGCTTTTAGTTCATATGTAACTCCCAATTGATTTGTCCCATAGATGTTCACGATTTATTACAGCAACCCCATCGGTCTTTCCTCTTAATAGCCACAATCATGAGATAAATTTCCACATATTCATAACCTATTAAATGATATCCACCATCGAAGCATATGAGTGAGAAGAAACTTACCAGAATTTCTCCCGAGCCGAATCAGCCTACACCAATTTTCCCTTCCCTTTAACGGTTTGTCCGTCCCCTTCATTGTCAACTAACACAACCAGCCAAAATGTTATAAAGGAATGAAATTGAAAACATCACAAAGTCAACAAATCTGCTCAACACAAAGCAGAAAATTAAGCAACTAAAGAAGACCCTTCTTCATCTTAAGTCACAGTCAAGCATTCCCCAAAAATCACATCTTTCTTTTCAAAATCGAAATCTGTAGACAGATGAGCTTGAAAGAGTTACCACCGCTTAAGAAGTTAGCTCCCAACAAGAATTATTTTCAGTTTCCATTGCATGTAAGTCGACTCTCCCCTTCTCTTTCGTGAGATCAAGAAGAATGAAGAAGAAGAAATTAATGAGCCGCCACAGTTTTTCTCTCTCTCTTTTTTTTTTTTTTTTTGGTTTTTCCGTCCCCTAGCTCCCCTCACTTTTCTTTATTTTAATTTCATTTGTTTAATTTATTATTATTATTATTTCTTAAAAATTTTGAACTAGGCCTTACCCGAAATTTACAAAAAGAGGCCAGAATTGATTCAATTTGTGGAAGAATTTTACAAAGCTTATCGTGCCTTAGCCGAACGCTATGATCACATATCAACAGAGCTGCAAAATGCAAACAACACAATTGCTTCTGTTTGTCCGGAGCAGGCTTAGTTTGCAATGGATGATGACGACGAATATGATTCACCCAAATTCGCAAAGTCTTCAGTAAACTATAAAGGCGATGTCCCCAAGGTTATAGAGCTTCATGTCAAAGATCTGAAGAGTTTAATAACATCAGCCATGAAGAAAACGGAACTTAAGAAACCAACGAAAGTCACTACCGATGCGGTTCCTAAATCTGGTTTGACCAAGGCTGAGGGACTTGAAGAGATTCATAAGCTTCAGAAACAAATTCTGGCATTGCAGACTGAAAAAGAGTTTGTTAAGGGCTCTTATGAGAGTGGACTAGCCAAGTACTGGGAAATAGAAGATGAGATAAAAGCATTGCAAGAGAAAGTTTACAGTTTGGACGATGAATTCGGTGAAGGTAAGGTCCATGAAGATGATGAAGCTCGAACCCTGATGAATGCAAAAGCTTTACAATCATGCAAAGAGACATTGACTTGGTTGCAGGAGAAGTAAGAGAGGTCAGTCGTGGAAGCAAAAGTGGAGCAAAAAAAGATCAAGGATGCCAGGGAGAAACTGGATTCTCTCATGAACAAGTTTCACTTAACTAAAGTCAGTCCGGAACCACCATCTGATGTACATAAATCAAGAATAGTGGCAGAAAGGTCTAAAAAATTTGAACAAGATGCGAGTGATACTACCCAAAAGAGAAAGGAGATGGAGGCCTCGAGACCAAAGATAAGTGAGCAATTTGAGTTGGCCCTTGTGAATCTTTGACTGTAAAAGAAATGGCGAAGAAGGTTGATGAACTTATGAACAAGGTAATCAGCTTAGAAACTGCAATCTCATCTCAAGAAGCTCCTATCCAGAGACTAAGAATTGAGACTGATGAGCTTCAAGCCCAGATTCAGAGCTTGGAAGATGATAAGGCCACACTTATTCATGGAAAGAATGATTTGAGGAACAAGCTAATGGATATGGAGGAGAAGTTTCATGGGATTCAAGATTTGAATCAGCGTGTTGAAGACAAGAACAACAATGTCCAAACTCATTTTACTGAAGCACATTCTAATATTGATCACCTTTCAGAGAAGGTGCACAATGTGAAGCCGGATGAGGAGCTTGAAATAAAGAACTCTTCAGTGAAAGCCAAATCATCAAAGGAAGAGGAGATTGGAGATAATGGCAAGATGCCAAAGGAGGTTAAAGCAGGCAAGGAGTTTGTGGTAGAGCATGCATCGGAAAGGTGAACTCTCTAGTTGAAGTCAAATCCTCAAAAGAGTCTAAAGAACAAGAGAGGAGGAATCTGGACGCAAGTGATGGCTACAAAAGCCTGTAGTATGCAAAACAAGCTATGATTGTGGTCTCTAATTCAATATCAAGATAGTAGGATTGTGTGGTTAAAGTGTCATCGACAAAAGAACTAGAAGAACGAGGAGAAAAACTAGATCATTCTGACGCTTGTACAAAGGGTGGTGATGCGGAATCAGAAGCAGGGGAGGATCTGAAACTAGAAAAGAGGGAGGAGGCAGAAGAACATGATTCTGTTAGAACTTCTGCAAATGAAGGAGGTGTTAACCATGAAACTTCTACGGCTTTAGAGAAACGTGAAGATCTGGTAGCAGAAGACAAAGTTGATAAGCAAGCTCTTTTGCTGACAGTGGGCGCTGTTGCCAAAGTTGGATCTAAAGATCAAGAAAGAGGGCAAGAAGATGAATCAAAGGGTGGGGATACAGAACCAAAAGTAAGAGAGGATCTGAAACTAGAAGAAAAGGAGGATGCAAAAGAACATATTCTGTCAGAACTTCGACAAATGAAGGAGGTGTTCACCATGAAGCTTCTAAGCCTTCAGAGAAACGTGAAGACCTGGTAGCAAAAGACAAAGTTGATAAGCAAGCTCCTTTGTTGACAGTGGACGCTGTTGCCAAAGTTGGATCGAAAGATCAAGAGAGAAGGCAAGAAGATTAATCAAAGGGTGGGGATACAAAACCAAATGCAAGGGAGGATCTGAAACTAGAAGAGGAGGATGCAAAAGAACATGATTCTGTTAGAACTTCTACAAATGAAGAAGGTGTTCACCGTAAAACTTCTAAGCCTTCAGAGAAACGTGAAGACCTGGTAGCAGAAGACAAAGTTGACAAGCAAGCTCCTTTGCTGACAATGGACGCTGTTGCCAAAGTTAGATCAAAAGACCAGGAAAGAGAGGAAGAAGATGAATCAAAGGGTGAGGATACAGAACCAAAAGCAAAGGAGGATCTGAAACTAGAAGAGGAGAATGTAAAAGAACATGATTCTGTTAGAACTTCTACAAATGAAGGAGGTGTTCACTATGAAACTTCTAAGCCTTCGTAGAAATGTGAAGATCTGATAGCAGAAGACAAAGTTAACAAGCAAGCTCTTTTGCTGACAATGGATGCTATTGTCGAAGTTGGATCAAAAGACCAGGAAAGATGGGAAGAAGATGAGCCTGACTGGAAGCAGTTGTTCTCGAAAGGTATGGGCGATAAGGAGAGGACTCTGGTGACAAAATATACTATGGCGCTACGGAAATACAAGGAAGTGAAAAAGAAGCTCGTGGAAGTAGAGGCAAATAACCAGAATATGTTGTTTGATATTATGTTGCAGCTAAAGGAACTGAAGAGCAACAATGCCATGAAAGTTGAAGAGATTCGATCCTTGCGTCAGAAATTAAACCTTTTACAAACAAGTATTGCTGAAATCAACAGTACTGATCAATATGTTGAACCTAGAATAAGCACTGAGAAATCAATAGTGACTGAAACATCAATAGCACCATCACAAAAGGAGGAAGGAAATGAACCAACGGTAATGAACCAACCTCCAACTATGTCAGCAATTGAAGCAAAGTTCCGAATGAACATTGATGTATTGCTAGAAGAAAACTTGGAATTCTGGTTTAGATTCAGCACTGCATTTCATGAAGTGCAGAAATTTGAAAATGGAGTGAAAGATTTAGTGGTTGAGGTATCAAAACTTGGAGAAAGCTAAAAGCAAGAGCGAAGTAGCACAAAAAACTATTCACTAAAATCAGACGTGCGACCCTTATATAAACATCTGAAGGAAATATAGAATGAAGTGAATCTCTGGGTGGAAAACAGTGCATCACTAAAAGAAGAACTGAAGAAGCGATTTTCATCTTTGTGTGAAATTCAAGAAGAAATAACATAGGCTTTGAAAGCAAGTGCTGAAGATGATGACTTCAACTTCACAAGTTACCAAGCAGTGAAATTCCCAGGTGAGATTTTGAACATGAAACAAGAGAATAACAAAGTTGCAGATGAAGTGCAAGCTGGTTACGATCGTGTTACAGCACTACAGATTGAAATTGAAAGAAGTCTGGCAGAGTTGAGTGATGATTGGGATCATTCTGGATCATAGAGCCATCAAAGTAGTGAACCGCAACAGTCACATAGTCGGTCCGGGGTTCTTTTGAGGTCGTTTATCTTTGGTGCCAAACTAAAGAAGCAGAAGCCATCAATTTTTTCCTTTGTACAACCTACACTGCATGGGAAGTTCAGTAGTTAGCAACAAGTGATAGATAAACAGATTGGTTGCCTGTGTAAGCTCATACTTTAAAAAGTTTTATTTTCCCTTTTTCTCAAAGTCGATTTCTTCCTTTTAGTGATACTCTCACAGAATGCATCAGTTTCCTTTTCTCATTTTGTTTGATAACTGGGAAATTATTTTTTCTGCTGGCTCTAGATGTTCTATTTCATACATAGTCTGTATTTTAAAACAAGATAGGAAGATTCACTTATTTGTATCCTTCATTCTCATTTAACTCAAAGCTTTAGCAAATTGCCTGAACTATTTCTAGTTTAATTGTTTTAATGGCTGAAGGCTTCAACTTTGAAGTACTAGTAAGGGAAAAATGGAACATAAGGAAAAAGATGCCTTGTGATTCTGCAAAACTATTTCTATTACTGGAAAATTGAATGCATATTAATGCCATTTCATTTAAGAGCTGACATAATACTACAATGCTACACATTGCACTTTCCACAGTTTCAACATGATTTGTTACTAATAATTTGACATTCAAAAGACCTTAAAACACCCACATTTTGGGATGGGAGGGAGCTGCTGCAAGGTCCAGACATCTTCCTAGATTCATTTCAATAAAAGGTTCAAGGTTTTTATCTCTTAATTGCCCTAGAAGAAAGACGTGTTCAAGATTGCAATGGTTTCAAACAAAATTCCCTAAAGGTTAAGTATAAAATGAAGAGATTTTTCGATTGCTGTAGTTGAGGCACTGAAGAGAAAAGTAAGCAAATATGCAATTACTCGGATACAGGGAAGTCACCATGAAGAAATATGCTGGTTATTACAATGCAAAAGGCCTTGATGGTACCTCTACCCTGCTGCATTTCAAGCTCTAAACATGGCCATGGAGTTTCCATTGCTTATAGAACTTATGAACCCTTTATACAGCGTAAACATTGTTGTTACCATGTGTGTTGTTTGTAGTGTTCTTTGGGTGCTAAAGCTATATTTGTTTATAATTTCTTGTATTGTTGGTGAATAATAACATGATATTTTATGATTTATGATGATTAAATTTTACTCTTAGACCTTGTACTTAGTGGATTTAATACTTATATTTTAATTTGGTTGTTTTCAATCCCTGTATTTAAAAATTTTAAAAATTTTAATTTTGACCAAATGATAATTATTAAAATAATTATATTCTGTTATCTTTAAAATTGATGCATGATAGCTAAAATAAAGAAATTATCAGATTTTTGGGGCTTAACCTATCAAAAGAAATCCAAAGCTAACTTGTCTGGATCAAGTAAGGTTTTAGAATGGGCCAATTCTTTATTTTTACCATTATAAAATTATGAACCAATACTATATTATATTGAAATTTTAATTTAATTTTATATCTTTTCATAAAATTAATTTTTTTAATAATTTGATTATATGATTATATTAATTGTGCTTCAAAAGTTTCGAATTGATCTGATATTTAAATTATAATATCAGTTAATAATATTTTCAGGTATAGTTAAAATCACAAATAATGTGTGCAGTTAATTATTTGGGTTACATAAGTTCTTCATATCCTTTTAGCCCATCATCTTCACAAACCTGGAAAAAAAATTGAACACTCCCATATCTGAGTAATTGCATATTTGCTTGCTTTTCTCTTCAGTGCCTCAACCACAGCAATCGAAAAATCTCTTCATTTTATAGTTCATCTTTAGGGAATTTTGTTTGAAACCATTACAATCTTGAACATGTCTTTCTTCTAGGCCAATTAAGATATAAAAACCTTGAACCATGTATTGAAATGAATCTAGGAATATGTCTGAAGCCTGCAGCAGCTCCCCCTATCCCAAAATGTGGGTGTTTTAAGGTATTTTGAATGTCAAATTATTAGTAACAAATCTTGTTGAAACAGTGGAAAGTGCAATGTGTAGCATTGTAGTATTATGTCAGTTCTTAAAATGAAATGGCATTAATATACATTCAATTTTCCAGCAATAAAAATAGTTTTGCAGAATCACAAGGCATCTTTTTCCTTATGTTTCATTTTTTCCTTACTAGCACTTCAAAGATGAAGCTTTCAGCCATTGAAAAAATTAAACTAGAAAAAGTTTAGGCAATTTGCTAAAGCTTTGAGTTAAATTGAGAATGAAGGATACAAATAAGTGAATATTCCTATCTTGTTTGAAAATACAGACTATGTATGAAATAGAACATCTATAGCCAAAAGAAAACATAATTTCCCAGTTATCAAACAAAATGAGAAAAGGAAACTGACCCATTCTATGAGAGTTTCACTAAAAGGAAGAAATCAACTTTGAGAAACAAGGAAAAAAACTTTTTAAGGATGAACTTACAAAGGCATCCAATCTGTTTATCTATCACTTGCTACTTCTTGAACTACTGAACTTCCGATGCAGTGTAGGTTGTACAAAGGAAAAAATCGATGGCTTCTGCTTCTTTGGTTTGGCACCAAAGATAAATGACCTCAAAGGAACCCCAGACCGACGATGTGACTGTTGCGGTTCACTACTTTGATGGCTCTTTGATCTAGAAAGATCCCAATCATCACTCAACTCTGCTAAACTTCTTTCAATTTCAATTTGTAGTGCTGCAACACGATCGTAACCAACTTGCAGTTCATCTGCAACTTTGTTATTCTCTTGTTTCATGTTCAAAATCTCACCTTGGAATTTCACTGCTTGGTAGCTTGTGAAGCTGAAGTCATCATCTTCAGCACTTGCTTTCAAAGCCTGTGTTATTTCTTCTTGAATTTCACACAAAGATGAAAATCGCTTCTTCAGTTCTTCTTTTAGTGATGCACTGTTTTTCACCCAGAGATTCACTTCATTCTGTATTTCCTTTAGATGTTTATATAAGGGTCGCACATCTGATTTCAGTGAATATTGTTTTGTGTTACTTCCCTCTTGCTTTTGGCTTTCTCCAAGTTTTGATACCTCAACCTCTAAATCTTTCACTCCATTTTCAAATTTCTGCACCTCATGAAATGCAGTGCTGAATCTAAACCAGAATTCCAAGTTTTCTTCTAGCAATACATCAATGTTCATCCGAAACTTTGCTTCAATTGCTGACATAGTAGGAGGCTGGTTCATTACCGTTGGTTCATTTCCTTCCTCTTTTTGTGATGCTGCTATTGATGTTTCAGTAACTACTGATTTTTCAGTGCTTATTCTAGGTTCAACATATTGATCAGTACTGTTGATTTCAACAATACTTGTTTGTAAAAGGTTTAATTTCTGACGCAAGGATAAAATCTCTTCAGCTTTCATGGCATTGTTGCTCTTTAGTTCCTTTAACTGCAACATAATATTAAACAACATATTCTGGTTATTTGCCTCTACTTCCACGAGCTTCTTTTTCACTTCCTTGTATTTTCGAAGCGCCATAGTATATTCTGTCAACAGAGTCCTCTCCCTGTCTCCCATACCTTTCGAGAACAACCGTTTCCAGTCAGGCTCATCTTCTTCCCCTCTTTCCTGGTCTTTTGATCCAACTTTGGCAACAGCATCCATTGTCAGCAAAGGAGCTTGCTTGTCAACTTTGTCTTCTGCTACTAGGTCTTCACGTTTCTCTGAAGGCTTAGAAGTTTCATGGTGAACACCTCCTTCATCTATAAAAGTTCTAACAGAATCATGTTCTTTTGCATCTTTCTCCTCTTCTAGTTTCAGATCCTCCCTTGCTTTTGGTTTTGTATCCCCACCCTTTGATTCATCTTCTTGCCTTCTCTCCTGATCTTTCGATCCAACTTTGGCAAAAACGTCCACTGTTAGTAAAGGAGCTTGCTTATCAACTTTGTCTTCTGCTACTAGGTCTTCACGTTTCTCTAAAGGCTTAAAAGTTTCATGGTGAACACCTCCTTCATTTGTCGATGTTTTGACAGAATCATGTTTTTTTGCATCCTCCTTTTCTTCTAGTTTCAGATCCTCTCTTGCTTTAGGTTCTATATCCCCACCCTTTGATTTATGTTCTTGCCCTCTCTCCTGATCTTTCGATCCAACTTTAGCAACAGCGTCCACTATCAGCAAAAGAGCTTGCTTATCAACTTTGTCTTCTGCTACCAGGTCTTCACGTTTCTCTGAAGCCTTGGAAGTTTCATGGTTAACACCTCCTTCATTTGTAGAATTTCTAACAGAATCATGTTCTTCTGCCTCCTCCCTCTTTTCTAGTTTCAGATCCTCCCCTGCTTCTGATTCTGTATTCCCACCCTTTGTACAACCGTCAGAATGATCTAGTTTTTCTCCTCGTTCTTCCAGTTCTTTTGTCGATGACACTTTAAGCACACAGTCCTCTTCTCTTGATAATGAATCAGAGACCACAACCATAGCTTGTTTTGCAGACTGCAGGCTTTTGCAGCCATCACTTGTATCCAGGTTCCTCCTCTTTTGTTCTTCAGACTCTTTTGAGGATTTTACGTCAGCTGAAGAGTTCTCCCTTTCCAATGCATTCTTTACCACAAACTCCTTGCCTGCTTTAACCTCCTTTGGCATCTTGCAATTATCTCCAATCTCCTCTTCCTTTGATGATTTGGCTTCCACTGAAGAGTTCTTCTCTACTTCAAGCTCCTCATCTAGCTTCACACTGTACACCTTCTCTGAAAGGTGATCAATATTAGAATGTGCTTCAGTAAAATGAGTTTGGAAATTTTTGTTTTGGTTTTCAACACGCTGATTTAAATCCTGAATCCCATGAAACTTCTCTTCCATCTCTATTAGCTTGTTCCTCAAATCATTCTTTCCATGAATCAGTGTGGCCTTATCATCTTCCAAGCTCTGAATCTGGGCTTGAAGCTCATCAGTCTCAGTTCTTAGTCTCTGGATAAGAGCTTCCTGAGATGAGATTGCAGTTTCTAAGCTGATTACCTTGTTCACAAGTTCATCAACCTTCTCCGCCATTTCTTCTACAGTCAAAGATTCACAAGGGCCAACCTCAAATTGCTCTTTTATCTTTGGTCTCGAGGCTTCCATCTCCTTTCTCTTTTGGGTAATATCACTTGCTTCTTGTTCAAAATTTTTAGACCTTTCTGCTACTATTCCGGATTTATGTACATCAGATGGTGGTTCTCGACTGACTTCAGTTAAGTGAAACTTGTTCATGAGAGAATCTAGTTTCTCCCTGGCATCCTTGATCCTTTTCTTCTCCACTTTTGCTTCCACGACTGACCTCTCTTGCTTCTCCTGCATCCGAGTCAATGTCTCTTTGCATGATTGTAAAGCTTTTGCTGTCATCAGGGTTCGAGCTTCATCATCTTCAATGACCTTACCTTCACCGAATTCATCTTCCAAACTGTAAACTTTCTCTTGCAATGCTTTTATCTCATCTTCTATTTCCCAGTACTTGGCTAGTCCACTCTCATAAGAGCCCTTAACAAACTCTTTTTCAGTCTGTAATGCCAGAATTTGTTTCTGAAGCCTATGAATCTCTTCAAGTCCCTCAGCCTTGGTCAAACCAGATTTAGGAACCGCATCGGTAGTGACTTTCGTTGGTTTCTTAGGTTCTGTTTTCTTCATGGTTGATGTTATTAAACTCTTCAAATCTTTGACATGAAGGTCTGTAATCTTGGGGACATCACCTTTATAGTTTACTGAAGACTTTGCGAATTTGGGTGAGTCATATCCGTCGTCATCATCCATTTCAAACTGAGCCTGCTCCGGACAAACAGAAGCAATTGTGTTGTTTGCATTTTGCAGCTCTGTTGATATGTGATCATACCGTTCGGCTAAGGCACGGTAAGCTTTGTAAAATTCTTCCACAAATTGAATCAATTCTGGCCTCTTTTTGTAGTACATTTCTGCTCTCTTGGCAAAAGAATCTCCATCTTCGTCAATGAGTTTAATCACAATGGATACCTTTTCCTCAATATCTGCAATTCATTGTGTTTTCTTAGACAGCTTTCCAGTCATACAGATATTGCTAGAGTGTCTCAAAGCCAAATGCAATGCTTAGAAAAGTAAGTTTGTTTAATGGATTCTTTATCTTTTTCTTGGATTTCCTTTTTTTTTTTGTTTCAATACTATGGATTGATCAACTATGTTAATCGAACTCTATTTGTCAATCTGCATTTACAATGTGTTCTTTATATCAAAACCTATCAGAAAAAAGACTGGAAACTCGTACCCAAATTCCAACTTCCATTTATAAATTAAAAATCCAATAAATATATCAGCCATATATATAAGCCCAAACCCAGAAATGATTATACTATGAACAACAATTTAATGAGAAAAAAATTCAAGTAACAGATGAATTACCTTTAAGGTTTTGTTCCATCCATTTCGACTGTTTTGTTCTAATATGGCTAGCCCACCACCATGAATAAGCATTGCTAGCAGCTCTTTGCAACATATTTATGAAACCCCTTTTGGACCTTTTCCTCTTGAAAAACAAGAAGAAAAAGATGTATTTTCTATGGAAATGGAAAAGAAGACCCCCAGAAGCATGCAAGACTAACTAAATTATAGAACAAAGCGAAGACATGGAAACCATGAAGGAATAAGCGAAGAAAGAGAAGAGAAGATAAGAGAAGAGAAAATCTTAGATGTTGACGATTCAATGAAATCTACAAGAAATATCTTGGTTTTTGTTAAGGGATCATGGAGAGGAGCAATCTTCGCCCGAATATTTTGTTCCTTCCCATTAAAATAAACCATGAAAACGGCACTGCCATGCCAATTCACATTCAACAAAAACACTTCCTTTCCTTTCACCCACTCATCTCTCTCCACGTCGCTTTCTGCCTTTTTACTCACTTAGCATCTTAAGTCTGTTTCACTAATTTACTTTTGATATCTTTTGTTGATTAAGTTGTTAATTTTTAACAAAATCAGTAATTTTATATAGAAGCAATTCAGCTTTTACTATATGAAAATGTTTTATGCTTCTAAAAATGACAATAATTAAGTTTTAATTCATTTTTATATAATAATATTTATTTCAGAACTTTATTCAAAGTGTTTTTATAAAGAAAAGTTTATCATACGCAAAGTAACATGTCAGTCCAACAACCGACGTGGAATCTCATCTAAAGTACCAATCAGTAAAATATAAAAGTTAAATTCTGCTACAAGTTCCTATACTTTTTGAAAATTAGGAATTTAGTATTAGTACTTTTATTTTACGGAATTTAGATTTTTTTTATTTTTCGGATTTCAAAATTTAAATTTAATTGTCTATTTTATTATTTTTTATTAAATTCAAGTTAATTATAAATTCATTTTTTTAATTACATATGACTACTAAGTGAGTACTTTTTTTCAAAAGTGTCATAGCAACAAGTTTAATAAAAAAAAAGTTAGCAATGTTAATTTGGGGTGAGTATTCGATTGAATCAAATCAAATCGAGTCAAAAATTTTCGAGTTAGTCGAGTTGACGAATCCTATTTTAGCAACCGAACTCAATTTGAATTTTTTCTAATCGAGTCGAAAAATTTCGAGTTAAGTCGAGTCGAGTTAACGAATCCTATTATTTATACTCAATATTGCGTTTATATGAATCGATTATCTAACTAATAGACAAAGTACAATATTTTAGATTAATTTTGAATAAAGGAAAAAGGAAAAGTGGGGCGATTTGGGGAAGGAAAATAACACTAATGTGTAAACACTTATAAAAACGACGTAGTTTTGTCTTTTCTTATTTGATTCTTCGGATAACTTGAATTACAGGTGAGCGTTCGATGTAATCGAGTGAAATTGTTCGAGTTAAATTAAAAATAATAATAATATTAAATTAAAATCTTGTTACAATATAATTATTTTCATGTTGGAGCACATACATTTGAAACTATATATATTTGAAAACTTTTTTAAAGCAAAATAAAAAAAAATTAGTATAATAAACTTGAATCATTAATCACTTATTTAGATTACAAAATTATTATTTCATAAAATTTTTAAATTTTAAACTTTTTTATACATTTTTTAGGTTTTCTAAAAAAAATTATATATTTTTTAAAAAATACAAATTTTAGCATTTTTATAAATATTTTTAATTTTTTATTTTTTTTTATTTTTTTGTAATTTTTGTTAAGAGAAAGATCAATTTGCTCATTTTCAAAATTGATAGGGATCAAAAAAGTATTTATACTAATCTGTTGTTTGAATTATTGGAGTTATTCAAATTATAAAAATTCAACTTGACTCGAACTCGAAATTTGAAATTTCTTATTCGAGTTGACTCGAATAATTCGAATAACTCGAAATTCAAAATTTTTTTTATTTTTTCGAATCAAATCGAGTTTTCACCCCTAGTGTTAATAGTTGGACCTGAATTTAGAAATCTGAAAAGTAAAGAGATTAAATTTCATGAAAAAAAAGCACAGGGACTGAATTCCTAATTTTAAGAAATATAGGGACTTATAGCATATTTTAACCAAATAAAAACAAGAAGGATGCTTTATCATGGACTGCTCATATAAAAACGTTAGGTGCGCAAATAAATTGGGAGCAATGACGGGTATTTCAGTTTCTTTTTTTGGAGGGTACCCATTTTAGAAAAATATATTTTATATTTGTTTAACCATCATTTCGGCCGTCTACAGCCATCTGTCGTTTAAGATGCATTTGCTGGGAAAAAAAAATTCAACCCTCGAGACAGCTAGTGCTGTCCATCGGCCCGGCTCTAGCCCGGACCCGTTTCCGGTCTGACTCATTCAAAAACCTTATTTTACTGTTTAAAAAATATTTTTAATTGATATTTTATATATTTTGTAATTAAATTTTAATTTAAAATATCTTTTTAATATTTAAATTGAATTCAAATTGAACCAATCCAAGATACAAAATAATTGTCTAAACCTAACCCGTTACTTTATCTTTGGACAAATCTAAATGCAAATTATAACTGTTGTGAAATTCATCGCTCAATAAAAAAAATCTAAAAAGTAAAAAATTGACTTAAATTGTAATGTTGAGTTTCTTCAAATCAAATCAAAATTTATTTTTTATTCATATTTTATAATTAATTTTAATTTTATAATACAAATATTATTATTTTATAACGAACATAAATAATAAAACGGACATAAAAAAAATATAAGAAAAAATAATTTTATTTTACGAATAATGATTTAAATAGGAGGAAGTGAAAAAATATATATTATATTTAGAGAAAAGGAGGTGGTATTTTCAAGGTTTATAAGTTGAAGTAGAAAAGGCAAATGGCGGCAACAGCATCAACCTCCAACTTGGAAGAATAATGTGAAATTATGGCCTGCATGCATGTATGCTCAAAAGATGAGGGAGTAGGGAAGGCCTTTGACAGCCAAACCCATGCTATCAACTTTTACTTCTCTTTTTTTCTTTTTCTTTTTCTTTTTTAATTATTTCAACTCAAAAGGATCTCAATCTTTCTTTTCAAGCCTTGGAATCTCACAAATAAATAAATGTGAGTAAAATTCGATTCGAATAAAAAATTTAAAAAAATTTTGAATTTTGAATTATTTAAATCGAATCATTCGAGTTAAACGAATCGAGTTAAATTTTTTTTTCGAATTTCGAGTTCGAATCGAGTTTAATTTTCGAATTCGAATAATTTGAATAAACCAAATAAAATTATATTATTTTTAATTTTAAATTTATATTACTCAGGCTCAATTTACTATACCCATTTTCCCTCAAAACCCGAATCTTTTATCTTATCCAAACTTTTCCCCTAATATTTAAAACCCATCAATAAACTAAATCTAAATATTTTTAAACCAAAATATAATTTCATTCTTAAAAAACACTCATAAACTAAACTCAAATATAATTTTATTCTTAAAAAACATTAATAAACTAAATCTGAATTGTTGTGGTTGATATGACACTGAACCAGTAACTTTTTTACTTTTCATATCCAAAAGTAAGATTTTTTTATTATAAAAAAACATAAGTTAACGGAACCTTTTTCTGCGTATAAAATGAAAAACTATGTAAAAATTAAAAAGAAATAAATTTAAAAAAAATGAAAAACAGAACTCAAACTCCCTCTGCTCTGTAAGTTAAAGTAAAGAGAGTGAAAAAAATCCTTTAGTACACTTCTTTTTCTGTGTTTCATAGCATAAGTTTATGTTCAATCCTAAAGTTTCGAACTTTCAGCTGTTTTACTTTGGTTTGAGCTTAAAAATCGATTCTTTCATTCATTTTATGAATACCCCATTTGAGTTTTGGAGACAAAAAGTACGAATTTTTTTCATAAAGCTATGGCAAAACCAAAACCAAAACCTGAAGAAATAAGTCACCCGCCAATGGACCAGCTTCAAGGCCTGGAGTACTGCATTGACTCAAATCCTTCTTGGGGTGTGCATTTTTTTCCCGTTTTGGATAAAATCTTTTCGACTGTAATTTTTTTTTTTTGTAACGCTCTGTTTTGGTGGTGGAAGTAGGAGAAGCTATAGCTTTGGGGTTTCAACATTACATTTTGGCCTTAGGAACTGCTATGATGATCCCTTCTTTTATTGTTCCTATAATCGGAGGAATTGATGTAAGCAGTGAAATTTACAATGTTCTTCTTCTTATTCCCTTCCTTCATTGATGCCTAGAGTTTGAGATGTTTGGTCGTTAAATTTAACTCCTTTTGCTAATGGTTTTTTTTAATAATCATGTTGTGTTATTGTTGTTATTTGGATTTATGTTGTTTACTTGATTTATTATTTTTTTACTATAATCTTGTTGTGTTGTCATTGTTTATTTTGATTTTTTCACTTATTTATTTTAATTTTTTGTTGTATAATCATGTTTAAAAATTTTTAATAAAAATATTTTTTAAAAAATTACATAAAATTAAACAACACCAAATTAATTTTTTTAATTTAATTCGAACAAATATATTCGACTCGATTCGAATTCTATCTCACTCGACTCGATTCGTAAAAATTTCAAATCGAGTTAAGATGATAAAATAATATTCGAAAATTTTTCATTTGATTTGATCGAATATTCACCCCTATTCAGAAGGGCATAGCTAGGGCTTGGTCCCCTTGACTAAATGGAGTAATCGCAATTTTAGTCTCTCCTAGTTACAAAATATTCAATTTAACTCTTTTTTAAACAAATTGTTAACCTTTGCCCGCCTAAACTTTTTAAAATTTTGTTTCGGTCCTGGCTTCGTCCTAATGCAAGATTTCTTTGTTATTTTCTATTTGTGATTTGAAATTGCCAATGCCCATGGTTAAGTGGGTTAGACATAGGAGACCTTTTTTAAAAGTTAAAAATTGCAGGATCCTCATGTGATCACCAACACGCTGCTGGATTTGATTTCATCACTGCACGATTTGAACATCCAACGCCCGCAAATCAATAAAAAAACTATAGGAACCGTGTAGACCACCATCACAACTCCCAGGACGCGGCTACACAGGAAATTTTTTTTTTTGTTGAATAGCTACACAGGAATCTTTAATCCAATATCTAATCATATATTCTGCAGCAAGGTATTCTTGTAAATACGGATTATTTTTTTAATATTGCAAATATGGATTTTTAAAACAAGTAAAATGTTAAGTTTTTTAATTTATAGAAGTTATAATTAATTTTAATTACATCATATATTATAAAATTTATGATTATATGAATAACCAAGTCATTTCTAAATAATATGTTAAATTTAATATAGTATTATAATTATAATTACTTATATATTTTATTATATTGTACATTTTTATGGTTATACTACTGTCAAGTAAATCTAATTTAATAATTAAAATATTATTATTGTAAAAATAATATAATATATTAATTATTTTTCTCCTAATGAATTAAAATAAGAGAAACATTGATTTAGTAAAATATTAAATTTATCACTCAATCAAAGTTTTTTTTTTTTTTTTTATCTATTTTATATTTTTATTGAAGTATGTGTAATTTATTATCTTCGTTAATTGTATATATGTATTATTATCTGAACTTCTGATTGAGTTAGAGTCACAAGACAATTGGACACCAACTTGGTTAAAAAATTACATAAATACCATTTCATAATTAAAATAAGTAATATTATTTGAGAGTATTTTAGCCTTTTCATTTAAAAAACCAATAAAAAATTAATACAATGGGATTCAAGCCTACGTCATTTGCATTAATAAAATCTTTAATTTACCACTCATCTAAAGCCTCATTTTGATATAATTTACATTTTATTTTTATTATGCACATTTTATTATCTCTATCCATTGTATATCTATATTATTATTTAAACTCCTTATTGAGTCGGTGTCATGAGTCAACTGAGCACCAACTCGGTTAGAAAATTATAGGAATGCCCTTCCATAATATTAATAAATAATATTATTCAAGAATATTTTAGTCTTTCATTTTTTTTAAAAAATCAATAAAAATTGCATATGAAGGAATTCAAACCCACGCCATTTCTTTTAGGGCCAATCTAACATTGCTTCTCAAAAGCATTTTTAAAATAAAAGTATTGTTAAACAAAGTGCTTTTGAGTTTTCAAAAGTGCTTTTGGGATAAAAAAATACTTTGGAAAAACATTTTTTTAGCAAAAGCAAAAGCAAAAAAAATTTAACTTTTGTTCAAAATGCTTTTGGGCAAAAAATATCGGTATATCAAATTTATTATTTTAGGTCAACCAGTGTTATCTATTTATAAAGAGGGAATTGATTGAACATATATAATTAGTGTTCAAATAACTTATAATTAAGTTATAGTTTTTCGCTTATTAATTATAAACTTATTTAACCACAAAGTCAATTCACTGTGATATCGTGACTGAAGTCTCCCTAATTTCATACCATTACGAAAGTTACTTAGTAAATGCTTGTCCAATGACTTTGTCATAAATGTGTTATCCTCATAAGATATCATTAATTCGTTCTTCTAATATGACCCTATTTTATCTCTTTGTAACCATTACAACTTTCTTCATGAAATGTCAATTACTATTAAATAGTAATCAAATAATTTATCACAATTACAAATTACTCATGACCACATTTACTTGTCACCTACCATGTAATATCATTGAGAGGATATCATTTACTCTTTAGTTGGATTATGAATTCCACTACTGTGAATGATGCTGCATACTATAGAAGTCGTATAGCCAATATACTTGCTTTCGTTTTCTTATCTATTTGAACTTAGGCTTTTACTTACATGAGAGTATACGAATCATGTATACATAGTCCATCATCCACTCCAAATTAAAGTATGTCACATTATGAACGTTACAAGTAAAAAAAGTTCATAAATAGATTTAAGATTTAATCTACTTGGTTCATTTCCAACATATTGTCAGTCTAGTCAATCACATCTATGTTTCTATTTTCTGGGAGTCATTCGCTCTGATGCTCAAGTCAAAGCATCTCTCCAAATTGAACTTGATAGATGACATATTAGTCTTTTAATCGGTTTGCTCATTTCTAATTAGACTAAGGACGTGTTTAGATTATCTACTAATACAAGTCGTCTTTTCATATTAGAATCCAACCACGTAATATTGTTTAGTACTAGTTAAATGTTAGATAATTAGTGAGTCAATATTTGCTTTCATTTTATTTTGCGTGCAAAAACCTTTGATGGGTGGCACTAGATATACAAATTGAAATCAATTTATTCGAAAAATACAAGTATACAAAATGAACATATTACACTTAGGACACTAGATCCAACAATACCCAGTTGATGGGTGGCACTAACTTAGTAAATGACTTTATAAACAGTATAAACTAAAAATCCCATCACACGCTTATGTCTGTAGAAACCACAAATTTAGAACTCAAATGTATGTTTAAAAATAACATACAATAAATAATGAGACTTATGGTTTGAAACTGATTAATAATAACACATAAAATATGTACAATATTAAAATTAAAAAATAGATTAAATTGTTTATCATTATGTTGTCATCAATGTTGAGTTGTTGTTTAGTTAACTTGTGACAACAACTCAATCGAATACATTACTAATACTAGAATTTCTATGTGTATGCATATAGAATCCACAAATTTAGAACACAAATGTGTGCTTAAAAATAATACACTATAAATAGTGACACATATAGTTTGAAACGGATTAATAATAACTTATGAAAAATGCATGATATTACAATTTAAAAAATTAGATTAAATTGTTTATCAATGTGTTGTCATTAATCTTGAGTTGGTGTCGAGTTAACTTGTGACAACAACTTAATCGAATACATTAATACTAAAATTTCTATCACATGTGTATGCGTGTAAAAATAAAAAATTCAGAACATAAATGCGTGTTTAAAATAACCTACAATAAATAGTGAAACATATGGTTTGAAACTAATTAATAAAAACACATAAAATATGTACAATATTAAAATTAAAAAAAAGATTAAATACATTACTAATACTAGAATTTCTATCACATGAGCATGCGTGTAGAAACCACAAATTTAGAACACAAATGTGTATTTAAAAATAACATAAGTGAAACGTATAGCTTGAAACTAATTAATAATAACACATAAAATATGTATGATATTATAATTGAAAAAAGATTAAATTGTTTATCATTATGTTGTTATCAAACTTGAATTGGTGTCAAGTTAACTTGTGACACCAACTCAATCAAATACATTACTAATATATATAACATTTATGAAAGTAATATTCATAATAAAAAATGTACAAAAATATATTTAAGAAAAAAGATTTAATTGAGTAGTATATTAAAGGTTTTATTGATGTAATTGGTCCAAATTCAAATTCCACCATATGCATATTTTTATTGGTTTTTAAATAAAAAGTTTAAAGTACCCTAAAATAATATAACTTATACTAATTATGAAAAGACATTTTCGTAATTTTTTTAATTGAGTAGGTGACCTGGTTGGAGGTGACAACAACTCAATCAAGAGCTTAAATAATAGTATAGATATATAATTGATGGAAATAATAAAACGTGCATAATAAAAATAAAATGTATAAAAATATTAAAAAAAACTTTAGTTGAGTGGTAAATTAAAAGTTTTACTGATGCAATTGGTTTAGTTTCAAATCCCACAATATGCATATTTTTATTGATTTTTTTAAATAAAAAGATTAAAATATCCTCAAATAATATAATTTATTTTAATTACAAAAGAATATTTTCATAATTTTTCTGATCTGGTTGGAGGTAACACTAACTTAATTAGGAATTTAAATAATAATATAGATATACAATTGATGAATATAATAAAATATGCATAATACAATTTAAATATATATTTTATATTAAAATGAGGCATTGGTTTAGTGGCAAAGTTAATATTTTAATGATGTAAATAGCATGGGTTCAAATCTAGCCTCATGCAAAAGTTTTATAAAATATGATTTCCGTTAATAACGGAAAGATATTTCTGTAATTTTATTGATCGAGTTGGGGCTTGATTGACTCGTGACACCAACTCAATTAAGGGTAATAAAATATGTATAATAAAATTAAAATGTATAAAAAAACACAAAATAAAGCCCTTTACAGAGTTGGTGTCACCCATTAACTGGGTCCCAACTTAGTTAAGGATATTACTTTAATGTCCCTTTGCAATTTGCATTTAAAGTAAACTATCTTATTTAAGGGTATTTTAATCTTTTCATTTGAAAAACCAAAAAATATGCCTATGATAAGATTTTAATCCATGCCTATTGGTTTAGCAAAACCTTAAATTCACCACTCAATAAAAGTTTTGTTTTAATATTTTTATCATCATGGATAAATTTTTATTGATTTATAAAAGATAAAAACACCCAAATAATCATATAACTTACTTTGCGAAGGAAATATTTTTTTAGTATTTTCCTAATTGAGTTGAGATTCGATTGATGGTGACATCAACTCAATTATTAATATATGCAATTGATGGAAAAAATAAATTATGCATAATAAATAAAAATATAAAAGAAGATCAAATGGTAGCTTTGATTTAGTGGTCAATTTAAGATTTTACTAATTCAATTGGCATGAGTTCAAATCTCATCATATGCATATTTTAGTTGATTTTTTGAAAATGAAATACTAAAATACCCCCGAATAATATATAACTTATTTCGATTACGAAAGGGTATTTCCATAATTTTTTTGAGTTGGTGACCTGGTTGAGGGTGACAACAACTCAGTAAAACACTTATTAATAAATAGTATAGATATGCAACCGATTGAGAAAATAAATTATGCATAATAAAATGAAAATGTATAAAACACATCAAATAGAAGCTTTGGTTGAGCGGTAATTTAAGGTTTTACCAATCCAATTGTCATATGTTTAAATCTCACCATATGCATATTTTTATTGGTTTTTTGTTAAAATGGAAAAAAATAAAATACTCTTGAATAATATAACTTATTTTTATAACAGAAAGACATTTCCGTGATTTCCTGTTGGTGATCAAGTTAAAGGTGATACCAACTCAATAAAATACTTAATAAATAATATAAATATACAATTGAATGAGGTAACAAACTGTGCATTATAAAATTAAAATATATAAAAATATTAAAAAGCATCTTTGATTGAGTAGAAAAAATTTAAGGTTTTGCAAAAACAAAATAGAATAGGTTCAAATCTCATCTTATGTATATATTTTTTTAAATAAAAAGATTAAAGTACCTTCAAATAATATAAATTATTTTAAATACGTACATTAAAATATTTTTTTAACTGAGTTGGGACCTGGTTGATAGACGACACCAACTCAATAAAAGCCTTTATAAATAGTATAGATAATGAAAATTTTCAAAAATTTGAATAACCTAATTAAAATTTTCAAAAAAAGTTGAATGGAATTTTCCAAAATTTTGGTAGCCAAGATCCTCTAAACCCTTATAACAATGATTTAAGATGATTGTTTTCTTTTTATCGATTTCAATTATAGAGTTAATGAAAAATTATTTTTTATCGATTTCAATTATAGAGTTAATGGAAAGTTATCTTTTTTTTTTTTGTGATAAAAAGATAATATCAAACTAATTACATAGCAACATTCTGAAAAGAAAGATCATCCTTAGATTTGATCATCTCAAAAACAGTGCAAACCACCGTGGGGGGGGGGGTTCAAACACCTACAATTCGCCTTTCACGGTCAAAGCTTGTTTAGCCAAGCAATTCACAATTTGATTCTGTTCTCTCGAGATGTACCGCAAAAACCATTAGTTTTCCTAAGCTAAGATACTTTGGATTCGTCTAATCAATGTCGAAACGTTTATTTTTGGGAAAACAAACAGGTCTCGAACAATATTTTAAAAATCGAAATATGAAGTCGCCACCAATCTTTTTTATATGGTGTGATTGGATCACCACAAAACGTTTAAAATCCATTTTGAAAAATATTTTGATCTTCAAAATCCAGAAAATGGGTTTGGGAGTCGGTTACGTATGAGGAATGATTAGCACCCTCACACGCCCAACATTGGTACCATGTTAATTACTTTCGGGTCTTTGTTTGTTAAAACTTTGAAATCTTGAGCGAAGTTTAAAATACGAGAAACAAAATGCCCATGTGTTTCGAATTTCATTGAGGCCATGTCCAACACGTTAGGACACGATATTTTCTAAATTTCGAAATTGAAGGACATATTGAAAGGATTTAAAGAGGATATTTCAATCGAATAAATTATATGAAAAATCAAACCCAGCATGTTAGGGCATAATTTTCCAAAATTTTCACACGAAAGGATATTGCCTTGTTTTTTTGTTTAAAATTATTTGTATATTTTTTGAGAATTTGAAGTTTCGAATTAAGTTTAAAATACGATCCTCGGACACATAACTTATTTTACATGATTTTCAAAAAAAATTAGATTTGAAGAACAATGCCCGTATATTTCGAATTTCTCGGAGAGTTGAAGTCATATCCAACACGTTAGGGCACGACGTTCTCGGAATCTTGAAATTAAAGGGAATTTGAAAAGTTTGGAAGAGGATATTCGATTCATGCAGATTATACGAAAAATCATACCTAGCACATTAGGGCATAATTTTTCGAGATTTTCTCACGATAGGATGTTGCCTCAGTTTTGAAATTATTTCATATGTATTTTTATTTTGAAAATTTTGTTTTATTTTCAGTGCCGAATTGGAAATGAAAATAAAACAAACTTGGGATCGAATTGAGAAATCAGGAAAGGGCGAAGGATTGCAGAAACGATTAGCCCATTTAAAATATGGGACATCAATGCCAAACGACGTCGTTACTACATGGGATTTAACGCTTTTTTTTTTTGCTAAAAAAAATTCACTCTTTTCATTTTGTTTTGCAAAAAGATTTTCTTTTTCTTATTTTCTCAGAAAACCTTTGTTCATCTTCTCCATTCGCCCCTTCACTAGCCGATCCAAAAGTTCGCCCCTCAACTCTCCATAACCCCGTCGCGGCTCGTGGTCTCCGGATGTCGTGATACTGTACACGACAACAGGTAAAAAAAATCTTCTTTGCTTGTTATTATTTTTTAAAAAACACATGTCCAGGTCTAGATCGAACCTGACCTAATCCAGATCTAAAAGGGTTTTATTTTCTATTCTCTTTTTTGCTTCAAATCAGTTTCATATTTTGTTTTTATTCTTTTTTTTTTTAAATAAAGTTAGATCTAAACTAAGATTTTTTAAATCCAAACGAAGAGCATGGTTTCAAAAATAACTTTTATTTTTATTTGAAATAAAATAAAAGGAAGTAAAAAATATTTTATGTATTGATTTTCAAAAAAATAAAAAAAAGTGAAATAAAGTATATGTGTATGTATATATGCATATATGTATTAGTATACCTTGATGAATGTGGCTGTCGAATTTCTTTGCTCAAATTTGTTTCTTTTTTCATTTATTTCTATCTGTATACATTGTGAATGCTCGTAATCGAAAAATACCGAGCCCCCTTTGAAAATTTGTTTACATGGCTTTATAGCCGAATAGGCACATGTATTTTCCTATTTCTATCTTGTCTTGCTTCTTGTCTTTGCAGGTGATAATGGTGGTGGCTGATCTGACATGGTGGCAGAGGCAAGTAGGCAAGGTGCTGGTGGTGGAACATCCAAGTGGGCAAATGGGTGAGTGGTGATTATTGAAAGCTTGGGTGGCAACATAAGAACGGCTAGAAACCTTAGCAACTAAGGTTTCAAAAATTTAGGTTGTTGGGCCCTAGGGAAATTAGGTGTAATTTAGGTTTAAAGTTGGGCCATGGGTAGTTTAGGTGGTGTGGGTTGAATTTGTAATAGATTTGGGTATATAAAAAACATTATTTAAGAGACTTTTTCTTTTTAATTTATTTGGTCTATTTTTTTATTTTTTTGTTGGGCACGGACAAATTGGGCTTCAACAGTTGCCCATCTTTGCTCGTTGCTGTGGAACGGAAACAGAGCAAAGACTTAAAGGAAGATCAATTTTGTCTGGTCCCACTGAATTTGGCTTCTTTGGCGTTTCTTCTTCAAGTGACCCGCTCTTTGCGTTTATTGATCGTTCAACTTCATTGCATTCGCTTCGCTATAAACTATAATTTCAGGGAGATCGAGATTTGTTGTTGTAGTCTTGATTCAATCCACTGATACTTTAGGGATATATAAGATTTGGTGTTGAAGATTCACTCCATTCCATTACAACTTCAGGGAGATTCGCTTCTGTGAGATGATAGCTTCAATCTGCCCCTCGTGATTTAAGGGTGAAAGATTAGATAATGGTTTCAATTCGCCTTATGATCGAGGTAAGAGATTGAATTATTTCAATTTCCCCATGATCGAGGTAAGAGATTGAATGACTGTGATCTGCCCCATGATCGGGGTAAAAGATCGGATGGTTACAATCTGTCCCTATCACAGGGTAAGAGATTGACTGACGGTAATCTGCCTTAAGCTTGGGGTAAAAGATCGGATGGTTATAATCTGCCTCAAGCTCGGGGTAGAAGATTGACTGACAGTGATTTGCCTCATGATCGGGGTAAAAGATTAGATGGTTGCAATCTGCCTCTGTCGCGGGGTAAGAGATTGGTTGACGGTAATCTACCCCAAGCTTAGGGTAAAAGATCAGATGAGTGTAATTTGCCCCAAGCTCAAGGTAAAAGATCGGATGGCTGAAATCTTTGCCAAGCTCGGGATAAGAGATTGACTGATGGTGATTTATCCCAAGCTCGAGGTAAAAGATTGGATGGTTGCAATCTGCCCCAAGCTCGGGGTAAGAGATTGGTTTATAGTGATCTGTTCCAAGCTCGGGGTAAAAGATCGGATGGCTGTAATTTGCCCTAAGCTCGGGGTAAGATATTAACTGATGGTGATATACCCCAAGCTTGGGGTAAAAGATCGGATGGTTGCAATCTGCCCCAAGTTCAGGGTAAGAGATTGGCTGATGGTGATCTGCCCCAAGCTCGGGATAAAAAATCAGATGGTTGTAATCTTTCCCAAGGTCGGGATAAATCGAATGACTAATGGTGATCTACCTTAAGTTCGGGGTAAAAGATCAGATGACTACAATCTGCCCCAGGCTCGGGGTAAGAGATTGGTTGATTGTGATCTACCCAGGCTCGGGGTAAAAGATTGGATGGCTGTAATCTGCCCTAAGCTCAGGGTAAGAGATCGACTGATGGTGATCTGCCTCAAGCTCGAGGTAAAAGATCAGATGGTTGCAATCTGCCCAAGCTCGGAGTAAAAGATTGGCTGATGGTGATCTGTCCCAAGCTCGAGGTAAAAGATCGGATGGTTGTAATCTGCATCAGGCTCGGGGTAAGAGATTAGTTGATAGTGATTTGCCCTAAGCTCGGGATAAATGATCGGATTGTTACAATCTACCCGAGGCTTGGGGTAAGAGATTGACTAATTATGATCTACCCTAAGCTCGAGGTAAAAGATCGAATGACTGCAATCTACCCCAGGCTCGGGGTAAGAGATTAGCTGATGGTGATATGCCTCAAGCTCGGGGTAAAAGATTGAATGGTTGCAATCTGCCCTAGGCTTGGGGTAAGAGATTCACTGATGGTGATCTGCCCCAAGCTCGAGGTAAAAGATCGGATGGCTGCAATTTGCCCCAAGCTCGGGGTAAGAGATTGGTTGATGGTGATTTACCTTAAACTTGGGGTAAAAGATCGGATGACCGTGATCTGCCCCATGATCGGGGTAAGAGATCGAAATCTTCAGTATGCCCTTATTGATTAAGGGTAAAAAAACTGGAATGATATAGTTTGAATCCAACACTATTGCAACTTCAGGAAGATAGAATTTGATGTCGAAACTTTATTTTGCTCTTATTGCAACTTCAACGAGATAAATACTTGGTATTGTAGTTTGATCTGATCCACTGTAACTTCGAGGTAGAATATTCACTATTACGACTTTAATTTACTCTTTTTCATTTTTAGGGTTTAAAACTCGCCGTTGCGGCCTCAATCTTTCCCGTCATATTTCATGGTACCAGATTCACCATTACAGCCTCAATCCTTCTCATCTCATCTTTTAAGGTGTCGGGTTCGCCATTGCGGCCTCAACCTTTTCCTTTAAATCTTAATGTTTTCTTGGTTCATTTCGCCATTATATGGTAATAAAACCTGTAGGTTATGCTTTAATGGACCTCTATCCTTCTCATCTCATCTTTTAAGCTGTCGGGTTCGCCATTACGGCCTCAACCTTTCCCTTTAAATCTTCATGTTTTCTTGGTTCATTTTGCCATTATATGGTAATGAAACCTGTAGGTTATGCTTTGATGGACCTCTATGTAGGTCAGATTATTAGAATGAGTCAAATGCTCCTAACCACATGGGTATGAATGATAGATGCAAAAATGTCATTTCTGAGAATGATTTTATTTTTAGTCCTTAGGTCGACATTGTTCGTTGTTTGTCTAAGTCCTATCACTGATGTGTTATCATGTTTTCTTTTGGTATGGTATCTTTGACATGAAACCTAAAGAGGTGGTCATATTTTGAACTATTTGTTTCAAAACTCTTCTATCCCTCAGATTTGTGTTATTTCCAACTAGTGGTCCTATTTCAAGTTCTTCTACTATTTAGAAAATTTCCAGAACAATATGCTGAAATCCTTTTATTTCTTATATCGTTAGACCACTAACCGTTATTTCAAATACAAAAGTGCTTGAATCAAGGTTGTGAGGTGGATTTGATTGAAGGCAAAGCTTGCATGAATGAAAAGATCGTTTATTCATTAACTGTTATTTTGATGCAGAAATGCTTGAACATGGTCGCAAGGCGAACAAAATATAATTTCTTGGAGGCAAAGCTCAAATGAAAGAAAAGGATAAAAAATGACCCGTACTAGTTAAAAGTTGCCAAACATAAAGTGAACAGAGAATGGAGTTAGGTGCCCCAGATATCAAAGTATGAGCTTCACTGAGCAAACTTGATGAGGACCATTCTGAGCTTGACATGTGTCCATAAAACTTGAAGTACTTCATCAATGTCTCAAGGTGTAAAGTTTCTCCACCTTACTACTTTTGAGAGAGAAGACCACTTCATGTCTCTTTTCTCTTATTCAAATTTGAGCCGCCTTTTCAGGTTTTCACCTCAAATTTCCTTAGGTTTCGAGATGCCTTTTACAGGTTTTCACCTCGACCTCTCTTTTTTTTAGGTGAAATATTTCTTCACCGAGTCTGAATTTACAGGATTGTAGAGCTCTTTCCCATCCATTTCAGTTAAAACGAGAGCTTTTCCAGAGAAGGCTTTATTCACCACATACGGTTCTTCCCAATTAGGCGTCTACTTCCCTCGAAAATCTTTTTGTAAAGAGAGTATCTTCTTTAGAACTAGGTCTCCTTCATGAAACTCTCTAGGACGAACCTTTTTGTTGTAAGATCGCATTATTCGTTTCTGGTACATTTAACCATGACGAACCACTTTCAATCTCTTCTCTTCAATCAGATTCAACTGATTATATCTGGATTAGACCTATTCTGCTTCATCTAATTTTAATTCTTAACAAAATTCGGAGAGAAAAAATCTCTACTTCGATAGGTAGAACTGCTTTCATCCCATAGGCTAACGAGAACGATGTCGCCCTAGTAGAAGTTCTAACTGAGGTCCTATAAGCAAGAAGAGCAAATGGTAACTTTTCATGACAATCTTTATAGGTTTCTGTCATTTTCCCAACGATCTTGTTGATGTTCTTGTTGGCTGCCTCTACTGCCCCATTCATCTTTGGGCGATAGAGAGACGAGTTGTGATGTTTGATGTTGAACTGGCTATAGACCTCCGCTATTGTGCTGTTGTTTAAAGCATTGTCAGATATGATCTTTTCTGGCATTTCATATTGATAAATGATCTCTTTTTTCAGGAATTTGCTAATCACAGTTTTTGTAACATTGGCAAATGAAGCAGCTTCTACCTATTTAGTGAAGTAGTCAATGACCACAACATGAATCGATATCCGTTGGAAGCTTTTAATGAGAATGGTCCGATGACATCCATGCCCCACATGGAAAAAGGTCATGGGGATGTTAAGGCATAGAGAGGCGAAGGCGGCACATGAATCTTATTCCCATAAATCTAACATTTGTGACACCTCATAGTTAATGCAATCATTTTCCATAGTGGACAATAATAACCAAATCTCATTATTTGTCGAGCCATTGTGAAACCATTGACATATGTTCCACAGATACCCTCATGGACTTCTTCTAGGATTTTCCTAGCATCAATAGCATCAACATATCTTAGTAACACTTGATCTTTGCTCCTCTTATACAGGATTTCTCCATCTAAGACATAATCAATTGCCAGTCTTCTCAAAGTCCGCTTATCATTATTAGTAACTTGCCCTGGGTACTTGCGGTCTCTTATACAATGCAAGATTTTTTTGTACTAAGGATGATCATCATTTTGTTCTTCCTCGATGTTGTAATAATGGGCATGAGCCTCTTAAATGCTTATTTGAATGGACTTTATGTCCTCTGACCTGTTTACTTTAATCATTAAGGCAAGTGTAGCCAAAGCGTCAGTCATTTGGTTCTCATCTCGTGAGAGATAATGGGATGTAATGTCATCAAACTCTTTGATTAACTCAAGAACCAATCTTTGATAGTCAATTAACTTGGAGTCTCTTGTTTCCTATTTTCCTTTGAGTTGGTAGATTACAAGTGCAGAATCATCTTATACTTTCAAAAAATTTGATCTCTCGTTCTATGGCTGCACGGATTCCCATGATACATGCTTCATATTCGGACATGTTATTTGTACAGTCAAAGTCGAGCTTACTAGTGAAAGGATAATGGTCACCTTCTAGAGATACCAAAATGGCCTCAATTTTATTACTCGTGTCATTCGAGGCACCGTCAAAATTTAGCTTCCAAGGTTGTTCTTTTGAAACTCCTTTCTCAGTGGTTGTAATATACATTAAATCTTCATTCGGGAAGTCAAAATCTATTGGCTCGTAATCCTCTAGAGCTCTACTGGCTAGGAAATCTGTTATTGCACTTCCCTTTACTACTTTTTGGCTTACATAGACTACATCAAATTCGGAGAGTAGGATCTATCATCTAGCCATCCTCCCATTCAATACGGTTGGCTCCATCATGTATTTTAATAGATCTAACTTTGAGATTAGCCATGTTATATGGTATAGCATGTACCGTTGTAACCTTCGAGTAGTCCAAGCCAACGCACAGCTTTTCAATCGATGAGTACCTTATTTCACAATTGGTGAACTTTTTTGTTGAGGTAGTATATAGCTCTTTCTTTCCTTTTAGTCTCGTCATGTTGGCCCAGTATACATCCCATAGAATTTTCAAAAATTGTCAAGTACAAGATTAATGGCTTGTTTAGGCTTGGCAGTACTAGGATTAGAGCATTGGATAAATAATGTTTGACCTTATCAAAAGTTTTCTGACATTCGTCATCCCACACACCCGAGTTATGTTTTCTAAGGAGATGAAAGATAGGATCACATTTCTCGATTAATTCTGAGATGAACCGAGCGATGTAGTTCAGTCTTCTTAGCAAACCTCGAACTTCTTTTTGTATACGAGGTGGTAGTAACTCTTGTATGGCCTTGATCTTATCTAGATCAATTTCAATGCCCCTCTTGTTGACCACAAACCTTAATAACTTGCTTGAAATGGCTTCAAAGGTGCACCTGGTCGAGTTTAACTTTAGCTAGAACTCTCTTAACCTCAAGAACAGTTTCTTTAGGACCTTTACATGTTCCTCCTTTATTCGGAATTTTGCAATCATATCATCAATATAAACCTTGATTTCTTTGTGCATCATATCATGAAACAAAGTCACCATAGCTCTTTGATATGTCGCCCCTGCGTTTTTAAGTCCAAAGGGCAAAACCTTATAACAAAAGGTTCCCCACAATGTGACAAAGGTAGTCTTTTTCACGTCTTCGGAATCCATCCTTATCTGGTTGTATCCGGAGCAGCCATCCATGAAGGAGAACAATACATGACCTGCTGTATTAACGACCAAGGTATCAATATGAGGTATTGTCATTTGGGCTTCCCTTGTTCAAATCTCAATAATCGACGTATATTCGTACCTTTCCATCTTTCTTAGGGACTGGAATTATATTAGCTACCCATTCAGAATACTTGACCACCTGGGGGAAGCCAGCATCGAACTGCTTTCTGACCTCTTCTTTTATTTTTAACAGTATGTCAGGTCTTATCCTTCGAAGCTTCTATTGAACAGGTTTACAATTCTCCTTTATAGGGAGTCTATGTACTACAACATCGGTACTTAACCTCGACATATCCCGATAGGACCACACAAAACATCTTTGAACTCATGGAGCAACTTATTTCAATAGAAATACTCGTCCCGATTTTCACTTCCTTCTTTTCTTCATTATTTCCCAAAATCACAATTTCCACTGACTCTTCATGAAATGGGATTTATTTTTCATCTTGCTCCACCATTCTCAATAGATCAGGAGATAAGTTACAATCTTGGTCACCTTTGAAGTCTTAAGGTTTTTCTGGACACATGTTCTTCTCAAAAGGGCTCCGAGTCAACAACAGTGTCGCTCGTATCCTTGATATCAAGGGACCCAGTATAAAGACAAAAGGGGATCCAAAGAATAATTAAACTAAAGAATGATTAATTGTGGTATGAATGAATGAGAAGAATGGTAAGGTGTTTGTCAAATGAGACAAAGACAATGCATCATTTTTATTGAAATAAAAGATGGTAATCATGTGCCCTTTATAAAAGGATCCCTATTACTCTCGGGCTTAGACTGATAAGTGTGTTATGAATATTTTCCTGTAAAAGTTCTAAAAACTATAGGAAGCTCTTCCACAGTCTAACTGTCCCAAAACACTTCCAAGGGCATAGGGATGAACACTCAATAGGTTCCACTCTTCACATTACTTTTGCTCAAATTTTCAACATTACGAGTGCATAGTATTCTCTCTCATACGAGTGTTTCAAATATGAGGGATTTCATTGAAATTTAATGGATGAAATGCAATGCAAATGAATAGTAAAATGCATGTAAAAAGGCGTTTATTCTTAGTTCAATTTCGTTTAGAACAACATTACTAGAAAACAAATTTCTACACATAAGGCAAATACATGTATAGTCGTACCTTAATGCTCCAAGCCCTAATTTTCCAAGCTAATTTGCTCTAGTTTGATCCTGATTTCCAATCTAAGGTGTCGGTCTTGAATGGTTAAGGTCTACAAGTGGTTAGTCATTTCTCGCACTTGGTTAAATTTTTGCTTGTAACGTGGTCTTTATCTCAGCCTTGCCCCTAAGAGCGTTAGAGTCATTCCTCGTTTCTTTCTAATTTCCTTTAGTGATATCATCTTGTCTTTGGATAGCCATAAATTCCTTCGACGGTGGGTAGTCATCAGAGAATACTCGATAAGAGACTTTTTTGACTTTCCAGAACTGGCCACAAAATCATACTAGCAAAAGTTGTGCACTAATACACCCTCTTTTACCACTTTTTCGACAGGTGTTTAATGACTAAGATTGCTAGAACATGAGTGATTCTCTTGTCAAATTAGTCAAAAATGTACACCCGCGCCCTCTACGTGCCTCAACACTTTAGGGAAGACGGTTAACTCATACGAAAATGTCAACATTTTTTTTTTTTTGCATCTGAGTATTCTATGCACTCGTTATCCCTTGATCAAGGCTACAACCTAATGCTTGTTCATCTGGAATAGGCCTTATTATTCTGGATCCTTGGGCAATGCAACGACATATTGTATTTTTTATCCCATGTTCATGTTTCTGAAAGTGAAGCAACTAAGCTTGAGTAGGTAAGGCAGATCATCCTATTAAAATTAGAACATCTGCTCTATTTTGTCTTCCACACTTCTTTTAGCTCTTGCAAACTATTATGAGTTTCACTTATTTGGGTGTAATCCCAAAACTTTGATATGTACCCCTTTAACAGGTTATCACTTTTCATTTTTTCTTTGACCACATACGCATAACCACGTTGGCTTTTACCTTATCAAGGAATCCGTTTTCTTATGACCAGCTCTCTATTTGGAAATAGAACATGAATCAACACCTTTTTTGATGAAAATTCAATGCAAGCAGATTCAAAATCTATTGCAAAAAATATAACCGTTTCTCTTACCTTATTCGGGTAACCACTAAAGGTTTAGCATAGTTCCACTTATGGAATTAAATGAAAGTTAATAAAATGTGCAGCTTATGAATGCGTGTACGCATAAGAAAAGACGTTGATTTTGAACTCAATTCCATTAGAACAACTTCTCTAGAAGACAAAATTCTTTACATAAAGCGAATGACATAAATAGGTTTGCCTTACTACCTAAAGCTTTGATCTTCCTAAGAAGTCCAGCTAATTTTTGTCCCTGCCCCGATTTAATTCACATTACATGCTCAATATATCCGCTTCGAAGGCTAATACTTACATGTGATCAGCAACTTCTCTTGTTTGGATGAGTGCTTTTAACCTGTCTCTGAGCCTGTCGAAAGTGGTGCACAACCGATAAACCTTCCTTCTCTTTCTCTTCGATAAGCGTTTAATGATCTGAAGGTCTCAGCGAGGATTGCTGGGATCGGAGTGACTCCTTTGCTACGACGATAAAAAAAGATTTGCAACTGCATCTTTTACATGTCCTAATGCTTTTGGGAAAATGACTAACCCGTATATGCCTAGAACGAAAATGTCGATGCGTTTCTTCTCATCTGGGTGTGCCAGTATTAGATCTCGTAGACTTTTCCAATTGATACACTTATTATCTCCTTTTACCTTGATCCGGGATGTAACCCACTGTTCACTCATTCCGGTTGTGTTCATCAGTCTTTTCAAAAAGGTTGAGACATATTCATCTTTCAAATACGCCTTGTTGACTTGAATCCTTGGGCAACGAATCAGTGCGATATATTCTTTCACTGTGGGTGTCATGTTGAAATTTCCAAAGGTGAAAATATGCAGGATTCCAATGTTGGGTGTGAGCTCGAAAGAGGTGTTTGTCTATCTTCACTTCAAGTAAGTAAGGTAGGTCTTCGTATTCCCTATAAAACATTTGCTTCGTCTCATTATCCCACTGATCCCAGATGTCTCTCAATTCTTGCAAACTGTTTTGAGTCACTTTAATCCGAGTATGATCCTAAAATTCTGATAAATGTCATTCTTTCAAACTGTCTTCTTTCTCACGTTGTCGTTCCTCTGACCATAAGCACGCGACCATGTTATCTTCCACTCTATTAAGAAATCGATCCTTCATGACGAAACTGCCTTTTTGGTAATTCGGCTTAAATCAATATCTTTTCTTGTATGATGATGTAATGCAAGTAAAAGAGACAAAACAGAACAAGTTAGCAAAACACATCAATATCAATATGCAAGTATAGAACAAAGAACCTAAGAACTTGTCTTGGATAGTTGCTAAAAGGTTCGGTATAACTCCTTTTAAGGCAAGTACTTATGGCTCATTACATGCGGTTTAGGCTCTATAGTAAAAGGTACCCAAACCAGAAGATTCCTCGATCCTCACCCATTACAGGCTCATACGGATGAGTTCGGTTTAGGGGGACACATTTCCCAAATGTTTGCATGTAACTTCACGAAAACATAGGTACGGATGTAATCCCGAAAGCGATCCACTATCCTGCACGGAGGTGAAAACCGTACGAAGGAGTAGTTTCCCTCTTTCATTTAAAGGGGTAGTAACAAATGCATATGAATGCAAACTTAACTAGCAATATTGACATAATATAGCATCACACACAAAAAATGCAAAGGATCGTATATAAAACAAAACTGAGTGTTTAAAAATTTTAACAAAAAGACCCGGAAAAAATCAACTTTTGACTTGACTCTCTTTTATTTTTTAAAGTCCCCAGTGGAGTCGCCAAGCTGTTGAAACGTTTATTTTTGAGAAAATAAACAAGTCTCAAACAATATTTTAAAAATCAAAATATGGAGTCGTTACCAATCTCTTTTATATGGTGTGATTGGATCACCACAAAACGTTTAAAATCCATTTTGAAAAATATTTTGGTCTTCATCCAGAAAATGGGTTCAGGAGTCGGTTACATATGAGGAAGGATTAGCACCCTCACACGCCCAAAATTAGTACCATGTTAATTACTTTTGGGTCTTTGTTTGTTAAAAAATTAAAATCTCGAGCGAAGTTTAAAATTCGAGGAACAAAACGCCCGTATATTTCGAATTTCATTGAGGCCGTGTCCAACACGTTAAGGCACGACATTCTCGGAATTTTGAAATTGAAGGACATCTTGAAAGGATTTAAAGAGGATATTTCAATCGCGTAAATTATATGAAAAATCATACCCAGCACGTTAGGGCATAATTTTTCGAAGTTTTCACACGAAAGAATATTGCCTCGTTTTGTTTGTTTAAAATTATTTGTATATTTTTTGAGAACTTAAAGTTTCGAATTAAGTTTAAAATACGATCCTCGGACACATAACTTATTTTACGTGATTTTCAAAAGAAATTAGATTTGAAGAACAATGTCCGTATTTTTTGAATTTCTTGGAGAGTTGAAGTCGTATCCAACACGTTAGGGCACGACGTTCTCGGAATCTCGAAATTAAAGAGAATTTGAAAAGTTTGGAAGAGGATATTCGATTCATGCAAATTATACGAAAAATCACACCTAGCGCGTTAGAGTATAATTTTTCGAGATTTTCTCATGATGGGATGTTGCCTCGGTTTTGAAATTATTTCGTATGTTTTTTTATTTTGAAAATTTTGTTTTATTAAAAAACAAGTAAACATATATATGTTCATACATGCGTTTTAAAGGATAAACAAAATATCCACAGAATAATGACATGTGGCATGGTAATAAAATAATAAGCAACATACAATAAAAATACATACACATGAAACACTTGAAACAAATGAAACAAGGTTAATAAGTAAATATGAAACAGTAATTAAGTAGATAAAACGATAACCAAATTTTAAAGTTTTTTTTTAAAAAAAAGGATAAATAATAGAAAAGCACATCGAAACAAAAAAAAAAAAAAAGGGTTGAATTAAAACAGAGTTGAAAATGGTAATGTCATTGAAAGGGTTTAAATATTTTTTTGAAAAACAGAATTTAAAGGAAACAAATTAGAACAAAGATTAAAAAGGCTAAAAGAGAAATTTACATATATTTTTATGGTGATTTAAGGATCAAATTTATTAAAAAAGGTTAGTTTATTAGATTAAAAAACGAATTTAAAGGACAAAAAAAAGGGGGGTTAATTTGAAAGAATTTAGCTGAAGTAATGTTGTGAAGGTTTAAGTTAATAGATAAAGAAATAATACGGTTAATTTTAGAAAAATAAAATTCATGGAGAATTGGATTATGGACAGAACAGAAATGATAAACAATTTTCATTAAAATAAAAGAGTTTTTAGAAATAAACCCAAAATAAAACCATTTAATAAAATAACTTCGAACAAAAGGGACCAAACGGGATATTTCACCATTTCCTTGCGTCATTTTTTAAAAGGTAAAAGGACCAGTTTAGAAAAATGATGAAATCCCAATACTGAATTGAAAATGAAAATAAAACAAACTTGGGATCGAATTGAGAAATCAGGAAAGGACGAAGGATTGCGGAAACGATTAGCCCATTTAAAAAATGGGACATCAATGCCAAACGACCTCGTTACTACAGGGGATTTAAAGCATTTTTTTGCTAAAAAAAAGTCACTCTTTTCATTTTGTTTTGCAAAAAGATTTCATTTTTCTTATTTTCTTTGAAAACCCTTATTCATCTTCTCCATTCGTTCCTTCACCAGTCGATCCAAAAGTTCGCCCCTCAACTTGCCATAACCCCGTCGTGGCTCGTCGTCTCCGAATGTCGTGACACCGTACACGACAGCAGGTAAAAAAAAAATCTTCTTTGCTTGTTATTATTTTTTTAAAAACACAGATATGGGTTTAGATCGAACCCAATCTAATCCAGATCTAAAAGGGTTTTATTTTCTATTATCTTTTTTGCTTCAAATCAGTTTCATATTTTGTTTTTATTCTTTTTTTTAAATAAAGTTAGATCTAAATTGAGATTTTTCAAATCCAAACGAAGAGCATGGTTTCAAAATTTTTTTTTATTTTTATTTAAAATAAAATAAAAGGAAGTAAAAATATTTTATGTATTGATTTTCAAAAAAAATAAAAATAAAAAGTTAAATAAAGTATATGTGTATTTAGTATACCTTGATGAATGTGGCTGCCGAATTTCTTTGCTCAAATCTGTTTCTTTTTTTATTGATTTCTATCTGTGTACATTATGAATGCTCGTAATCAAAAAAATACCGAGCCTCCTTTGAAAATTTGTTTACATGGCTTTATAGCTGAATAGGTACATGTATTTTCTTATTTCTATCTTGTCTTGATTCTTGTCTTTGCAAGTAATGATGGTGGTGGTAGATCTGACATGGTGGCAGAGACAAGTAGGCAAGGTGCTGGTGGTGGAACATCAAAGTGGGCAAATGGGTGAGTGGTGGTTGTTGGAAGCATGGGTGGCAACATAGGAACGGCTGGAAACCCTAGCAACTAGGTTTTCAAAATTTTTAAAAATTTTGGGTTTGTTGGGCCCTAGGGAATTAGGTGTAATTTGGGTTTAAGGTTGAGTCATGGGTAGTTTAGGTGGTGTGAGTTAAATTTGTAATAGATTTGGGTATATAAAAAAACATTATTTAAGAGACTTTTTCTTTTTAATTTATTTGGTCTATTTTTTATTTTTGTTGGGCTCGGATAAATTGGGCTCCAACAGTTGCCTCTCTTTGCTCGTTGTTGTGGAATGGAAACAAAGCAAAGACTTAAAGGAAGACCAATTTTGTCCGGTCCCACTGAATTTTGCTTCTTTGGCGCTTCTTCTTCAAGTGACCCGCTCTTTGCTTCATTGGTCGTTCAACTTCGTTGCATTCGCTTCGCTACAAACTGCAACTTCAAGGAGATCGAGATTCGTTGTTGTAGTCTTGATTCAATCCACTGATACTTCAGGGATATATAAGATTTGGTGTTGAAGATTCACTTCATTCCACTGCAACTTCAGGGAGATTCGCTTCTGTGAGATGATAGCTTCAATTTACCCCTCGTGATTTAGGGGTAAAAGATTAGATGATGGTTTCTATTTGCCTCATTATCGAGGTAAGAGACTGGATGACTGTGATTTGCTCCATGATCGTAAAAGATCAGATGGTTGCAATCTGCCCCTGTCGCAAGGTAAGAGATTGACTAACGGTGATCTGCCCCAGACTCGGGATAAAAGATCGGATGGCTGCAATCTGTCCCAGGCTCAGGGTAAAAGATTGGTCTCTCACGGTCAAAGCTTGTTTAGCCAAGCAATTCACAACTTGATTCTGTTCTCTCGAGATATACCGCAAAAACCATTGGCTTTTCTAAGCTAAGATACTTTGGATTCGTCTAATCAAGATTGAGTTTAATACAGTGGAAATGATTCCAATAATAACTTTGACAACTTCTTAAGTATCAGATTAAATAATAACTTGATTATAGCCTCTAAGTTGTATAAACTTGATTCCCTCAAAAGTGGAAAGTTATCTTTGATTTTGCTTAAATTGAGATAATTGAACCATATATTCTTATATGGTAGTAATAATAAATACAATGTAAATCAGGAAAAAAGAAAATCAAAGATTTCTATAAAATATATGGAAGAGATTTTCAATATTCTATCCAATAACTTGTCACCTCTGTCACTAATAAATTTCAAGAGAAGTTAAGTCTTCTCTCTCACTTTGGAAACCCTATTTACAGAAAGAAAAAAAAAAGCATGAAGAGTTTCAAGGTCTATGCCCTTTTCTTGGTGGTTCTTGTTCTTTCAGCTGGTAAAATCCATTGATTTACTCCAAATATATTTTCAGTATTACTATTTGTTTCTATTGCTAACAAAAATAGCTATATTTTTGTATATATATTGAGCATTTATATAGGAAAAGGGGAAGCAGCAGAAGAGAGAACATGCAAAGATGGTCTAAATGTGGAGGCTTGCGAAGCCGATCTTTGCTTGGAATTGTGCGAGGTTATATATGGAGTTAATGCTACAGGAGCTTGTGTTGGGCCTTTAGCCACAGCCGTCTGCCAGTGCTTGTACCCTTGTTAATTTATTATTATTATTTTGGTGTGTGGTGTGATCTAATCTCACTCATAATAATGCCAGAATTATACCATATTAGTTAAATAATCTAGTTATTGTTTTTCACAATCAGTTGTGAAAACTGAAGCCGCAATGGACAATTGTTGTGTTCCTCTCATCTAGTTTGTGGAACTCAACGAGTGATTCTAGTGAAAAAGGATATGTTGTTCATCTTATGAGACACAGATTAAATATGAATAGATACTACTATGTAATCACATTAATATATTAAAAAAATAATTTGTGAGAAATTTTAAGCGTAATATAGTAGAAAATTTAGATCCATTTAATTATGCTTTCGAAAAGCATTTTTTTATTTAAAAAATACTGTTGGTTTTAAATTACTGTTGAGCAAACACCATTTCGATGTTTTTTTAACTTCTAAAACGAGTTTTTCTTCCGTTAAAAAAACTGAAAATTTTAATTTTTTTAAACCAAAATTGCTTTTGATTGACTGCTTGCTTTTTTTATCCTCCATTTTTCACGGTATATGAATAATTTCTTCTTATTTTTTCTTCCAGAGAATCTCTCTGGTTTTCTTTTATTTCCTTCCACTCTTCCATTTCTATCTCGTGTTTGCCAAGTTTTTGACCCGGAACGCAACTATCGCTGTCTTTATCTTTTTTGTGCTTTACCGCCGAAGGTATTTTTGTTGGTTTCTTATGAGATTATCTGATTAATGGTGAATATTAGCCATATTATTTTCCCAGTGAAGCTTAAGTTTCCATTGTTAACAGGAAGTTGAAAAATACAAATTAAAAAAACCCCAAACTATCACTATCTTAATCAGTCATTGCTTCTGGTAAGCAACCTTGGGAATGCATGCTCAGTTCCACATCGATGGCGAACAAAGGCCTAACAATACAATGAATATGGGCACGGACCACCTTTCGAAGTCGGGAGCCATGCCTAGAGCACGCAGCAAAATCTCCTGTCGATTTTTACCAAAGAAAATCGTGAGTTGGCTTTTATTTTATTAAACAAATTAAATGAAAATGTATTAATATGTAATGATTTTATGTTTTTATACAATGCTAAGAGTGTAGCCTAAGACTATTTTGGTTACTGCAATAACAATATTTAATATTTAAAATTAGCAGTAATCCAAATATGAATAAAAAAATTTTATCGTTTAATTACAAAAAAATTATAAAATGATTTTTAAATATTTAATTTTTTTTTTCAGCGGTTTATTAACGATGATAAATTTTTAAAATTAACATAATAACAATTTTAATCCTCAATATTTACATATCGTATAATATGAGTTTTTTTATTATTGTTTTACTCTTCCTTATGACATTGAAAAATAATTTCAAAAGAATTAAAAAAATATAAAAATTATTATCTTGAATTTTTGGATTTTTTTTTATATTTTCAATTAAATTTAATTGATAAAATTTCTTTTTTAGGAGTCATAAAAAAAGTAAAATTACAACAAAAATATTAGAGGGCATCCCAACTAGAGAGATTATCCTACAAATCTACCTCTTCTCTTTTAGTCAGTGTGGATGGAATTCGGTGCTCCAATCTCTGAGTTATGGTGTGAGGATGGGCAATGGCTGCGGAGCAGTTTTTCAATGTGAAATTGGTGGTGGAACAAGTTCGGGTTTGGGTGGAAGTGGGGACTGGCGAGAGGCAAAACCTGTGAAGTGAAGCATGAAGAAGTGGCAGCCAAGATTGAATTGGTGATGAGCGGTAGCGAGAAAGGAAAGGAGACGAGAAGTGAGGGAGATGATCGAGAGTGCCATTAAAAAAGATGATTTGGAGGAAGGTTTCAAGGGCTCTTCTGCGAAAGCCATGGATAGTTCTTTTCAGTTATAAAATATTCAATTTAAGTTCATTTTAAACAAATTTTTTTACCTTTAACCCCATAAAAAATTACAAAATCTGATTTTGATCCCTAATTTCCAATTCCTGACTTCGGATAGGAGTTCTACCTAAACTTAAACAGTAAAAAAGGAATGATTTTGATAGAGCAACTGGTCAAAAAATTTGCAATTTTAAAAAAAAAAATTTAAAACTTGCCATTTTGTAAATGTTAGGGGGTTAAATTTATTAATTTTTTTTAAAATTTGAACTAAAATGACAAATTTTGTAAACATTAAGAGTTTAATTTGTTGAATTTTTTATATTTATAGTCAAATTGATAGAATTTGTAAACATCAGAGGACTAAATTTAGTATTAGATCAATACAAAAAGCCCACATTAGCACTTCCTTCGAAAATTAAACAGCTGTTAATGTTTGGTGACAAAAAAATTAATTTCAAATAGTTTATTGACTAAATTGGAAAATGTAAAAGTTCAATGATCAAAGTAGAATGTAGGCAATATTTTAGTGACCATCTCTTTACATTATCGTTAAAAATTATGAAAATTTAAAAATATTTAAAGTTCAAAAGAAATATCGATCAGTGCTCAGTCAACTTCGGTTAATGGTCGATTAATGCCTAGTCAACACCGATCAAATGTTGGTCAGCTATCAATCAACGTTGATCAACTATTAGTCAAAGTATTTTTAAAAAGTTTAATTTTCAATTTTAACAATATTTAATTTTGATTAACGCTCATTCTAATTGGTTGGATGTGCCACATGGCACATTCGGATTAACGTCATATATCCACCGAATTCTTTAATACTGTTATAAAAATTGGACTAAATCAGGTAACGAAATGATAATTTAAGTACCAAAGTGAGACAAGAAAAATCTTAGATAACAAAGTGGAAAAACAGGTATAATTCGGGGTGAAAATAAGCATTAACCCTTTATATTATATAATAATTCTTTTAAAAGTTAAAAATTAAATTTGATAGATTTTAATACATTAATTTATGAGCGAGTTAAAAAGCCCTTTGTCCAACCCTAAACCAATTTGGATTCCCTAACGGCTAGTCCATTTTCAAATTTTCCCCGTGGAGGGCAAACACCGTGAACTCTCCGTCCAATTAATTTAAAATTCCCTAACGGCTCTCTCTGCACCACTTTCTCTGTCATTCCTTTTCCTTTATTTTTCCCATATTTTCTCTTTGCATGTTTAGTAAATGCGGAGAACCAGAAGATGACCGAAGGAAGGAAGTAAAACTTGCAGTCAAGCCTCCTCAAATGGCTAATCTATAATCCCAAAACTAAAGGTACTTCTTTGGGTCTTTTGAATTAGTTTTTTCCCCTATGTTTAATTTGAAACTAAAAATAACTCAAGAATGTTTAAAATATGTAAGCAGATGGCTTTTTCCCCCCTTTGGCTTAGTCCTCGTGGGGTAATTACTAATTTGTTCTTGCACTGCGAAGTTTTCTTTAAAAATCTTTGGATCTTGGTGTTACGGGGCTTTAGGGTTTTAGGTATTTTGGAAATTTTTTTATTTTAATGTTTCATTTTGTTTTTGTTTGCTGCTCTCCGTTTGTTTCCCCGGGAAAGTATAGAAAATAAAACGACATTAGGTCTTGGATGTTCTTCAGAAAATAAAGTATATTTCAGTTTACAGTGAGGGTTTTCTGCATTTTAAAGGAATTCTGGCGGATAATACTAATTATATGCTTATTAAAAGTTAGCTAAAAGATCTGTGATTTGCTTAAAAACAGGTCTAATTTAAGAATAGGTTTTCAGGGGATAAAAAAAGGGGGCAATGGAGAAGGTTTATGAAGAGCTAGAGGAAGTCAAATTTGAGAACGAGAAGCTAAGGTCAGATTTAAAAAGCAAAGCTGAATTGTATGAGCACTTGAAGAAGTTCCAGAATGAGCAGTCAACAAAGCTCCAGGAAGCGAGTTCAAAAATCGAGAAGCTGGTGCAACGACTTCTTGAAAAAGAGGAAGAAATCTCAGTGGTGACGCGAGCTAATGAAGATCTTAAATGCAATCTGAAAGAGAAAGAATCTATCGTCAGGCATTTGAATGCTGCCAATGATAAGCTGAGAGCCGAGCGTGACGAGAAGAATCAGAAATGGGAGCAGGAAAATAGAAGGTTGGTATTGGCTTTAGATGAGGCAAATGAGAAGAGTATAGATCAAGAGCAAAAAATGGACGTGCTTAAGGCAGAGATTGAAGGCCTCAAAGCTCAATTGTCGGTTTCACAGAAGAAGCATTCAGATGCAGAGAAAAAGGCCAAAAATCAGAAGGACCTGAGAGAAAGAGATGATTTGCTGGTCAAAGTAGAGGAAGACATGAAGAAGGTTGAGCATCAGCTAAAATGGAAGAAGGAGCAGTTTAAACACCTAGAAGAAGCACATGACAGGCTTCGAAATCAGTTCAAGGAGAGTGAGAAAGAGTGGGAGAAAGAAAAATGTACTTTGCTTGATGAGATTTCCTCGCTGCAGACAAGACTAGATTCTCAGATCCGAATTACAGGAGATCTCCAAAGCCGGTTGCAGATGTGCAACCAAGCCCTGGCTCATGAAGAGACCAGAAGAAAGTACCTGGAAGTTGAAATTTCAGAGTTCAAAACACGGTTTGAAAAGACTTTTGCTGAATGCCAGGATGCAAAATCTCAACTGGAGTGTTTGAATTCTCAGAGGGATAAAGAAGTTGCAACTCTGAGACATTTGTCGGGCACGAAGGAGTCCTTTTATAAGGAAATGGAATATCGAGCAGGGAAACTAGAGCAAGAAAATCAGGAGCTGTTGGCTTCTTTAAAAGAACTCCAGGAAGCTAGAATTCAAAAAGCTGGAAACTCCTCTTCTCTTTCAAAACTGAAAAACAAGCTCAAAAGTGTGGAGCAGATGCAGAAGGATTGTTCATTGAATCTCAGGACTAAAGAAGCTGAATGGAATTCTCAACGGGAGGAAATGATGAAGAAATTAAATGATTACAGCTTTCAGTTAAGGAGTAAAGATGCCGCACTTAACAAGCTTGACATGGAACTTGAAAGTTGCCTTTCTTCAGCTGTTCAATTGAAATTGCAGAATGAGGAGATTTCCATAATGATGGTACTATTGAAGTCGGGGATGTTTGAGGCCCAACTGAAACTTGCAAATGCTGAGGCTGAGCTTGGTCTCCATCAGAAAGAGGGGGTGGAGAATCTTTCTATTCTGAGGCAGCAACTGGAGATGAAAAATACTGCTCTGGCCAATGCTCAGAGAGACATTGCCAAAGAACGTGAGAGAACAGCAATTTTATCCAGGAAGGTTGATACCTTAGCTCAACTCGAGGATAAGCATCAGTTGATGGAGAAAGAGGTCAATAGATGCAAAACAATGCTCGAGGAATCATCAAAATGTCAACTTCGGTTGAAAGAGCAAGTGTTACAGATGGAGACTGATTCAAAAGAAAAAATCAGAGAAGTCTGTGATGCTTTAGATGTGGCGAATTCTCAACTGGCAGAAGAACAGGAGAAGGTAGCATCTTTGTTAAGCAGAGTTGAATCGTTGGATCTTATTGAAGGACAGCTATTCCTGATGCAGAAAGAGCTTGAGAGGTATAAAGAAAGGCTTGAGGAGGCATCTAGGTGTCAAATACACTTGAAAGAGCAAGTTTTGCAGAGGGAAACTGAATCCAAAGAGAAGCTTAGCGAACTTTGCAATGCGCTTGAAGCAGCAAAATCTGAATTGAGTAAAGAACAAGAGAGAGCAGTGTCTTTGACAAGAAGGGTTGAATCTTTGGATCACCTTGAAGAGCAGTGGCTCCAGAAACAGGATGAGGTTGAGAGATATAAGAAAATGCTTGAGGAAGCATGTAGGAGTCAAAGTCAGTTAGAAGAGCAAGTTGGGCATATGAAAAGGGAATCTGGAGAGAAACTTGAAGCAGCTTTTGATGCTTTAGAAACTGTGAAATCTGAATTGGCTAAAGAATGTGAGAGGACAGCTTCTTTAATGAAGAGGGTTGAACAGTGGGCTCTGAGACAAAAAGACATTGCCAAGTACAAGGAGAGGTTCGAGGAGTCATATAGGTGCCAACTTCAATTAGAAGAGAAAATTTCTCAGATTGAAAGGGACTCGGAAAGGAAACTGACAGAAGCGTGCAATGCTCTGGAGAAAGCAAATTCTGAATTGGTTGAGAAAGTTTGTGAAGGACATGAAATTGAATTTGAGTCATGGATATGGAAATCTATTTCTGAGAGGTTAAAAGTTGACCTTGAAGAAAGTCAGGAATTGCGTAAACAACTAGAAGCTTCTCTTCTTGCGCAAGTAGGGGTTGGAGAAAGTATCAAGAAAGAGAAAGATGACCTTATCCGCATAACCAAAGAGAAAGACCAGGAAATATTAAGCCTCCAGCAGCATATGGTGACACTTGAGCAAGAGCTCCAAGCAAGAGAGTTAAGAGCAGTAAGTTCTGCAGAGGACAGCATTCTTCAAATCACTAGAGAACACGACAAGGTCTTGGAGGATCTTCGGAGAGAGATTGACCTGCTGGAAGATGAATCACTCAGAAGGGAACTAGAAGGTGCTGCATATGCACATATTGGTGCAGAGAGAAATTTCCTGCGTGAGAAGGAGAACCTTTTGCAGCTTGTAAAAGAGAAAGATAAGAGAATTGATGGTCTCATGCAGGTTGTAAGGTCGATGGAAGAAGATTTTAATGGCTCATTGAATTCCTTTTCCTCAGAGCTTACTGAGAAGCAGGAACATGTTAAACTGGTCCATGAAGCTTGGGAGAAGATTGCCATTGCTGAGATTCTGGCTAAGCTCGAAATCGAAGAGAAAAAGTTGATGATTGCGGAGTTGGAGGATGACATTCACTATATACAGGAGAAACTGTTTTCACAAGAAAAATCCCTGTCTGATTCAAAGCAATTAGCAACAACTATAGAAGCTGAATTGGAAGCAAAGCATTTGGAAATGAAGAACTTGACTGACCAAATGGAGGAAAGGCTGATGACATCAGAGGCTTCTGTTGATGTGCTTAGGGCTGAAAAGGCAAATCTTCTCGAAGACATGATGAAGTTATCTACAGAGAGAGACGATTTGGTTGGATTTATTGGAGGCCTAAACGATAGCCTCGGTGAGTTCTCCAGTGAAGATGCTCAACTGGTGGGAATCTTGGGAAGGATAGTGCAGTCTTTTGACCTCTCGGACTCAAAAGGTAGTAATGAACTTTATGACTGTCTGAAAGAGAATAAGAGTAGCCTTCCTGCTTCTCCAGCAACCAAAAAACCCAGTTCCATCTTCGAAGAAAGGTCACCATTTAGACAGCTCAACTAACCGTGACTTATGGTGATTGATAGTTTTCTTTTTCTTTTCTTTTTTATCCCTCCCTAACAAAGTATCTAGAACAATCCACAATCCATGAAGTTTAAAGCATGGATCATTTTTCTTTTTCAGCTTTGTATCGTAGCTGCCACACATGATTGTTTCATTTTGAAGATTTGGTTTCTTTGTATTCTATTTTCTATGGAAATAGTTAACAGTTGTTGCTTGAGTACTTCATTTTGGGAGAATACTAGTGATTCCCATCCTGCAGTCAAAGAGCTAATATTTACACAAGGAATTTGATTTGCTTCATTGAAACTAATAATGTTATGAACCAGTTTGAAGTAAGATGAGTGTAATATTAGCATACATGTAAGTTGCATTCTCCCTTCTGGTGTCATCTATAGCATCTTTCTAATCCAGCAGCCTAGCCTAATTCACTTCTTAGAAAATGAAAATTGCTATGATCTCTTAACTCTATTTCCTATTGGGTGTTGAGCCAATTACGCAACAGAAACATATATGCCCAACACAATGTTGGCTAGGTTGCCACAGAAAATACGTAGCATGAGAGAAAACAAAAACATTCAGACTAATATTGGTATGGAGGCATTCAACGAGGAATGCCTTTCCAAAAATTGGCGTATGCCGCTTAAAGTGACGAGCACACGGTATTCTTTAGTAAAAGGCGAAAGAATAGTTCGCTCTGTGCTCATCACACGGCTCCGTGAGCTTTAAATGTTCCACGCGTTGCTTTATAAAGAAGTGGAGAAGCTGTAACTTGCTTTCTCTATCCGGTGTGGGATTTTGTGGTCTTTGGCCTGAATTACTCTCCTTTTTTATTTTTTATCCTCTTACGAACACACTGGGCATTGAGATATTTCAGTCAATTCACTTGGGTCAATTTGGTTTCGATTTAGATAATTCAAAATACAGAGTAAAAGCCTAATTCTTCATGTAACTGCAGCACTGCTTCATGTTCTGCTCTATTCTATTATTTATATGGTTCGAAACACTTCTACCCAAATTGGGTCTGTCTAATCTGGAAAAAAAGTTTGACATATAATTTACAACTTCGAGTTCGTTTGTTTCATAGAAAACAGTCTGCGAAAAAAGAATTTCTAATCAATGAATTTATTTTCTGAAAAATGTGATATTTTCTTTGAGCAATATTAAAGCAATTGTAAAGGATTGATTTGGTTCAAACAACAAAATCATGACTACTGGAACACCAAGCTTACGAAAAAACTGGTGGCCATGAACATGACTTCTCAATCCCAGAGAAAACTACCATCACACTCCATCTGTTTCATTTCTAGACAAAGACTGCACTACGTATCACACTCCAACCAGATCTTTCACAGCCTTCGAGCCAATGTCATCGGTTCAATCTAATATTTTGAACAATGATAACACTACTCCTTGGAGACTTTGGTGAATTACATGCAGTAGTACCAGTGAAAGAAAATTAATTTTGTCATGTTTGGGAGTGAATCAAGCTGCACTTCATTTGATAGTAGCTCTACCCACATCAGTTTTGGCAAAGAGAGCAAGCAAGAAGACGAGTAATTTTCAGGTTTTGATAGCTCTAATGGGTGTGAAGATAATCACAACTTCATATTGAGTCCTACCACCAAAATGGAGGTTAACATGTTAACCAACGAACTGAGAAGCCAAGTGGGTACAATTTAAACAATCCCACCCATTTTAGCAAACATAAAAAACAAATATTTTCACATTTGCTACTTCATAAAAGATATATGCTAGAACTAACATAAACACACATATCCATTGCATCAAGTTTCATGGTTATAGCCCTATTGAACAACAAAAGAATTAGATTAACTATAACCCAGTGGTTCACTGCAATTAAGCTACTGCTGGAGCATTGAAATCCTGCTCCGACTCTTCAATTACCTAAGAAAAAATTAACAAAAATGATTTAAATACGTCCAGATTCGACACTCGCTTACTTCAAAATGCAAAATAAAAAAAATTCAAATGGCATAAAAAAGATGAAGGCAAGCTTTAACCAAGACACAATCAATCTGAAATAAATTTTGGATGTCCGGGGCTATGAACTGGGTTACTTCAAAATGCGAGTAGTCAGAGTATCATAGCTAGTATTCATGTTAATATTGTTGTACTTATTGTTAGATCATTGGATCCATTCTCCCAACAGAAGCTAACCAAGCTGTTAAGCAGCAGCTTTTAAATTTGTAATCTATTGCATGTCGATTTAAGCTGTGATGGGGATGGCTACTGGCTCAAATATCATTTGATGTAGCAGACTAAGACTGCTTTGTTTCTGGCAAGCTCATCAGCAAAACTGAAGTCCGGTTCCAATCTGTTTTCTTCAAATGGTGTCTCTCTCTCACAATTCGACCTTCCACAACTACCACACATCTGGGGCACGCATAAATGACTGAAACTGGTTTCTTGTAATGCTTCATGATAACCGTTTTCCTGACCATTGCTGTAACATAAACCAATTGATATTGACTACTATGTTCATGTTATTGGTATGGTTTTATAATAAATATAAACAAAGAACAGAAGTGCAGGTGCTGTCCTGTCTGGAGGAGTACTTTTGTGTCAAGGTAAGAGACCTGATTGTAGTCTGTAACTTCCAATGATGGATGTGGATTTCAAGGTGTACAATCTCTAAAAAACGTGTGAGATCCATGGCCCTTTTTTCAAGGACCCTCACATTTCTCTCCCCAATAAAGGGTTACCGTCCATAGTGACATATCCACATTAACCTATAATTCATCCACCGATGCCTCACAAATTGAAGAGAGTATCAACGGCTCGAAAAGTTGCTATAACCCAATGTAGGTATTTAACTCACAAACTACATTACTCTCCTATATCACTCTGGTTATTGAGTTCGTATCTGCTCATCTTAGCCATTTCAAAGATACTGAAAAAGTAAGCATACCCGTTTAAACTTTACAGTTTCCTCCGGTGAAAAGACAAAGCAATAATAAAATCAAAACTTCCGAAACTAAGATTGGAATGGGGGCATTCAACAAGGAATGCCCTTCCAAAAATTGGCGTATGCCGCTTAAAGTGACGAGCACACGGTATTCTTTAGTAAAAGGCGAAAGAATAGTTCGCTCTGTGCTCATCACACGGCTCCGTAAGTTCTAAGCCAATCTACGCGTTGCTTTATAAAGATTAGGAGAAGCTGCTACTTGCTTTCTCTATGTGATGTGGGATGTAGTTTTATGGTCTTTTACTTTCTTTTTTTTTCCACGTGTGAGGTGAGCAAAAGTCACTGGGAATTGAGATAAAATTCAGTCAAATTGAGCAACGCTGTAAAAGATATCATAACTGAAATAACAAATAACTAAAAGTTAAACCCTAAAACAAAATACCTAAGCCTATTTGCCGGTGCCGATTTGACCTCCCTCACTCAGCCCGACAGCCCCTCTCAGTCCCAGCCTCCCTTGCTTGCTTCGCCTTCGGCCAGTAGCACTCCTCCCTTAGTCTCTTGGCTTTCTTGCTCCACCCACAGCTGAGCCTCTTGTATTCACTGAATCACTGTAAGTTCTTTTGCAATTAAATTCTTTGATTTTCTTTTACTGTTATCAAGCTTTGCTGATTTTTTTAGGGAAATTCGCTTTATGAAGTATTGGTTTAAGAGAGAGGCTTTGGGGGAAAAGTTAGAATTCACATGGGCATTGAAATGCTGGTTTGTGTGTCTGTGCAGTGGGATTAACAGAATTTTTTATATATTTCGTTGCTTTTCTTTCTTTTTTGAGTTATTTTTCAATCAATTGCAACAAATTGTTTATAAGAATATGAGTGTTCTTGTTCCGGTAAAGTGTTGGCTTTGTTTATGGGAATCAACGTTGGCTTTATTCGACTCAGTTTTTTAGACTATTAAGCTTGTGAAACAGAGATTTCCCATACTGCCATATGGAAGCATTATAGATTTTTAGGGAATTTTGCGGATTAAGAGTCAGATAAGATATACTTTATTTTCATTTTTTCTCAAAGTTCAGAATTTCCTTTACACAATTAAGTTAGCCTTTTCATTGCTTTTCTCTGCTAAAAATGGTGCTTTGTACATCTTTTTTGGTTATATTCTATATGACTACTTTCTGAAGTTCTTTTTTTTTTTTTTTTGCAGGAATGGAAGGTGAAGAAGAGAAGAAATTAAAAGAAGAAACGAAGTATAAGATTTTCCAAATTTATAAAGATTTTTTGACAGGGTAATCAATACATAAAACTTTGTACACAGTTATTAAACTTACTCCAATGCTTCTATACATTGGATTTTGCTGTGTTCATTCCTTAGTTGCTTTAGAAATTGTATATCGATACCTTAGTATGGAGTTTTTTTTTTTTTTTTGATAGAAATAAAAATTATGAACTGGTGCTTTGAGGCATTGCAGGGTGGCAAAGCTTGATGAATTGGTGCTTGTTGGAGGCAGACTACTTATGGGCTTTCAGCAAGGACTAGGTCAGTGCTTTCTGAACCAGCATTATGTTTCTTATCCATTGCAATTGTTAGGGTGGTGTCCTTTCCATTTCCCTTAGTGATAGATAGTATTTTCTCAATTATCTTTCAGAGTTTCTTCGACGCCCTCCAATAAAGAAGACATCCAAGTTGATTGAGAACATTCTTAAAGCCAATGAAACCAAGAGGTTAAAATCGTACCTTGAAGCTGGTTGTATTAACAGTCATGACCGTGTAGAAAATATGAGCAAGTGTAAGTACTTTGTTTTTCATAGATAAACCATCCTTTGGTTGATACCTGGAAACAGTGAGTACTTATTGTCTTCTGTCATACTGTTTTGTGCTATAATTGGTTAATATGACTGTAAGCTAAGTGACTTAAGGGTTTCATCTATGGGATAAACGCTAGATTATGTATCACATGCTTCATTCTAGTGAATCAAAAGTAGTAATTCACCTTGTATGTGAACTATTCTGCTTATTCTGTTTGACTTATATTCTTACGTAATGATCTTTCATATCAGAAGTAAACACATGCCTACATGGACTACATGATCATTTGATTAAAGGTAACATTTTGCAATCTTATTGTCTGTCTGTACTTTTATACAGTAAATGTCCTTTTAAGGGTGAACACGTGTTTACATGTTTTTTACTATTGAAACTGATATTTTTCAAGTAACAACTTATGGTGTGCAGTGAAAAGCATACTGAATGAACTCGAATGCCTCTTGGGAGATGCCACAGCTGCACTGCAAATTGCAAATGAACATTTATCTCCTTTGATGGACATGGTGTCTGCTGTGGGACTAGACCCACAAGAAAGTAGTGGAGAAGTAGGTTTTATGTTTCAACTCTCTATTCGTTGTAAAAGATGATTTGTTGTTTCTTTCTGCCTGTTGGAATTGCCTACCGAAAGTTGACTATCTTGCTGAAAGATCCTTTTTCCTCTTTTAGGATGAGATGACTTCATCTCGTCTTCGAGAACCTGAAGTGATGGATTATGCTGTCGTCATGGGGACAATTTATAGTATGGTGAAGCAAGATTATAAAATGCAGGTACTGCTTGAAATGCGCTATCTTAGTTTCTGTTTTCTCTTTTGTTCTTCTCTAGAACAGTGACCCAACGTCACCCTTTTATTGCAGAATAAGATTGTTACTTCTTTAAACCTCAAGTCATCATCAGAAGAGCTAGAGAGCTATTCCTTGATGTGGTCATTGCGACCTTACGTCAATGATCAAACTATGAAGCTAGCTTGGAAACTTGTTCCTTGAAACATATCTGTGTTTTGTAAAGAACCCAAAAATGGAAGCTATGTTGAACCAAGCCCTGCATTGCTATACAAGCAAATCAGCCATGGCATCTCCATAGCATGAGACCAGGACATGGGACACAAGTTTCTGGCATCAAACAAGAAGTTGTTCGGTAAAAACCTACATTTGTTTATCTCGGAAGCATTGACAACATATTAACCAAAACCTTTTTTACTGTTCAAAATAACTCAAAGTCTATTGGCAGAATGCAAAGATGTTTGATATAATATTTGACACAATAAAGGTAAAGCGTTACAAAATTGACAACTTCACGGCCATGCCTACAAACAAAATTGAAATCGGCCGATGAATTATATAAACACGAAACATGTTCAACACCACAGCTCTCTATATAAAATACAACCGTCAATACAGTGCACAATGCACACTACGAACGCTAGATGTAATAATACTTCTATCCAAAGGGGAGAAGAGAAATGGGATTGCTGCTTATTAACATTACGGGTACAAATAAAACTACAGCTTGGAACTATAGAAAGGGTTTCTCTTTGCTGCTTTTTTACGATATCAATGGTATAGGCATTTTGGCTTCTTTGGGTATATAAGGCTTAAGCATGGCACATGCAATCAGGAGCAGGATATGTATATATGGACTGTTTTGGTTTCCTTAACCTGAGTTGCCCTTGTCTGTTTTGATGCCCTTCCACCACTGCCTGACGGAACTGTGACCAACTGATGTTTTTGTTAAGGAAGAATTGGCCCAACAATACCATATTTGGCCTTATGGTCTTCATGTTCTCAAAACTTCGATGCCCCACCTGTTTGCATCATTGTAACCGTCGTCTATTAGCAGCTTCATATGTATACAATTTACCCAGCACAAGGCAGGAAAATTCATTGCATTCAAAACCAATCCATGGTGCATTATTCTATGAGCCAGAAGTACTCACCAAAGCATTGTGCATATTCCCAGGAGAAGCTGAGACAAAGATGTCACTATGCATCCCCACATAGTAATCAACAGAAGCCAACAAAGAAGCTTTTCCTTTGATATGGACCCTTTCCACCGAAGAGGCTAGGCTCTTTTTGTCTTCCATCAAGGGGAAGAGCTTTCGTAGTGTGGAAATCCTAGCTTCCCCTCCATATACCTGGAATACAATGAATTTCAAGTTGTGAGGGAAAGTGCAGGGAAGAGAAGTAACGCTGCATGACCAAAGTTTGTCAGACATCAGACCTTGTGGGAGGCAAGATAAAGACGGGTATTATTGTCGAAACCCAAAGCTGCTAGCAGCAATCCGACTTCTTCAGGAGTCAACGGGCAACGCCCCTGACTTCTCAACTCTTTGTCTGTAAACTGTGAATTGAGAACTCTTCCCTGCCAAATTGTTTGCCGGTACTTGGCCAGAGCCAATTTTTCAGCCTTACCCCCACCGAAATCACAGGCCGAATGGGCAGCCATATCCTGCACGTATTAAAGGTTAGTGAGAAAACCAGTGACTAGCATAAAATAGAAAGTCATAGGAGAAAATTTTGCAGACCACCAATGTTAACCCTAAAATCAAATAGGTCAATCATCTTCCATCCTTAAAGCTTGTTAACTAAACTAGTGTGTAAAGCGTGTTAAAACTATGTACGCAACCATATAAGTTGACAACAGATGGCCATCTCACATTTTCTATGGATACCGCATGTATAAGTTTTGCAGGCAGATAGTGTACAAGGTCGAAATGATCAAATAAATATCTTAACAACAGAGCTCAAGCATATAGAGAAGTAAATGTTTACAGTTCTTATCTTTTAATATGCTCAATGAGGAACTCAATCTACAGTATAAGCTGGTTATACCTTATCAAATCGAAGGTGTAACACAACAAATTTTTGCGGATTTTTTTTGCCATTTTGATCGGTGGTCTCCCTGAGATAGTCAGTGCTACTTGCTCGACTTTGACCTTGAGGATACCTTAGGCGATGGACAAGGACATCTCCTAGTGCTCTAATGTGCGGAACAAAAACAAGCGCTTTAAAATTGACTTTACATCGTAGCTGTTGGATCTCACTCGGCAGGTTGTCAAAAGACAAACGGTGAGAGAATGGAGAAATTGCAGCAATCCCATTACTGCACCAAAATCAGACATGCTTTTAGATCACACAAATAGGCAAGTGAAAGAAACTGGGCTACAATCACAAAACTGGGCAAACAGGTTAGCTCACATTTCCTAACTAAAACCATGGCAGGAACCGACATGTTCTAGTGCATGACAGGGTACAAAAACGTCCTTAAGCCCAAAACTTCTAAAAGCTACTAAACCGTGTATTAAAACAAAATGTTCATGCTGCTACCAACCTCTGCAGTACGGGCAAGACATTTTCAAGATACCAGTTTGCAGATGCATGAACAGGTGCTCTTTTTATTCTTGTGGCTCGAATAGCAGTGGCATAATACTCCCTTGTGCTCCACAAGAATTCATCAGGAAGCTCTTTGATGATTGGGATGTCATCCTTCAACACATCAATAAAGTGATCCACATCAAATATACCCATGAATGAGCTGCAGGGAAAGTAATTGCTTCAGAAAAAATGCCTCCTTAGAACCGAAGCAAAAAACCAGACATTTCACATCGGAATAAGCAACGGAAAAGGAAAAATTCCTTCCCCATAAAGTACCTTGAATCTTGCCAGACAGGATTTACTTCAAGATGTGGGATCACAAGCGTTGCGTTCAGTATTTTAGCAACTGCAACAGCATCACATATCTACAAAAACAGTAAATGTAATACCTTACCATCTAGTTCCTTTCCCAAAACAAACATTTGAATAAATTATCGGAATGTTTCGTAATTCTCGACTCCTCTAAGCATGTAAAACGGATACGAAAACCTACCCCCATTCTTTGCTGGTTGAGTCCCCCATCAAGAAATACCTGTAGATATCCTTCTGATTTCTGTGGCAATGCTGCCCACCGTAAACTCGAGTTTCAGTGTCTCGTGACTCAGCAAATATTAACAATCATGAAGAAACCAAAACTAGAAAATCTCGTGGCTAATAACTCACAAGGGGCATTTACAGATCCAAGATATGGTCTCCACCCTTGGTCAGCCAAAGGAGCCCAGAGATCAGATTGCTCCCCATTAAGCTGAATAGGAACATATAAATAAATCAGACAAAAAAATTACAAGTCCAGGCACACACAGGGGCAGATGCCGCTTAAGAAACATATCTACTCACATGTTCCCGCTGTAAGGCACTCCTGAGTAAACGTAAATGCCTAGGTTTAGGGACATTCCACTCCTGCAACAAAGGTTAATTTCCATTTGTCATGTTATTCGAATATATGGTCAGTACAAGTATATTTAATTTTTACAAGGCCTTTAGAGGATTGTGTCTCATGTTCAAATATATATCGGACACAAGTGCCACCACCATGTCCGACAGGATATTCCAGGAAAGATAAAAGAGTGAGTTTGAGCAACATACCCTATTAACAATGATTGGTCATAAATTTCTATTTTCCAGTTAAGTGAATTAGCTATATATATTACCACCAAACAGAATAATGCCATACTTGGCAGAATTTTTAATAAAGCAATCGGATTATCAGACACATAGCTACATAAGCTTGCCAGTTAACCACAAACTTGAGTCGGCAAATTAAACTCCAAACCAATCCGTACTTTCCATTTTTAGTAAATTGCAAAAAGTTTCTCTCAAATAACTCCAAACTTCCCATTTATCTTTCCATGAAATTTACAGGAACCCAGAACTCATATTTTTTTCCCTAGAAAATTAAGCAAAGAAAAAAGATAGATACAAAAACATACCGAGAATGTAGAAGGAGAAGCATGGGTGAACGGAGTAAATAAACAAGGAAAAATAAGTGGGAAAAGCAACACAAAAAACCCGCACATTGCTTTTCTTCTAAGAATCTGATAACAATGGCTCTGGTAATTTAATCTCATCATCACTTTTCCCTTAAAACTAAGAAACCCAGATCTCCAAAATGACCACTTTCCTCAGTTTTGGTAGGCCTTGATAGCGAAAAGCACTCAAACAAGCAAAGCTTAAAACAAAAAATTAATCAATATAGCCGAAAAGAAGAAACATAGAAGAAGGAAGAAGCACTCTCAAACTCAAGCACCCATCCAACACCGCATGCATCATCACTTTCCCTTCGTTTCTCACATTGTGGCCTTACTTAAGGCGCCTGACATAGACACCTGTAAAGCTTTGATAATGAGAAACGGTGTCCTTTATTTCTAAAGGGGGGACCCATAAGGAAGATATATACCCCATGGATAAAGTTGGAAACTTGGTGCTCGTGCACGGAAAATCACAGTAAAACATGAATCAGCGGGTAAAAATCATTTCTTTAATTTTCACACGTGTTTCGTTAGAGACAAAAATAAGACCGTTGGGTGCTGTGGGGGATTTTGTGAAACTTTTGATTAAAGCAATCATCTTTAAGGGAGAACAGTGATGAGAATGTGATTAGATGAGAGCACCAACCCAGACGCTACGCTACCTTCGAAACTATTCAAGTCTTTTTAGGTACTACATTCATGTATATAAAGAATATGGGAGTTGTGATCACATTTTCTGGGGGCCTCGTGTTTTTGGATTTGTCTAAAATTAATCTGAAAGAATTCATTGATTTAGGTTCAAAATCAATCATAGTATTTCTTGTTCAATTTTGTTAATATAATATGATTTATTGATTTGCTTCTTTGCTTATTCTTTCACTTCTTATGGATAAAATAATCCATGCCATGAAGATAATCAATATTTAAGGTGAAATTCTATATAAAGTCCTTCAACATTTTTCTTCAGTAATTTTTATCATTTTCACTTTCCTGTTTTTGAAATTTGTACTTTTTTAATCTGGATAAGGCCAACTTTTTCAAATTAATTCTATTAAATAATTTGATATGAATTGTTTTTTAAATATGCCGTTATACAGTTGGACAATTTCTTTTCCACACTTGAAAAGAATAAAAGAAATGTAAAGAGTTATCCCACATCGCCACATGATTAAAAACATAAGTGATGAAAATTTATAAAAGAAAGTTGCCACAAGATTTAAATACATATTTCAAAAAATAAATTTATTATACAGTAGAGTTGTCTATAGACCAGGTGGCACATGCATCTTAGCTTGGGAAAGAATTGGACATGAAGATTTTGTTCATGGGTAAATTCGAATATTTTAAATAAAATAATTTTTAAAAATAATTTTATTTAAATTTAATTATAAAATATATAATTTAACATAAAATTATATATTTTGATATTTCATTAATTATTAAATATTAGTATAGGTTTTTCTGGATGAGTGGGACTAAAGCTTAAACTTGTAAAATTTTTAAAATCATTCAATCTAATAACATCTCTATTGTATGAGGACTAAATCCACCCGAAAAAGCATAGTATAGGAACCCTTTATAAAACTTTACAAAAATATAATTTATGCATAAGTTGTAAATCGGGCGAATTCAGGGGTTGGTAAGTGCTTAACCTCTCTTAAAATGAATTTTTTTTTATTTAATCCTTTGAAATTTTTTAAAATTTTAAATTAGTAAAGGTAAAATTATATTTTACCCCTCTAAAAATGATAAAATTTTGATTTAATCCTTTAAAAATTGTATTTTTACTATTATATAAAAATTATAATTTAACTTCGACCCCTGATTGAGAGTTATTTAATTGAAAATTACTGTAATTTTGACTCATACATATAGGTAAAAAAATCTATTAATTTTGTTGATCAATAATTTAATTAAAAATGGAAAATTTTGGTGATTAAAAGTATCACCTTCCTTTCTTTATGTCTTAGTCTTATTGTCATTCATACCTTGTCAAAATGGGGTCGTATATTCTTCTTTTGTTTTGTTATAAGGATTCGACATTAAGACCACTCATTTAGGTGATTAAAATGATTTATTATTTTATTATATTATAAGCACAAGAAATAAAGCTTAAAACATGTCAATAGTTGAAGACAAAATATCTACTTTATGTATGTTGTTTTTTATTATATATTATTAGTATAGTTTTGACCACTTTTCACGACGGGTTAATTATTTGTTAAGACTAAATTATAGAATAAATATTTGAAGATTAAAATATAATTTATGTTTTTATAGTCTCGTACATTTGAAATTTAATATTTGTATTTTTACTTTTAAAATTTTAATCTTTCTATTTTTTGAATTTAAAAAATTTAAATCCAATTGTTAGCACTATTAAATTTTTTCGTCAGATTCACCAGCGTGACATTTTAAAATTAAAAAAAATACCCATTTATTTAGTAATCATGTAACCAAAAATTTAAATTAAAAAAAAAAAAAAAAACAATGGACTTGAATTTCACAAATGATTCCAAGAGTTTTACGATTCTTAAAAGTGTTATCAACATTTTAATCAAATATAGTATTTGAGCTAATCAATGACATTATTAAATTTGAGATATTAAATTATATCAAAAAGTTGAAGTAAAAAAAATTAGATATTATATTCGAGTGTAGCACATAGACCAAAATTAAAATGTAACCATTGTTACATAATCTTAAATTTAGAATTCAAAGTTTATCATATTTTAAATGGATATATATCAAATTTATATATGAACTTCGGTCTAATGTGCAATTTGATACATGAATCTTGATTTGGTGCAATTATACTATCGAAACTTGAATTGTGGTTCAAAAATATACATGAAATTTTGATTTTGATTCGATTGTACATATTTAAATAAATGAATACATATATTTATTTTCATATTGAATTAATATAATTATTTGTGCATACAACATATCAGGATAAAATGAAGCTAATTTGATAATGTTGTTAGTGATTTTGTGACAACTGAATCAAATCAAAATAAACGTTTATATATGACATTGCATATTAAACCAAAGTTCATATATATAATGTTGATATTTATCTTTATTTTAAACATGTCAAAAAAATATATATATTTTTTTGTATAAACCTATTTATTGATTTATAATCAAAATTCTTCCATGGTCTCGCAAAAAAGGTGTATTGATATAGCATTAGAAATTTTAGTATATCTTTTTCAAGTTATAATGATGAGCATTGGCCATCCTCCCACCAGCTACACTAAGTTCCTTTCCATGATTAAAATGCAACGATTCTTGACTTCTTGCTTAAAGAAACAAAGAAAGGAAAGCATCCTAGAGAAAGAAAAATAACATGTGAAAATTTAAAGAAAGGTCACGGAAATAAGCAGTCAACTAGTTTATTTTTGCACTAAAAGAAACCCCAGAAAATTGCATGGCCACCCAACCTTTGTATTGTGATAAAAGGAATGGTGGGGTGAGCCAAGTTTAGGAGTGTAAATGAATACAACGTTCGATAAACTGTTCGTGAATCGTTTGTATAATTTGTTTATTAAGTTAAATCAACGAGAATGAACAAAATTTTTATGTTCATTTAATAAACAAACGAACACGAACAGAGGTGTGTTCGATTCGTTTATGTTCACGAACAAGCTCGTCTATTTATTAATGATATTTTTTTATAAAATTATTAAAATAATATCTGCGTGTATTTATTGTTTGTTTGTTTGTTTATTATTCATTAACATTGTTTTTTAACATGTTCAATTATATGCTCATGAACATGTTCGATTAAGTTAAATGAACATGTTCATGAACATTAAACAAACGAACATGAACGCACATAATTTTAAATAAATGAGCATGAAAAAAAATTAAAATTCTTAACGAACATGAACAACTTAAAAAAATAAACAAACGAACACGAATAGAGGTTTGTTCGTTCAAGCTCGATTCATTTACAGCCCTATCTGAGCCACCCACACCCATCTTATTAGTGTTAACGCCAATTTTGTATAGAATCGACAACAATCTACTTTAAATTTTAAAACCCTATGGGCCAATAACCCTTCTCCGATAGTGGCTGGATCTATATCACTTAGGGGTGAGTATTCTATCGAGTCGAATCAAGTTAAAAAATTTCGAGTTAGTCAAGTAGACAAATCCTATTTTAGCAACTAAATTCAATTTGAATTTTTTTCGAATCGTGTAAAAAAATTTCGAGTTGAGTTAACAAATCTTATTATTTATACTCAATGTTGCGTCTACATAGACCGATTATTTAACTAGGAGACGAATTATAAGCTTTTAGATTAATTTGAGTAAAGGAAAAAAGGGAAAGTAGGGCAATTTGGGAAGGAAAGTAAGACTAATAGGTAAATATTTATCAAAACAACGTAGATTTTCGGATAACTTGAATTGAGGGTGAGCATTCGGTCAAATCGAGTGTAATTGTTCAAGTTAAATTAGGAAAATTAATAATGTTAAATTAAAATATTGTTACAATATAACTATTTCCATGTTAAAGCACATAAATTTAAAACCATATATATTTGAAAACTTTTTTAAAGCAAAATAAGAAGAAGATGAAGATGTTTTAATATGATAAACTTAAATCATTAATTACTTATTTAGATTCCAAAATTATTATTTATAAAAAATTTAAATTTTTAAATTTTTTATATATTTTTTAGATTTTTTTAAAATATAAATTTTAGAATTTTTATAAATATTTTGAATTCTAAAAATTATTTTGATTATTTTGTAATTTTTGTTAAGAGATTGATTAATTTGCTCATTTTCAAAATTGACAGGGACCAAAAAGGTATTTATACTAATATGTTATTTGAATTATTCGAATTATAAAAATTCAACTCGACTCGAACTCGAAATCCAAAATTTCTTATTCGAGTTGACTCGAATAATTAGAATAACTCGATTCGATTAACTCAAAATTCAATTTTTTTTTCAATTTTTTTAAATCGAATCGAATTTTGCTCAATCTTAATATCACCTGCGAAAACCCAACCACAAATATATATTATATATAAAAAAATATTCGTACTTTAAAATTATAATTTGAAAAACAAATCATTTTTGAAATATAGCTTATAGAAAGAAAATGTCATTTTCTAAATAATGAAAGTTTGAGTTTGTTATAAAAAATAATGGCTTAATATATTGTTTTTTATTCGAATTTGACGCCTTTTTTTAATTCGGTACTTATGTTTTTTTTTTTGTCTAAATAATAAAGGTGTAATGTTTTTGTTTGTAATATTTTTTTCTCTTATTGCCCTCTTTTCCCATTTGATTATTTTATTGAAAGCAATATATATATATATATATATATATATATATAAATAGTTACTTAAATATGGTTTAAATTGCGTTTCGATCATCTAACTTTAATTTGTTATGAAATGGTCTCTAACATTATCGATATGAAACATTTTGATTGTTGAGTCATTAATTATCTTTAAAAGTGTAATGAAAATATAACATAGCATGCTAAATCATTATTTCAAATAAAATTTTAGGTCAAATTCCATATCTAATCCCTATATCTTTTCTTCTTTAGCAATTTAACTCTTTTTCTTTCATTTTATTTTTAACTCTCCTTTTTCCTTTTATTCTTTTATTTTTCTCTTTCTTTTTTCTTTAAAAAGGATTTAAGAACAAAATTAACGAGGTAAACTTACTTCGATATTTTCTTGTATAAGAATAACCAATCATAAAAAAAAATGGGAAACAAGTAAAATTTCCAATTGATTTTGTAACTAAAAAATAATAATAATTTGCATTTGTTTCCTACGTGTATTTTAATTATGAAGAATGAAACTTATTCAAGAAATCCATATAATGTTTCAACTAAAGATGATAACCAATAAAAAAATCATAAACTAATCCAAAATTTCATTTAGGTATTTCTCATATTCTTTGTTTTTTTTGAAATAAATTTTCATATTCTTTGTTTATTGGTCATAAAAGAAATAAAAGAAATAGCTTTTTACAAAAAGGCAAATTCAGTTCATATATCAAATATCTATGCCCAAAAAAAATAGTAAATCCATATTTTCAAAACCAATAAGAGCAAAAATTTGAAAAAAAAAAAAAAAAAAAAAAAAAAACCCATGTGGGAAACCCAAATATTGATGTAAAACAACTTAATTTATGTGAGAGAAAAAACCCACCCTAGTGAGCAACGTTGAGCAATGAAAAATGGTAGGTTGAGTGTGGGATAATGTGAGAGAATCGTACTTGAGGGAATTGGAGCTAAATCCTTGGATTAGTTGTGTAATTTGATTTAAATTTTTTTTGTTTGAAATGATGATTTAATATATCATGTAAGCTTATCATTATATTATCAACAATAGTTAGTGGCTCACGAAACAAAATGTTACAAATCAATAACTTTAGTATCCATTGACCTGGTAAAAAAATAAACCGGTATTTTTTATTTTTAAAAAAATTTTCGGCTCGAGTACCCGACCCACTATTTTTTACATGTTCACGGGTTGGGCCTGGGCCGTAATTTCTAAATTCCACGAGTACCCGACCCGATTACCTATGTGTATTTATATTTTTTAAAAAAATTATTTACATTTTTTTAGTTAAAACTTAAATTGATTTCTAATTTTTTACCATAATTACTAAATCACTATCTCACTCGTTCAATTCTCTCACGCAAATCATCTCCGTCAACCCCACTCCCACCTATCGACTGACTATTTGTGACCACCTAGCACCCGCCGTCTAATTTCTCCCACCATCGTCGCTCATCCCCGTCTCAAAGCTCAGGTAAGCACTACTATTCAATATTTCAATCTACCCGTTTCTCTTTTTGTCTCTTCTCAAACTTCTCTATTTTGTTTTGTTTTTGTTTAGTCAGTTTGAACTTTTGTTTTCTATTCACCATGGTGCTTTGCAAATTTTTTGAGTGATAAAAAATTAAAAATTACTGTCTCTGATGAAAAATTCATAGCCCAATTTGTAAACATGTAAATACATAGCCCAATTTTTATTTTTTTAATATTAAGTCTTTATATACATTTTTTAATATCCAATATTAAAAAATATAAATATATGCTTCAAGTTCATAAAATTTAAATTTTACACATTCAGTAATACACACTTTTTTTTTAATTATTGAAAATTGAATTTCATATATAATAAAAATCAAATAATTTTTTTCTTATATTAAATACCAATTGTATATTTTTTCTTTTTGAATGAGCATATATTTTATACATCTTTTCTATGTAATTTTTTTGTTTAATAACTTAATTTATATAGTTTTTTTTTCCTTTTTTTAATCTTTAAATTATATTTCACTTTTTTTTTAAGAGTAAAGCCAACAAATAGGAGTAATATCAAATTTTAGAGTTGTTCATGAGTTGGGTTGGATCAGGTTTAGAACTTAACAAAATTTAAAGCTCGATTGCTAAGCACGAGCCCGACGCAAAAAATGGACTTAAATTTTTGCCTAAGCTCGGCTTGGATAAAAATACTAAAATTCGGGCTCGACCCATACTAATTTTTTTAATTTTATATTTTATATAAAAAATTAAAAATATAATACATCAAATAAACTAAAAATATTAAAATAAATATTTTCGAACAAATTGAAAATAAATTAAAAACAGTCTTTATACTTAAATATCACTAACATAAGTGCAAATTAACAAGCAAATGTCTCTAAAACAATAGCAAAATTAACAATAAAACAAGTGTTATACAATATTCAAATATTAACAACAAAATAATAGCAGTATAATAGCGAAATGGTAGCAAAATAGTGGCAAAAAATGGAAAAACAATAGCAAAAACATTAAGTTTTTTTTAGCGAAAATTCAGGTCAGATCGAGCTGAGCTCGGGCCAAAAAACCTTACTTGAGATCTGGCCCGTTTTCTAAGCAAGTCTTTTTTTTTTTGCCTAAACCCATTTTTCAAGTCTATGTTTTTGTCCTAAACCTCCCACTTTTTGGGTGGGCCTTCGGGCATGACCAGACGACTCGGTCCATCGACAATTCTATATCAAATCATTGAAGTTTATTTTAAATATTAACTTTTTGATATTATTTTTTATTGATTATAATTTAAATTATCATCATTATAAAAATTAAATATTTATATTATTTTTATATTTTCAATAATATTATTTATGAAATGCTACAAAATTTGTGCTCTTTTTTTTAATAATTTCATATACTATATTTTAATTATACACAATTAAAAACTAGTTAATCTTAAATTAAAAATTGTATTAGTTTAAGTAGTTAATTACTTTTATATATTCTAAGGAAATAACATGATGTTAAATTAAAGCTAATATCAATAGTATAGAATATTGACTGCTAGTTAAAGAAAAATAAATGACTCTGCGATTCTCCCTCGTTAGCCCTCGAACGACCAGGTTCTTCGATCCCTTCTGTGATTGAGACAGCGACCAAGAAAGTAAGGAACAAGGAGATAGAGGGGAATTCTCCTAGGGACTTGACTATGGAGGATATGGAACATAAAAGATACTCCTTTGAGGAGGTTCTCTTTTCAAATGTCCGAGCCAATCTTGGTACTATAAAAGAAGAGTTTGAAAAAGAGGACTTGGATATTTTTGAGGATGATGTTATGAATACGCTGGATGGACCATATCCTGATGTGTTATTGTCTGATCGAGTGCAAGACATATTGGACAAAAATATGGAACAAATAGTAGTGGTGAAGTTGCTGGGTCGATTAATAGGGTACAAAGCTCTTCTCAATAGAATCTAAAATCTGTGGAAATTGATTGGTGAATTCCAAATAATTGACATAGACAATGACTACTTTCTTGTAAAGTTTGCCATGAACCAAGATTATACAAAAGTGTTAACTGAGGGTCTTTGGATGGTTTATGGGAGCTATCTTACGGTTCAGCCTTGGAGTTGTGATTTTTCAACGAAAGAGAAGCACCCTTCGAAAACAGTTATATGGATGTGTCTACCTGGTCTTCCTTTCAGATACTATAACAAAAAACTTTAAGGATCATAGCAGGTATGCTAGGGAAGGTGGTTAAAATAGATTATAATACAACTGTAGGAAGGCGAGGGAAGTTTGCTCGGTTTGCACTAGTAGTGGACTTGCTGAAACCACTAAAAGCCTTTGTTAGAATCAATGGCATACCTTACTGTGTGAAATGTAAAGGTCTTCCTTTAATCAGTTATAAGTGTGGGCATTATGGTTATGCTCAAGGTCTCTGTCCGTTGGTGGTGACCGTTACTAAGGATGTTCAAACTGCGACAAGGGAACATAGACCAACACTGCCTAGTGTGGAGGAAATCAAGAAGGGTGAAAGTAACTTTGGCACTTGGATGTAAGCACCAAGCTGGAAACGACGACAACCAAAGCAATCGAGGAATGTTAAAAATGGAAAGGGTATCTTCGATGATAAGGAATCTTTGAAAAATAAAAGATTCGATATCTTGGGTGATTTGGATGGGGTAAGATTTAAGGATTCAATGGAGATAATTAAGGAGAAAGTCTTGGCTGGGAAAGGGAATTATTATGGAAAGAAGGGTATACATGATAGGGATTCTCAAGGAAAGGAAAGGAGGGGGCCTCTTTTATACAAGGAAATAAATTGGATAAAATGAAGGGAATTAGAGTGGCATCGAATACAGAGAAGGAGAATAATGAGGCAGGTTAGGATTTCATAATGGGTTATTCGGTTTAAATAAAGCTAGTGGGTCTAGTGGATAGCAGTTGATGGAGCTTCCTCTTCATAAACCTGTTATGATCGTTAAGAATACGACACTTCTTAAGACTCATCATCGGGTGATTGGTTTTGAGCACTAAGAAAGGGACAAATTCGGGCAGAAAGAAATCCTTAGCTATGAAGGATATTACTAAGAAATGCCACAAAATTCATAAATGTGTGGAACAAAAACAGTCGAATAAATCGATTCTAGCAGAATGGATTAACTCGCCGACAAAAGAGCTTAAGAATTCTTATAGGGAAAATGAGCCTGAACCAAAGGTTGGAGGCATTTATGAAGGCAACCAATGGAATTCTCTTGTGAAGAGGATGCTCCTATAAATGGTTGCTCGATTGTTGAAGCTGGGGTTGTTAATGAGGTGTTGGCTTCAGCATCTGTCAACTTGACTTTGAACCATTAAAGGTATGCGGTTGCTATTCCTTGTTTCTTCTTATTTCATGGATATTAAAGTCATTTATTAGAATTACCAAAGAGCTGTAAGCTCTAAATTTGGCGCTATTGTGCATAACATGGTGAGCTACCAAAAACCTGATATCTTGTTCTTTTTGAGATGAGGATTAGCGGGAAGAAAAATGATGATGTTATCAAGAGGTTGAGATTTGATTTTTCATTTAGAGTGGAGGTGAAGGGTTTCTCGAGTGGTATTTGGGTTCTTTGGAGGGAATCCTTAAATATTGAAGTTATTTTAAGCAAGGAACAAAGGGTTGTATCCTTTTCTCGGCTGTTTATGCGAGCCCGAACACCTCTAAATGCAAAGGTTTGTGGAATTTCCTTGCTTCTCTTAAACCTCAAGAAAGTATTCCTTGGATTCTTGGAGGTGATTTCAATACGATTGTTTATTGTGAAAAAAGGAAAATAGGTGCTACGAGGAGTAAAAGGGGTGATGATCTTTTCCAAGAATTCATGTTTGATTTGGGTTTGCTCGATTTGGAATTCAAATGGTCGTCTTTTACTTGGAGTAGGGGTTCTCTTTTTTAGAGGTTGGACCGGTTCATCTGTAATAGGGAGTATATGAAGGTGTACTCAGATTCATCGGTTGCCCATCTTCAGAGATTGAGATCTGATCATTGTCCAATTTGCCTAACGACTATTCTCCAGAAGAATCCCAATGTAACCAGACCTTTTCGGTTTATTGCTGCTTGGATGGAGCATGAACAATTTGGTGAGTTGCTTAAGGAATCTTGGAATATGGAGAAGGGTGAGGTGGTTAATGTTGATAACTTTCGCTTGAAGCTTAAGGAATGTAATTTTCAATCTTTCGGTTATTTAGGGTATAAAAAAAGGCTGCTTTTGGTGAGATTAAAAGGGATTGAGAAGAGGTTTGATTTGTTCCCTTCCCTTTTTCTCTGTAAGCTTGAGAAGGATCTTAGAGATGAATTAGAGGGGATTCTTTATCAAGAATAAAGTTTATGAAAGCAAAAAGCTTATTGTAAGTGAGTGCATGAGGGAATCGTAACATGAAATTCTATCGTGCTAGTGTTTCTGCTCGTAGAAAGGCGAATACAATTATTATGCTCAAGATGAGTGATGATAGTTAGTGTGATGATCCTGATGCTCTTAGACATATGGCGACTGAATATTATAGCTCATTATTTTCCAAGGATAATTTGCTTGGGAAAGACGATTTCCAGCAGGGATTATTTTATAAAATGAAAAAAGTGAGTTTGAATCTTTACAGACCATGGTTATGAATGAGGAAATAAAGCAAGTTGTTTTTTAAATGGAGCCTTTGAAGGCCCCAGGTGTTGATGGGATTCATGCGACTTTCTACCAAAAGAACTGGGAGGTTGTAGGACAAAGTGTGTGTGACTTTGTGAAGAATGTTTGGAATGGAGTGAGCTTTGAAGATTGGATAAATCGTACACTTCTCGTTTTGATCTTGAAAGCTCAAAATCCTGAACAGTTGTCACAGTTCAGGCCTATAAGTCTATGCACAGTACTTTATAAAATTGTCTCAAAAGTCATTGTGCACAAATTGAGGCCTTTGATTATAAAATGGGTCTATTCGAATCAATCAAGCTTTGTTCCAGGCAGAAGCATCATGGATAATATTATAGTGGCATAACAAATCATTCACTCCATGCGTTGTAAGGTGGGTAAAAAAGGGTAATGGCTATGAAAATTGACCTTGAGAAAGCTTATGATAGGTTGGACTGAGACTTCATTGATGAAACTCTTTGTGATATTGGTCTGCCAAGTAACCTTCAGAGGATTATTATGCAGTGTATTCGTTCCTCATCAATGCAAATTATTTGGAATGAGAGTTTGTCTAATGTATTTTGTCCTTCATGTGGGATAAGACAGGGTGATTCTATTTCATCATATATCTTTGTCCTCTATATGGAAAGACTAGCATAGAGAATAAGCTTAGCGGTCCAATATCATCAATGGAGGTCGATAAATTTGTCTAGAGAATGACCTAATCTTTCACACCTCTTCTTCGCAAATGATCTAGTCTTATTTGGTGAAGCGTTTATAGAGTAGATAGTGACGATGAAAAGGGTTCTTGACAAGTTCTGCTACAGTTCGAGGCACATGATCAATGCACAGAAAACTCAAATCTTTTTTCTCAAAAAATGTTCACCATGAGTTGAAAGTTAATATTAGTTGTGGTCTTGGGTTTACCCATGTTGATAACTTGGGTAAGTACCTTGAGGTTCCATTACTTCATCAGCCTATTTCCAAGGAGACATTTCAATATTTGGTGGATAATATGAGTAAGCTTGCTGGTTGGAAAGCTAAATTGCTCTCGCTTGCAGGTCTTATCACGTCGGCAAAATTAGTTTTAGCTACTGTCCCAATTTATGCCATGTCTTCTACTTTTATTCCAAAAGGTGTGTGTCAGGAAATGGAAAAAATAATTCGTAATTTTGTTTAGGGAAATTCTAATGAAAGAAAAGGGTTCAATTTGGTCAATTGGAAGGTATTGTGCCAGGACGTGAAGAACGGTGGACTGGAGTTTAAAAAATTATCTTGCTTGAACAATGCTTTTCTCATGAAAGTTGGATTTAACCTTGTGAAGAAACCTGATCAACTTTGGGTTCAAGTTCTTAAGGGGAAATAGAAATGGAAGGATAAAATTCCTTATTCTTTATATGTCAAAAATGCTTCACGACTTTGAAAAGAAGTTGGTGGAATATGGAACATGGTTCGGGATGTAATTCTATGGTAGATTGGCAATGGTAAAAGTGTAGATTTTTTATGGGACAAATGGGTTAAAGACTTAGGAGCTCTGATTAATGTGTGTACTCAACTTGAAATTATTCCTGATAGCCATGTTCCTGTGGTGGATTTTGTGTCGCCAAGTGGTGATTGGAATTGGACCATATTAAAGAAGGTTCTGCCTCCTACTACCATTCTTGTGATAGCAAGTTATAAATCCCCAATGGATGCCGATATAGAGGATTTTATGGGGTGGGAACATGATAAGAAGAGTTGCTTCTCTGTAACCTATTCAATCAACTGCGGTGTACAGGACGGGACCCATTAGGGGATTTGGAAGCATATTTGGCATATCCCAATGATGTGTCGTTGGGAACAACAAATATAACCTATTTCGAAAATAAATAAAAATAACAGTAAATGGAAGTAGAGTTTGATCCTCAGGGACTAGAGTATAAAAAATCTTGTTTGTCGAAATCATGGGCGAAATCGTGCCCAAGAAAAGCGGCGTGAACTGAGGAAAATTAAAAGAAAATAGAATTAAAAGAAGTAGAGAATGAAAGTGTCAAAATAAAAATAAATTGCATAAAATAAATAAAGTCGAAGGAAGAAGGGTTTTTATCGATATTTAAAGATCCAGCCTCCGATTATCTTTGATTCTTCCTCGGTTCAATCATAGAATTTAGATGATTCTTCTCGTGCTCAAATAAGCCAGTTATAGTGAAAGAGGACGTCTACGACCACCAGCTCCGGATATAGTTTTTACAGGAACATGACTCTAGCTAACCGTCGCTTCAATGAGACTATCTCACACTAGATCACCTTTTCCCAATGACTAATGCCACGCCGTTTTGTCTTTTTGGCTCGACAATCTCTGATGTAGTAAGTTAGGGAATCGACTGTGCAACCTTCTCAAAACACACAAAGTGGTTGGCTTTAGTTAAGACGAAAAGATAACTTTTGTAGGGATTTTTAATGGAAGCGTCAATCCCGTAATTCAGAGAATTGATGAATACTTAGGCGAGAGTAATTAAGTGCGAATTCTAAGCCTCATGAACCTTGAAAGAATATTTGATAACCTTCGACTAGAAGAGTTTTTAGTTGCTTTTGTTTTTGAGGAAGAACACAAGATAATAAAAATAGAGCTTTTATTAAATTAGGATTTTTGGGAGATGGAGGATTTTTTCAATAAATGAGAAGTGAATAATTCAATCACTTCACCCCTTATTTATAGTACATAACATTCTTAGTTGAATCCAATCTAAATTCTAAAAGATAATTAGAATTATATCTAAACATTTAATTCCCCTAACTGGATTCAATTTAAACTCTAAAAGATAAATACAAACAAGTAAACATAAATTAAATACAAGTTTAAATATAAATAATGTCATAAAGATTAATCCTAATAAAAATAAGTTTTAAAATAAAATAAAATAAAATCAAGTCTTTTTGTCCTATAAAAACTCTCTTCAAGTCTTCCACATTTTCACAACTTCTCTTTTTCTTTCCAAAATCATTCTTTTTGCCTCAATTTATCCTTTGTCATCAATTTAGTCCCTACAAAATAAAAGGATCACAAATAGTCCAAATTAATAGGATCATAGTCAATATTTATATATAATTAATATCCAAAAGTATGTCATATTTAAGCATTATCATATTCCTCCTACTTAGCCCATGCTTGCCCTCAAGTATGATTTCTAATCCACCAAGTAATTTAAATTTCACCATGGAAAATAACACTCTAAAGTTCTACAAACAATTAGACTTAATCCTTATGAAAATAAAGAGAACCTTTAGATTGCTGTTGGTAAAATCGAAAAAGTAACCCAATTAAAATACACAATAATTAAATCATCTTGAATTATTTCATGAAAGTTAGGTAATTTGCCAAATTTACCAAGAAACCTACTTGTTCACCCTTGTCTCCAAATTTAGTTCTCTTCCTTTTATTTTGTCGATTTTCTTTTTTCTTTTGTCTTTAAGAATATATTGGACTTTTTGATGTGAAATGAAATGACACCATCTCGGTTACTTAGTCCAACATGCTCGCAATCATTTTTTTTCTTTCTTTGCTTTTTTTTTAGAATGTGTTAGCCCTTTTGACGCTAAATGAAATGACAATCAAGCACTCCACCCCGATTACTCAATCTAACACACTCCGAATTTATTTATTTCTCTTTTTTTTATTTTCGGTTAGCGGAGTTTTACTTATCACATCACACAACTTTTTTACGTGAAGTAGGATGACAACTCAAGCACCTTGCCCTCATTACTTAGTTAGTCACGTTTTCAGCTGTGCTCATAATTGCGGAATCATCCAAGTTTTTTTCTTTTTTCTTTTTTTTTTTCATTTTTTCGGGCAGAGAATTTTAATTTAGGAGGACTAGGAAAAACAATAAAGTGTCAAAAATAAGTTTTGACAACCAACTAATAATCACGAAAAACAAATTTAGCATGCATCCGAATTAAATGTTCTCTTATACCTAGACTTAATCGATTTTACCATAAGCAAAATAAGGTTATGTCCATCAATCATAATCATGTCCGCCTAATAGAAATATAATAGTGAAGACGAAATTAATCATAGCAAAATCAAAATTAACTCAATAGACAAGAAGTATATTCATGGGCAAAACAGTGGGCAATTCATGGGCATGAAAAGGGACAAGATATACTTAAAAAAATAAATATGGGCAAAATAGGAAGAAAACAGGAAGCAACAACAACAGTAAACCCACAGCAGCATAACAATAAATAAAAACAACACAAACAGTGAGGAACGTCTCCCCTTACTTAAAACGCATTGCCCTCAATGTGAAGAAAAATACGAAAAAGAAAAGGATTGAAAATACTCCCCATGTCATCGTCGCTCTCTTAGTGCTGTAGTTTCCATCACCGATTTTTTCATGAAATAAATGCCTCGAGTTTCCTAGAAAAATAAGAAAATAAATAAATAAAATAGAAAAATAAAAATAAAAATAATTGGGTTACCACCCAACAAGTGCTTGTTTAACGTCGCTAGCTTGACGATCGAACTAGAGTTGGAGTCGTTCCCACTAAATTTTTTTGATCATATGAGCTTGGAAATTTGATACCTGCACAACTGAAGGTAGAAGTTTAGTGTTCATAGGGGGCAATAATTTCTTAGCAGATTTGCAAGTTGGATCTAAATCATCAAACAATGTTTTAGGTTCATTTTCATGGAGTGTTTTGGAAGTCTCTTCTACTAATGAATCCACTCTATCGACACGGATTACGTTCAAGACTTCAATAGGGTGACTGATGGCATCATAAACATTGAACTTCACGATCTCCCCGTCAAACTCCATCATGAGGGTTCCGTTACGCACATCAATCTTAGAATTTGCGATACTAAGGAAAGGTCGCCCTAACAAGATGTCGGAAGACCCATGAGTATTAACCTCTTCCATCTTCACCACATAAAAATCTGCAGTAAAAATTAGTTCGTTGACTTTCACATCTTCAAGGACTCCTTCGGGATGTACAATGGACCTATCCACCAATTGAATTATAACACCTGTTTCCTTCAAAGAACCCACATTAAGTGATTCATAAATAGAAAAATGCATTACATTTATAGAAGCTCTTAAGTCACATATAGCTTTCTTAATTCCAAAGTGACTTATTTTGCATGGTATTGCAAACATGCCTCTATCCTTACATTTTGTTGGCACAATTCATTGGAAAATTGCAGACACATTCTCACAAACGTTTACCTTTTCATTTCCAGTCAACTTTCATTTGTTGTGTAAAGTTCCTTAAGAAATTTAGCATACCGTGAAATTTGTTTAATAGCATCTAACAACAGTATATTTACCTCGACTTTTCTAAACGTTTCGAGGATCTCTTTTTCCTCATTACCTTTTTGGCTTTGCCTCAATTGTCTTGGAAACGGATGTTAAATTCTAGGTAATGAAAGTTTCGACTGAATCTGCTCGTCTTTTTCTTGCTTTTCCTGTGTAGTTTCTTGGGCATGATTTTTACCAGGAATTGGTTCCAGTAATTTCCCTCTTCGTAGTGCCACTACGTTTGCGTTTTGTCTTGGATTGGGTTCTGTTTGTGACGGCAGCCTACCCTGTGCGTTTGTTTTCTCTATTTGCATGGTCAACTCCTTAATAGATGCCTCAATTTTCTTTTGAAAATCTATAGTTTGCTTTTGAATATCTATAGATTCTTGCTGAAATTTAAGAACATTAGCTGCTAATTTATTTACCATGACTTCTAGGGAAGTACCTGAATTTTACGCTTGTTTGGAATGGCTGGTTATAACGTGGATTTCCCTCATATAGCAAGTTAGGATGATCTTTCCACCCGGGATTGTATGTTTTTGCATAAGGATCATATCGCCTTTGGGATGGTCTAGGAAAGTTTCCCATAGCATCTAGTTGGGCCAAAGAAATAATAATACAAACTAGGGCATACATCAATTGTGTGCTCGAATTCACCACAAATTCCACATTGACAGGCTGACCCTATTTTTCCTGTAATAAGAGAACTCATAACATTAGTAAGTTTTCAACTTTATCTTCTAAGGAGGAATTACTTAGCTGGTGAACCCTTCAAGTAGGTTCAGGGTTGGCTCGGAATTGTTGAGTATTTGCGGCCATTGTGGAAATCAAGTCCCTTACTCGTTGAGGAGTCATATTAACCAACGCTCCTCTACTGGAGGCATCTATCATATTCATCTCCATAGGTTTCAAGTCTTCATAGAAGTATTAAAGAGACTGTTCAGTTATACCATGTTGTGGACAACTTGCACACAATTTTTTAAATCGTTCCCAATAGTCGTATAGAGACTCTACATCTTTTTACCTAATCCCCATAATTTCTCTTCTTAACTCAGCGGCATGCGAGGCTAGAAAAACCTGTTAAAAAACAAATGAGAAAGATTTGCCCATGTTGTAATAGACCTAGGAGGTAGAGAAAATAACTATTCCCTAGCGAAATCTACTAAAGAAAAAGGGAAAGCGCGTAATTTAATTTGATCCTCGGTTACCCCCTGAGGTTTCAGACTCAAACAAATCATATGGAATTCCTTCAAATGTTTATGTGGATTCTCATTTTGCAACCAACGAAAAATTGGCAATAACTAGATTAAACCTGATTTAAGCTCAAAGTTAGCATTCACAGTAGGATACGCAATGCACAAAGACGGTTGATCATCAGGGGCGTCGGCTAATTGCCGAATTGTTTGATCCATAAGTGGTGGTGGCGGATCTCGATTTTCGTCAACCCTAACGATCTGCACTTCCGCAAGTAGATCAACTCCTTGGTTTTTCAGTGTTAGACTAGGGTTTTTGTTTACCCTAAATTCTCCTTTGTTGTCTTCTTCTACTTCTGGAGGCGGGCTATGCTTAGTTCCTACAACTTCTGACTTTTTTTCGTAACCTTGTTTCCTTGCAATTGGCTTTTGCAGTCTTTTCAATCTCGGGACCGTACGGGTATGCAAGATTTCCTAGAGTAGATCTAGTAATAAGTAGAAAAAAAAACAAGATTTGTACGTTACAGTCCCCGACAATGACGCCAAAATTTGATGTGTCATCGGGAACATCAACTATAACCTATTTCGAAAATAAATAAAAATAACAGTAAAGGGAAGTAGGGTCTAATCCTTAGGGACTGAAGTGGAAAGAATCTTTTCTGTCGAAATCGTGGGCGAAATCATGCCCAAGAAAAGTGGCGTGATCTGGGGAAAATTAAAAGAAAACAGAATTAAAAGAAGTAAAGAATAGAGGTGTCGAAATAAAAATAAATTGCATAAAATAAACAAAATCGAAGGAAGAAGGGTTTTTATCAATATTTAGAGATCTAGCCTCCGACTATCTTTGATTTTTCCTCAGTTCAATCATAGAATTTGGATGATTCTTCTCATGCACGAATAAACTAGTTATAGATGAAGAGGATGCCTATGACCACCAGCTCCGGATATAGTTTTTAGAGGAACTTGACTCTAGCCAACCGTTGCTCCAATGGGACTGTCTCACACTAGATCACCTTTTCCCAACGACGAATGCCACACCGTTTTGTCTCTTTGGCTCGACAACCTCTGATGCAGTAAGTTAGCGAACCGACTTTGCAATCTTCTCAAAACACACAAAGTGGTCGGCTTTGCGTAAGATGAAAAGATTACTTTTGTAGGGATTTTCGATGGAAGCGTCAATCCCGTAATTCAGAGAATTGATGAATTCTCGGGCGAGAGGAATTAAGCGCGAATTCTAAGCCTCATGAACCTTGAAAGAATATTTGATAACCTTCGACTAGAAGGGTTTTTAGTTGCTCATGTTTTTGAGGAAGAACACAAGATAATAAAAATAGAGCTTTTATTGAACTAGGGTTTTTAGGAGATGGAGAATTTTTTTAATGAATGAGAAGTGAATAATTCAATCACTCCACCCCCTATTTATAGTACATAATATTTCTAGTTGAATCCAATCTAAATTCTAAAAGATGATTAGAATTATATCTAAACATTTAATTCCCCTAATTGGATCTAATTTAAACTGTAAAAGATAAATACAAAAAGATAAACATAAATTAAATACAAATTTAAATATAAATAATATCCTAAAGATTAATCCTAATAAAAATAAGTTTTAAAATAAAATAAAATAAAATCAAGTCTTTTTGTCCTATAAAAACTCTCTTCAAGTCTTCCACATTTTCACAACTTCTCTTTTTCTTTCCAAAATCAAGCTTTTTGCCCCAATTTATCCTTTGTCATCAATTTAGTCCCTACAAAATAAAAGGATCACAAATTACCCAAATTCATAGGATCATACTCACAAAATATATATAATTAATATCCAAAAGTATGTCATATTTAAGCATGATCACCCAACTCCTCAAAAGGTTCGAGTATTCATTTGGCTTGCTTTTCGTGATAGAATTCTTTCAAATGAGAATAGGGTGCATAGATACATGGCATCGGATGCTTACTGCAAGGTTTGTGGCAATGCAATGGAATCAATAGATCACATACTCAGATTTTGTACCCCTATTGTGGCCACTTGGTGTTCGGTTATTAAAAAGGAGAAAAGACAACAATTTTTTAGCAGTAGCTTTAAGGCTTATTTGGAGGGAAATATTTTTGCACCAAATCATTATGCGTGTGATTCCAAGGGGTGGCCTTCATTATTTTGATGTATTTGTTGGCATCTTTGGAACAGGAGGAATAAATTTGTCTTTAATTCTAATGTGGGACAAATTCAAGGTATCTTGGCAAAGAGCTATTGGATGCGTGACACTTATTTGAAAGCAGAGTTTGGTTTGAAGCAATCTACAGGTTGCAGGGGTGACACTTCACGAGCAAGTATTAAATGGCAACCACCGGTGGAGGATTGGATGAAAGTTAACACTGATGGAGCGGTGTGTAATTTCTTGGGCATTGCTACGATAGGAGGGTTGATCCGTGACAAGGTTAGGATTTGGCGTGCGGGTTTCACAAGGAAGATTGGTATGTGCTCAAGTCTCGTAGCGGAGCTCTAGGGCATCCTAGATGATTGACAAATAGCAGGGAACATTGGCTTAAAAAAGATGATACTTGAGACTGATAGCAAGGAAGCTCTTCAAGCTCTTCAAGATCCTGAATTGAAGCACCATGGTTCCAATGTGACTAGATCCATAAAATTTCTCCTCAAGCGGAATTTGATTGTGCACTTAAGGTCATGTTTTAAGAGAAGGTAATAAAGTTGCAATTGGATTGACGAAATTGGCATTCTCAAATCCCTTGGGAAGGGTCGATAACATGCAATCCCTAGATGAAATTCTACAAGCACTACATGATGATCTACCGACTGTAACATGAACTAAACTCGTTTGGATCTAGTTTTTTTTTTCTCTCTATTGTATAAAAAAGTTAATATCAATAAAATAATGTCATATCATCAAATTTTAAAAAAAATACAAATCTTATTATGCACTCATTCATATTCAATATTCTCTTCTAACTTTACTTAATTTAAATTAAATTATTTAATAAAAAATTAAAATTTAAAGAAAGAAAAGAAAAACATTGAAATCTTTCTAAACTTTATTGGAAATATAAGGTAAGCAGCTAAATTTAATTTTTTTGGTTTCGACTTTGAAATTATTTTTTGGGTGATGTTTTTCTTTCCATTTCTTTCACCATATTCTATTTCAATGGAATATTAATTGACATTAACTATCTATGATCTGCTATGGAAATTAAACATATGGATATAACGTTCGCAAATTATCAACTAGGCCGGATATAATGGACCGGGTTGATATAAAACTTTAGATCTATTTTTAGGTTTGGACTTGGCTCGAAAATAAATTTAATTTTTTTTAAATTGTGTTCAGATTAAAAATATTAAATTCGAGTTTGATTCGATTAATTTATATTAATTTTTTAGATAAAAATAAATTTAAAAAATATAATATATCTTATACACTAAAAATATTAAAATAAATATTTCTCAACAAATAAAAAATACATTAAAATTTTTTTTATATTTAAATAATATTAAGATAGTTATAACTTAACAAGTAAATGTCTCTAAAATAATAACAAAATTAACAATAAATAAGAGTTATACAATATTCAAACAATAACAACAAAATAGTAACAATATAATAACAAAATGGTAAAACTTTACCCAAAGTTTATCCCATTTAAAAGACAGGTTTTTATTATTATTTAAACCTATTTTTCGAACCTACATTTTATCTAAATTTTCTCAAATTTTAAACAGACCTTCGAACCTAAATGAAAAACTTTACCCATGATAAGTCTACCGTATACCAAACAAAAAAATTTTAAAAACAAAAAAGAAAACAGTCTAAAATCTAGGTTTAATTTCAACCATACAACCACCTTCCAAAATATATAAATATATATCCAACCATACAACCATATATGTAGTTTTCATGACCAATAGTATAAATTTGATTTTAAATATTAATAAATATTTTTTGAAAATTATGACGTCAAGAATGGAAAGAAAGCATCACAAAAGGAAGATTTCAAACCCTTTCAAAATCTCCATTTGATTGTTTATGACCCCCCCCCCCCCCCAATAAATCTAGAAAATATCAATGTTTTTGTATTTTTCCTTTCAATTTTAATTATTTATTTTTACGATAATTTAATTAAAAGTTAAATTAAGTTGAGAGGATATTAAATATGGGTGGCTGTACACAGAGGCCAGATCAGAAAATTTTTTTAGGGGGATCGAAGTTAAATTGTAATTTTTACGATAGTAAAAGTGCATTTTAAAGAATTAAATTAAAAATTTATCATTTTTAGGAGGGTTAAAGTACAATTTTACCTTTACTAATTTAAAATTTTTTAAAATTTTAAAGGTCTAAATAGAAAATTTTCTATTTCAGGGGAGACTAGGACCCCTGCCAATCCCTCCTGATTTCACCCCTGGGTGTATGCTTGTATGATAGTATATTTGTCTTAAAAAATTAATGGAGTGATACTTTTTTATTAGCGCCTAAAAACTTTAATTTTTAGTGTAACATTCCTTCCGCTCCAATGTCCTGAATGGATGGGTGATGCTATCATAACATATACGAACACGAAATATTGAATTTATTTAAAAATTTAAACTTAAAACATTTTTATAAAATTAATAAATCAAATTTAAGAAAGTTTAGGGACCTTAGAATCAATTTAAAATAATTTAGAAGTGGTTCATAGGTAATCCGAAGTATTCAAGACTTAAAGTGGACCTCGAAAGACCAAAATATTCAAAAAACAATATAGTGGCCTAGGCCAAGCACTATTATATCGGTACAACTCCTTAGGATTGTACCAATTTGCTCATTGCTTGACTTGTTACGATACCATAGGGTCAAGTATCGCTACTAATGACCCCTAAAGAAAAAGTTAAGCCTTTGACTCTCTTGTTTCAATACCTGGGAGCTTGGTATCGATATTTTGGCGTAAAGAACTCAAAAATCAAGTTTAAAACACTACAAGCACCCTCAAACACACTTCCAAATATGGTTTTCATAAAACATGCTTAAAGATTATCCAAATACTTGTAAAAATCACTCTGAAAACATCCTCAATCATACATTACATACATGAAAACATTGAAATGATATTGAAAAAGCCTTCACGAATTCAATCAAAACAAGTTTAATCTTCATCCAATCATTTGTCCATATCAAAAGAGAACTATACATGCATACTTAGCAAGTATTCATTAAATATCAAAGTATAAACTACTGAAATGTGTCTACAACCCAAATGAATCATAAGTAAATCTTCAAGTACTAAATGACATATGAAACTAGCATATTTACAAATGTCCAACGTCCTTAGTACATGCCATAATTTACGTATACATTAATTTCATACTCTCAAAGTCTTGACAATAATATGATAATTTAATGTCGAATTGAGTTTCAAGAATCCAAAACAATCTCCGCATAAAAACAACAACACGTAAGCATAAAATGCTTAGCGATTTCAAATATAAAACACTATACTTACTTTACCTTGGCGCAGACATAACGTGCATAAATTGTCATAAAAAGTTAATAAATTAATCTAGAATAAAAACATATTTCATAACTAATCCATATAAAGCATACTTGCCATTATTATATCAATTTTTTTTTAAAATTTGTTACATTCATTTTTTATCTACATTCACGATGTGTCATAATTTAGTATATTTTTAATTTTTAATTTTTTTTTAATTTTGGATGATTATTTTTGAATCTTCTAAAATTTTAATTTTTTACAACTTTTAAAATTTTTTAATATTTTTTAAAAAAGTTTATAGTGTAAAATTTTCATTATACTATAAGTGAATATTGAATTTACCATTATATTTTATTTTAATTGAAATTAGCAATTATACTTTTAAGAATCCATATATTATATAAAACCAACTCTTTTGGGAGTCATTAGGAATAAATAGGGGTAGTTTAGGTATTAGAAGTTAGGAGTAGGGGTAATTTGGGTATTAAAAGTTAAGAGCAATTTAGATATTTTAAAAAAAGGTACTTAATTATTTTAATAATTTGTGTTTTTTATTGTTTTTCTATTTGTTATAATTTTGAGTAGTATTTATTTGTTTAAAGTTTTTTTAAATAATTAAAGAACATAGTTTTGAAAAAAAAATTAAATTGAAAATAAAATTTTATCAATTTAAAACTTTGATATTTATATTGATGAGGGATAAATCTCAAAATTATACATGAACTTTGATTTAATATGTAATGTATACACGAACTTTAATTTGATACAATTATACACGTGAAACTCTAATTATGGTTCAAATGTATACTTGAAACTTTAATTTTGATTTAATCATGCAAATTCAAAGAAATAAAAACAACCTAGAGCTTAATTCTTTCTTACCTTTTCTTGTAAACACTTGTGAGCTTTCATTGTATTCATTTAGCTCAAGTGTTTTTCTTTGTATTTGTGCTTAATTGGCAAACTTCCTAATCTTGTAAGGATAGTTTCTTTGTTTGCTTGTTTGTTTCTCTTTTGGAAGAGGGTTTATACTTAAGGTTTGGGTAGCCTTAAGGAGTTATCTCTTAAGACTTTGGGGTATAAGTCTTATGTGTTTGTATGGTTAAACCTTGTCCTCTAAGGCTATACAAATCTAGTGGATTTGGGAAAATCCTTTGTTGTGGAAAGCTAAGGTAGTGGAGGAGGCATTTGGGGCTGAACCACTATAATTACTTGTGTTCTTTGTTGCAAATTTTTATTTTTTCCACAACAACATCTTAAAGGCCGATTCAACCTCCCTTACCGACATTCTCGAGTTGATCCATCGAGCTAACAGTGTGATAACTCCTAACATGATTTGAAATCATTTTTCATTGAGAAAAAGATATCTTCCATGTAACAGCCCGTTTTCAATGGTGTCGAAAACAGTGATTTTGAGATCACAACTCTGACGAGTTGGGTCAAATATTAATCAGTGAATATATATATGATGTCAGTAGTGTCATATTAAATTTTGGTTAGAAAATTTTATCAATTGAATAGTGAATTGAGTAGGAAGGATTAAATCGTAAAAGGTTTAAAAGTAGAGTTAAATAATTAGATGGACCAAATAAATAAAATTCCCTAAATTATTTTAGTGGGTGGATTATCATGAACTTAATTGAATATAAATAGGATTAATTAAGGTTTAAAAGGGGATTAACTAAGCCTAATTATGAAAGTCATAAAAATTATAATTTTGCCATTAAGTATAAAAGTGAATTTAGAAGAAAATAACCTATTTTCTTCTAATTTTCTTCATCTTCTTCGGAAAGCACAAGGAAAAGCTAGGGTTTCATTCTAAAGCTTTGAGCTTTGATTTGAGTAAGCTATCATCACCCATTTTCAGTAATTTTTGTGTTTTTGAGTCCATATTAGCTTAATCTAGCTAACTCAGGGACCAATTTGTGAATTTGTCAAATGTTATGAAACTTTCCATTGTTGAAAATGCTTGTTCTTGGAAGCTTTTGATGGATTTGTATGTTTGAAGTTTGGGTTGAATCTTTTTGTAAAGTGATTTTGGATTAAATTAGAGTTTAAGGGCTAAAATGTTAAAATGGTGAAATTGTGTATTTTGTGTGAAATAATTAAATTTTATGGACTTGTAGAGGACAATGGTTATTCGGCTGGTATTGGTTGTATAGGAGAAAGGTTAGTTTGCATGTATTGACCTTAAGTACTAAATTGAATAGAAATGCAAAAGTTAGGGGTAATTTTTTAATTTCCCAAAAAGGATTTATATGTGTAAATTGATTAAATTACATGATTTAATAGGAAAACTGACTATTAGTTGTGTTAGATCAAGATCGAGCCACCGACCGCGGGAAGGGGAAAATCGTAGAATAGTCCTTGAAGTTACACCTAAACTGCAATTTCATCTAGTAAGTTCATTTGTTAGGTTTTTTATTTGGACTGCTAAATATTACCTAATGGAGAAGTACTTGAGACACTTGATGTAAAAATGGAAGACTTGTGTCTCGGTTTGAGCATGAGAATTTATATGAATGAAAGACTCGTGACTCGAAACGAGCATGAGTATTTAAGGAAGACTCATGTCTTGAGATGAGAATGAGAATATGATTAAAGGAAGACTCATGTCTCGGGATGAAAATGAGAATATGATTAAAGGAAGACTCGTGACTCGGAATAAGCGTGAAATTATTTTTAAAAAGGAAGACTTATGACTTGATAGAGCATAAGATTGTCTAAAGAAGAAGTTCTGCAACTCTGATGTTAATTGTTGTTACAATGCTTTTTACTGAGTCATGATTCACTATTTACGAACTTAATAAGCTAGAAAGCTTACTTTTGTATTGTTGTTGTTTTTTATATTTCATTTTGGCTGGTTGAAGATCGGATTACCTTGAAGACATCACACTATCCAAAAGCTGGTTCGGTAGTTCTTACATCACTTGGTTATATGGCATGTTCTAGGATGATGTTAGTTTTGTATATGCTTATTTTGAGACTATGATACATTTAGTACCTTGGTTAAATGTTGAACTTTGAATATTTGATCAATGTTGTATGTGACATCTAGCACTTAAATGCTATGCTAAGTGTTGACTTGTATTCAGATGTGTTGTCCAATGCACCTTATGTCTATGAATGAAGTTTTGTAAATGAACTTGTGTAAAATTGAGAATTCTGTATACTTGTTTCGGTAGAACTCCTGCATGTATTAGTACTAGGAGAGAGGTTGTTTATTGACTTGGGTTGTATCGGTAGTTGCATTTTAAGTTTCGGTAGTTCTGTGCATGTTTGTATCAGTAGTTAGAATGTTTGTATCGGTAGAAGTTGCAGGGTAGGACTCCTTAGCTCTCTAGAGTTTTTAGTATCGATAGAAGCATAACTAGTTTCGATGGATGTTACACTTGTATCGGTAGAACTATCACAAGTATCGGTAAAAGTCTACACTATTTCTAAATTGCTTACTGACTTGACTACTATTGATACTTGTCCAACAGGTATCGGTAGAAGTCTTCAACTTTTGTAGAAAAGACAATTTTTCCCTTTTTGAGTTGTGCTGACTTTCAATTGATGATTCTTGTCGAGTTTTTTACAATATTCTCTATAAAAATATGGTTAAATGAAACTATAATATAAGATAAACTGTAGTAAATGATTGGAAGGACACCGGGACCCTAACCGGTGACGACAATAGGCTTTATCGAATGTCATTCTTTGCACCGGTTAGTCACCAAGCATATGTATTTTCACTCGTGAATAGGTGATAAAATTTTACACATTATAACAATTATTTGACCTTTTTTGTTAAATTTGTTCTAACAAGATTTTTTCTTTTCGTTGATGGAGTTCTAATCCGAGTATCAAGTGGTCATAAATATTTTGATATACCGTCTGATGATTGAGATACATGCCGGGGAGGGGGTAAGTTAGTCTAATATTCTTGACATGTAATTACTTTATCTATTTTACTTGACCTGTGTTAATATAATCATATTATTAATTGTGCATTTCATCTGGATGCCTTATTCCTTCCCAAAAATTGCAATTGTTATTCCCTCATCTGGCCACATCCGCTCACACTTGTAGTGCATTAATGTACCCATTATTAATTTCCAAACAGTGGAGTGGTATAATGAGGATCGAGTACTCCGACAATATGGCTGCATACAGTATATCCTGACACCGCCAGTAGAATTGGGGAAGATCAAAGGGATTAACAAGAGTGGGAAATAGAAAAATAATTCAACGGTAATGCATCAATAATATATTTGTTTAATAGGTTGATTAAAGGAGAAAAAATCTAAAAGAAAGGTAAATGTTAAACAATTATTATAAGTTATTTGTTTTGTTTAATTTAATTTTTATTTGGTTTGTTATCAATTTTTTTTTATTTAGTAAAGTAAATTAAGAGGAGAGGAACGAAGATAAGTTTCGGTGTTTTTAATTTTATTTTGTTAGTAAGTAATATAAATTTGTATTATTTTTAACTTTAAAAAATATTAATTAATTAAATGACAAAATTAAAAAAATGAGTTCTTTATCAAAATGGTACAAAAAAAATATTTATATACCAAAATGGTATCCCCACCCCATTAATTATCAAAATGGGATGGAGATACCAATTTGGTAAATAATTATTTTTTTTATCATATTGATAAAAACGCTTAAATTTTAATAATATGATTTTTAGGTTTTTATTAATTTTTTACCGAAAAATTATTTATGTATCGAACTAATTGAATTAATTTTTTTTTAAATTGTAGAATGGATTCTTTAATTAAAGGAGCTTCCTCACATAGCAGACACGGTGAATGAAAGATCACACGAAGGCAATCTCGATGTAATAAAATTATTATTTGTTCCTTATGTTATTTACGAAATTATTATTTGTTATCGAAATTAAATTCGGTTATATTAACTATTTCTGTAAATTAACAGGGCAGTTGCGTGTACTACGCATTTAAGGGTTGTGTGCACGACCTTAGATATAAACCCCATGAACGTTGCTTCCATACTTGTAGATGACTGAATTTGGATCAGCGACATTGATCCAAACTTTTGATCAGCGGTATGATTTAATATCCGCATTGGTGGAGCGTTGGCGTCCGGAGACCCACACATTTCATCTACCATGTGGGGAATGCACCATCATGTTGGGGGATGTTGCACTGCAATTCGGGCTCCTGATCGTTGGTAACGTGGTCATCAACGTTAGTACGATTCAAGAACCATGGGTAGTTTACAACAACTTACTAGGACGCTCACTTAGTGATGGCAAGTTTACGGGGTTGACCTTTACATGATTGAAGGCCAATTTTGTGGATTTTCCCGATAATCCAATCGAATTGGAGGTTACGTGGGTCGTTCGAGCATATAGTTTGAACATTGTGTAAGGGGTGTACTCATGCCGGATGCAAACAACAAGGTCCACATGATGTACTTGCCCTTACTGACTGATCTGCAAAATATTCATTCTTATAGTTGGGGCTCTGCAGTGCTAGCGATGTTGTATCGAGAACTTTGTCTCACCACAAAGCCTTCTGTCGTGGATATAGCTGGTTGTCTAATACTATTGCAGTCTTAGGCACTTTGTCGAATGTTATTCCTGGCATCCATCAAGCACCAAGCATATGTTACTAACTTCTTAATTAACAAAAATTATAACATACTTTAACAATCTTAAACAACAATATTAATTAAAAAAAAGTAAGAGAAGAAAGAAACTTACCTGGATGAGGGAAAAATGAATGAAACAAGTTGGGGGGGGGGGGGGTTAGGGACCAAACCAACTCCCTTTTATAATAAAAAACAAATATTTTATGTAGCTGAGAAGTAAAAAATAATGTAAAAAAGTTGAAAAATAATATATTAATTTCAGGGGTATTAAAAGTTGAAAAGTTGAAAAATAATGTAAAAAACAGATTTTTTACCTAAATATTATAAAATAATACGAAAATTACGAAAATGGTATTGAATCTAGATTAATTATCAAAATTGTATGTTTTAGGAGGTTGAGGGTGACTCAAAGGCGTTACCACTCTTTTTACCTAACAATTTTTTTATTTTTAAATTTTAAAATAAAAAAATAATATTTTATTAGTTGAGGGTGTTTCAGATATAACACCGAAAAATACTTACTTAAGGTATACCCGATTATAAAATACGGGTTTGGTATACCTAACAATATGGTGGCCATTCAATAGGTGGCACCAAAAATACCTATCTCATAGGCGACACCCTTGTCCTATCATGGAAGGTGGTTTGCCGAAGGTGCACGGGGAAATGGTGTGGGGGAATGCATGGCATGCATGCAGAGGCTAGCAGGGTTGTGGCGTGGGGGAGGGAGGGAACCTTATAAGGGGGGGACTTTAGGGGCTTTGTGTTTCATGAAATAAGTGGCACCAAAAACACCTATCTCATAGGCAACACCTTTGTCCCATCAAGGCAAGTGGTTTGCCGAAGGTGGATGGGAAAATGGCGTGAGGACATGCATGACATGCATGCATAGGCAAGCAAGGCAGTGGTGTGGGGGAGGTAGGGGATCTTATAAGGGGGGACCTTAGGGACTTTGTGTTTCATGAAATAGAGGTAAAAGAAGAAGAAGAAGAAGAAGAATAGAAGAGAAAACGATAAAACAATAGGGAAGGTGTTTTTTTGTTGTTTTTAATTTATTTTAAAATTATTTTATTTTTAATATTATAAAATTTAGTTTAATGTTTATGGTTTATTATAAATTTTTTTGTTTAGTAGAGTAGATTAAAGGGAAAAAAACTAAAAGAGAGGTAATTTTGTTGTTGTTGTTAATTTTTTTTAAAATTATTATTTTTTAATTATTATAAAGTTTAGTTTAATGTTTATGATTTGTTATAAATTTTCTTGTTTAGTAGAGTAAATTAAAGGAAAAAAGCCAAAAGAGAGGTAATTTTTTTTTGTTGTTTTTAATTTAATTTAAAATTATTTTGTTAGTAATTATTATAAATTATTTGTTTAGCTTAATTTTTATATGATTTGTTATAAAAAAATTTGTTTAGTAGGATAGATTAAAGGGAAAAAAAAAAGCTAAAACAAAGGTAAATTGTTTTGTTGTTTTTAATTTAATTTAAAGTTATTTTGTTAGTAATTATTATAAATTATTTGTTTAGCTTAATTTTTATGAGATTTATTATGAAATTTTTGTTTAGTAGGATAGATTAAATGGAAAAAAAGCTAAAACAAAGGTAAATTGTTTTGTTGTTTTTAATTTAATTTAAAGTTATTTATTTTGTTTTTAATTATTATAATTATTATAAATTATAAAGCTTTATTTTGTTGTTATTTATTTATTTTAAAGTTATTTTGTTTTTAATTAAATTTGTTTATGTGATTTGTTATTCAATGTGTATTTTTTTTATATGTTTGAAATAAACTAAAAAGGTATTAATTTTTTATTCATATGTCTTTTTTATGTTTAGAAAATTTCTGTTTTTTTAACATAAATTTTTTATGTAGGTAAAATATAGGAATTTACCGAAAATTGTTATTACATTTTTTACCGATATAATTATTTATGTACCGAATTAATTGAATTTCTTTTTTTTAAATTGCAGAATGAATTCTTTGATAAACAAGGATTATCCTCACATATCAAACACAGTCAATAAAATATCAAACACGGTCAATAGCATGGTAATAGAATTATTATTTGTTACTACGATATCTACGGAATTAAATTATGTTATATTAACTATTTCGATAAATTAATAAGGTAAGGACTAGTACTGCGCATTGAAGGGTCGTGTGAACAATCTAGGCTATCCACCCCATGAACACCTCATTTCATACTTGGAGTTAGTCGAATTCAGATCAATGGCATTGATCCAGACATTTGATTTGCGGTACAACTTAATATCCACATTGGTGGAGCAATAGTGCCCATAGACCCACACATTTCATTTGCCGTGTGGAGAGTACACCATTACTTTGGAAGATGTTGCACTACAACTTGGGCTTCCCATTTATGGGATTGCGGTCACCGACGTAATTTCAATCCCTGAGCTGATCATCCTTTTCTATGACTTATTGGGATACTCGCCTAATGATGCTAAGATGAAGTTTTCGGATTTGAAGTTTTCATGGCTGAAGGCCAATTTTGAGCATTTATCGAGTACTAAAACTGAACTGGAAGTGTTGTGGGTCATTCGAGCATACATTATACACATCATAGAGGGTATTCTCATGTCGGATGCAAACAACAACAAGGCCTACTTGATTTACTTACCCTATTATCTAATTTGCATAACATCCGTTCGTATTGTTGAGGTTCTGTAGTGCTAGCTATGTTGTATCGCGAACTTTTCCATACAACAGATCTTTCGGTCGTGGACATAGGCAGTTGCCTAATATTGTTGCAGTATTAGGCACTTTACCGGATGCCATTCAAGGCATCGGTTACCCACCAAGCATATGTATTTCGACTAGTGAGTAGGTGATAAAATATTACCCAATATAACAATTATTTGACATATTTTTGTAAAGATATTGTTCTAGAAGTTTTTTTTTTGTTTTTTAGAGTAAATACTAATCCGAGTATCATGAGACAATACACGATTCCCATATATCGTCTAATGATCAAGCAATATGTCGTGGATGGGGTATGTTATTCCCATTATCGTGACATGTTATTAATTTATATTACTTAACTCGTGTTAATATCGTTACGTGTTAATAATATTATCCAGATGAACTACACAATTAATAACATGTCACGATATTAACACAGGTCAAGTAATATAAATTAATAACATGTCACGATAATTGGAATAACATACCGCATCCCCGATATATTGCTCAATCATTAGACAATATGTGAAAAAAGTTTATTACCTCCTCATACCCTGATTAGTATTCCATCTAAGAATAAAAAAAAAAATTGTTAAAATAATATCATTACAAAAATATGTCAAATAATTGCTATATTAGGTAATTATCACCTATTCACTAGTGGTAATACGTATACTTGGTAGGTAACTGATTCCAGGAATGACATCTGGTAAAGTGCCCAAGACTATAACAATATCAGATAATCGCCTATATCCACGACCGAAGGATTTGTCGCTAGAAAAAGTTCGCGATACAACATAGCTAGGATTGCAGAACCCTAACTATACGAACGAATGTTTTGCAAATTAGATAATGGGGACAAGTACATCAAGTGGACTGTTAGCTCGATGGATTAACTCGATAATGATGGTAACGGAGGTTGAATCGACCTTTTAGAAGTTGTGGTGAAAGCAATTTAATTTTGCAACAAAGGACACAAGGATTTATAATGGTTCGGCCCCAAATGCCTACTCTACTACCTTAGCTTTCCACAACTAAGGATTTTCCCAAATCCACTAGATTTGTATAACCTTTGAGGACAAGATTTAACCTTACAATCTCTCTTAAGATTTATACCTTAAAATCTTAAGATAGAACTCTCTTAAGGTTTCTACCCAAACCTTAAGTATCAACCCTCTCTCAAAGAGAAACAAACAAGCACACAAAGAAACAATCCTTACAAGATTAGGATGTTTTCCAATTAAGCACAAATACGAAGAAGAAAACTTGAGCTAAATGAATACAATGAAAACTCACAAGTGTTTACAAGGAAAGGTATGAAAGAATTAAGCTCTTGGTTTTTTTTTATTGATCTTTAGGCTTTGGACATTGCTCTTCTTGATGCTAGACCTTTGGAAGATGGTATTTATACCTTCTAAGTGAATTCCAACCATTGTGGTTGTTGGGAAAGTAATGTAGCTGTTGTAGCCATAACAATCAGCATTAAAAGCAGTCTGCAACTTAGTTGTTCCGGTATAAGCAAACTTGTATCGGTAGAACTGTAGTTGTATCAGTAGAAGAGGAGTTTTACTGGTAGAAGTCCCAGGGTAGACGACTTTAGAAAATATTACCGCTGGAGTCGTTATATCGGTAGATGCTTCATTGTATCGGTAGAACCCATCAAAGTATTGATAGAAATATAGGGGAGGATGAATTTTAGCTACTGACTTGACTTGTTTCGGTAGAAGTCTTCTGGTATCGGTAGAAGTGAAGTTCTACCGATAGAAGTCTCACAAGAGTCTTTTCCACTTAGTTTTTATTCAAAAACATTTTAATTTGTTATATCAAAAGATATTATCCAATAAGGCTTAGTTTAACAATCTCTCACTTTTTGATATAACAAAACGTTTTGTAAATTTGTTTTTGAATAGATTCTCCCCCTTAATAAAAGTCATTTTCAATTCAAGCTCCCCTTATATAAAAATCATTTTCAATTTAAAACATAAAGGTTTGGAGCATAAATTTCCAATAAGTTCAAATTTGACATTCAGTTTTGTTTGAAAAATTTGTCACTAATATAAACAATCAATCAACCATAAAATTTACCTTTCTCTTCTTCCCTTTTTTGTTATATAAAAAATAAACAAATAAAACTTAAGAGGAAAAGAAAGTGGTTAGTTCAAATATAGATAATAAATATAAAGAATTAATGAACTACCGTACCAATCAATATTAAGGTGAAATCACATAGAACTTGCATTTTTTTTTACCTTGAAGCAATGCACCTAACCTACAAACATAGAATTAAGTTTTTGGTACCCAATGTCTTTTGTGTCCATAATCATTATTTTTTAATATCTTAGTCCCTTTAGGTATCCATTTTGAAAGGGCTTCATTGTCTTTAGTGGCATTAAGTCCTTTAGGGACCCATACACTCTTAACAAGTTTTACCTTGTAAACTCTTGAGAGACCTCTATGTTTATAGAAATTAAAGCTATTTTTAACAAAGTTTTGTTTTGAACTTTCTTCTTTTTCAAAAACTTTGCTAGAGTGAGCTTTTTCACTCTTAAGTAACTCAAGTTGCTTTTGATGACCCTCATGAACTTTTGAAAGTAAATTATGCAAGTCTAAATTTTTCTTTTCAAAATCATTAATGGTTTCTTTCATTTTGTTTACTTTCTCTTCAAGTTCATGATTGATTTTGGAAAGTAAGTCATTTTCATTTTTCAACTTTGAAACACTTTTCTTTTGTTTTGACATCATGACTTTTAATTCCAAATAAATTCATCATAAGCTTGTTGCAACTCATCAAAACAATAATCATTTAAAGTAAATGAGTTAGAAGTTACCTTAAGATCATCGATTGCCATAAGGACTAATTTGGCTTCTTCATCGGATGAGTTTTCATTACTCCAATCAACATAAGTCTTTTGTTTGCTAGATCCTTTCTTTTTAAGTTTAGGACAATCATACTTGATGTGTCCCGGCTTCTTGCACTCATAGCAAATAATGGGATCTTTCTCCTTGGTTGATTCAAGTTCGAGTCCTTCCTTCTTTCAAAATTTTCCTTCTTTGTTGGACTTCACGAATCTCTTGAATCTTCTAGCAAGACTTTTCATCTCTTCATCTTCATCCACCTCTTCACTTGATTCACTTTCTTCAATGGTGGTGGATTTAAGAGCTCTACCAACGTTCTTCTTTATAAGTCTTTCTTCTTCACTCATTTTGTTAAGCTTCATCTCATATGTAAGCAAAGAACCAATGAGTTCATCAAGGGAGAGTGAGTTGAGATCTTTTGATTCTTCTATGGTCGTTACCTTTGGTTCCCAAGATGTTGGGAGACTATTCAATAACTTTTTCACCATCTCCTTGTTGGGATAAACCTTCCCAAGGGCTTTGAGACCATTAATGATGTTGGTGAATCGATTGGACATCTCTTTGATTCCTTCCTTCAATTTTGATTTAAATAATTCATAGTCAAGGGTGAGAATACTTGGCTTTGATTCATTGACTCTATTCGTTCCTTCATGGGTGACCCCAAGCTTGTCCAATATTTTTTTGGCATCGTTGCACGAGGAGACTCTATTGTACTCATTTTCACCAAGAGCACAAATTAGAGTTTGCATAGCTTTTGCATTAAGTTGCACCTTCTTGATGTCATTTGCATTCCATTCATTCTCCTCTTTTGGAACACTAATACCTTCAACTATCTTCATTGGAATGAATGACCCGTTTGTGATTATCCTCCACACTCCATAATCGTTGGCTTTGATAAATAACTTCATTCTTGTTCTTCAATAAGAATAATCGGAGCCATTGAATAGAGGATGTCTTACGGTGAAAAATCCTTCTCCAAAAAATGTTGACTCGAAAGTTAACGTCATTTATGTTGGAAGACTTGTTGATCGTTTGAGCTTCTCCGAGGATCTTCTCTTGGTTGTTAAATCGTCTCTAGAGTTCTAGATCTGATACCAATTGTTAGCTCGATGGATTAACTCGATAATGACGATAACGAAGATTGAATCGACCTTTTAAAATTTATGGTGAAAGCAATTTAATTTTGCAACAAAGGACACAAGGATTTATAGTGGTTCGGCCCCAAATGCCTACTCCACTACCTTAGCTTTCCACAACTAAGGATTTTCCCAAATCCACTAGATTTTTATAACCTTTAAGAACAAGATTTAACCTTACAATCTCTTTTAAGACTTGTACCCCAAAATCTTAAGATAAAACTTTCTTAAGGTTTCTACCCAAACCTTAAGTATCAACCCTTTCTCAAAGAGAAACAAACAAGCAAACAAAGAAACAATCCTTACAAGATTAGGATGTTTGCCAATTAAGCACAAATACAAAGAACACGTGAGCTAAATGAATACAATGAAAGCTCACAAGTGTTTACAATAAAAGGTATGAAAGAAATAAGCTCTTGGTTTTTTTATTGATCTTTAAGCTTTGGACATTGCTCTTCTTGATGCTAGACCTTTGGAAGATGGTATTTATACCCTCTAAGTGAATTCCAACAGTTGTGGTTGTTGGGAAAGTAATGTAGCCGTTGCAACCATAAAAATCAACATTAAAAGCAATCTGTAACTTAGTTGTTCCGGTATAAGCATACTTGTATCGGTAGAACTGCAGTTGTATCAATAGAAGGGGAGTTCGGTAGAAGTCCCAAGGTAGACGACTTTAGAAAATATTACCGTTGGAGTCGTTATATCGGAAGATGCTTCATTGTATCGATAGAACTCTGAGGGTTTCATTTGGTATCAGTAGAACCCATCAAAATATCGATAGAAGTGCAGGGGAGGAAGAATTTTAGCTATTGACTTGACTTGTTCTGGTAGAAGTCTACAAGGTATCGATAAAAGTGGAGCTGTAATGGTAGAAGTGGAGTTCTACCGGTAGAAGTCTCACAGGAGTCTTTTCCACTTAGCTTTTATTCAACAACATTTTAATTTGTTATATCAAAACATATTATTCAATAAGGCTTAGTTTAACATGGACCTTGTTGTTATTTGCATCCGGCATGAGAACACCCTCTATGATGTGAATAATGTATGCTCGAATGGTCCATATCACTTCTAATTTAGTTGCAGTACTCGGTAAATGCTCAAAATTGGCTTTTAGCCATGAAAACTTCAAACTCGAAAACTTTATCTTAGCATCACTAGATGAGCGTCCCAATAAGTCATAGTAAAGGACGATTGACTTAAGGATCGAACTTACGCCAGTGACCGCAGTCCCATCGATAAGGAGCCCAAGTTGCAGTGCAATATCTTCCAAAGTGATGATACACTCCCTACATGATAAATGAAATGTGTTGGTCTTTGGGCACCACCACTCCACCAATGCAGATATTAAGTCGTACCACAAATCAAAAGTTTGGATCAATACCGCTGATCCGAATCCAACTAAATCCAAGCATGGAATAAGGCATTCATGGGGTGGATACCCTAGATCGTTCACATGACCCCTCAATGTGCGGTACTGGTCCTTAACCTATTAATTTACCGAAATAGATAATATAACCTAATTTAATTCCGTTAATAACATGAGTAACAAATAATAATTCTATTAACATGTTATTGATCGTGTTTGATATGTGGAGATAATCCTTATTTATAAAGAAACCATTCTACAATTTAAAAAGATGAATTCAATTAGTTTGATACATAAATAATTATTTCGGTAAAAAATTGATAACAATTTTTGATAAATTCTCATATTTTACCTACATAAAAATTTATGTTAAAAAAACAGAAATTATCTAAACATAAAAAAACATACGAATGAAAATTTCATATCTTTTTAGTTTATTTCAAACAACCTGTAAAAATAAATAAAAAACACAAATTTAATAACAAATCATATAAACAAATTTAATTAAAAACAAAATAACAACAAAACAAGGCTTTATAATTTATAATAATTATAATAATAATTAAAAACAAAATCAATAACAATAATTAAATTAAAAACAACTAAACAATTTACTTTCCTTTTAGCTTTCTTCCCTTTAATCTACCCTACTAAACAAAAAAATTATAACAAATCAGATAAACATTAAACTAAACAAATAATTTATAATAATTACTAACAAAATAACTTTAAATTAAATTAAAAATAACAAAATTTACCTCTCTTTTGGCTTTTTCTCTTTAATTTACTCTACTAAATAAAAAAATTATAACAAATCATAAACATTAAACTAAACTTTATAATAATTAAAAATAAAATAATGGGTTTTTTTTATTAATTTATTATAAAAATATTTATTTACCAAAACAATATCCTCATCCCATTAATTACCAAAATAGTATGTTTAGTTAGGTGGAAGGATTTAAAATGGGGACATTAACGGGGTTTTCTGACACAATTTTTTTTAATTTTTTTATTTATATTTATATATTAAAAAATAATATTATATTATTGGAGGGTTTGAAAATGACGACAGCAAGGGTTAAATTATACATGAAAAATCCATGAAGAAAAAATACATGACACAAATGGAGGGACACAAAGTGGCGACACCTTTGGAGAGGGATTGAGTGGCGACACCAAGGGATGTTTTCACCACGTTTCAATCCCCCATTTAACAATGTGTGTGGGAGGATTTTGGAGCCAAATTAATATTGGAGGTTGGGGAAAATAATGTAGGTAAAATTTTTGTTATAAAATAGGGGAAAGGGGACCAAACAGGTGAGAGAAGATAGAAGAAAGAAAGGAGGAGGAGAAAAAAGTAAATTTATTTTTTGTGTTTATTACTAAATTTATTTTTAAAATTATTTAATTTGTTAGTTAGTAGTAGTAATTAATTAGTTTTTAATTTTATTATTTAATGTGATTGATTTGTTATTATAATTTTATTTGTTTAGTAGGGTGATTAAAAGAGAAAAAGGTTAAAAGAAAGGTAAACATAAATATTTTATTGGTAATTTAGAGTTATTTTTTGTTTAGTAATTATTATTTTAAGTTATTTGTTTTGTTTAATCTAATTTTTAATTTATTTGTTATTCAATTTTTTTATTTAGTTGAGTAAATTGAGAGGAGAGGAAGAAAAGTAAGTTTGGTGATTTTTAATTTAATTTAATTTAAATTTATTTTATTTTATTTTGTTAGTAGTAGTAAGTTAATAAGTAATTTTATTTTGTTTGTAGTAGTAAGTAATATAAATTAAATAATAATTAAATAAAAAAATAGATTATTTATCAGAATGGTACAAAATAAATATTTATATACTAAATTGGTATCTCCACCACATTTTCGTAATTAATGAGATGTGGATATTATTTTGCTATATAAATATTTATTTTGTCCCATTTTGGTAAATAACCCATTTTGGTATTTAATTATTATTTTTGTATTATATTAGTAAAAAATCATAAAACTTAATTACTTATGTATTGAATTAATTGATAAATTTTTTTCAAGTTGCTGAATGGATTCATTAATTAACGACCAACACCCTCACATATTAAAGTCTGTGAATGAGGAAACACACCTAACCAATCTCCATGTAATAAAATTATTATTTGTTCCTCATGTCATTTACGAAATTATTATTTCTTTACAAAATTAAATTAGATTATACTAACTATTTTTGGAAATTAACAGGGAGAGCTCTAATACCGTGCATTGAGGGGTCGTGCGCAAGGTCTCAAATATCGTCCCCATGTATGTTTGTTTTCATACTTGTGGACGACAGAATTTGAATCAGCGGCATTGATCCAAAAGTTTGAGTTACAGTATGATTTAATAAGTGCATTGGTGAAGCGTTGGTGTCCGGAGACCCACATATTTCATCTGCCATGTGGGGAAGTGCATCATGATATTGGAGGATGTTGCACTACAACTCGGGCTCCTAATCAATTGTTTAGCGGTTATCGACGTTAGTACGCTTGAAGAGCTGCCAAGGATTTACAATGAATTACTAGGTCGCTCACCTAGTAATAATAACGATTTTACGTAGTTGAAGTTTACATGACTGAGGGCCAATTTTATGGAGTTTCCTGAAAATGCAACCAAAATGAAGGTGATTTGGGTTGTCCGAGCCTATATTTTGCAAATCGTAAGGGGCGTACTCATGCCGGATACGAACAACAATAAAGTCCACATGATGTACTTGTCCCTTCTAATTGATCTGCAAAAAAATCAGTCGTATAGTTTGGGATCTGCAATGCTTGGGATGTTGTATCGAGAACTTTGTCGCATATGTTTTCTCTCTCGTTAATAGGTGATTACCATATACCAAAATTACAATTATTTGACATTTTTTTAATTATATTATTCTAACAAGTTTTTTTGCTCGAGCATCATACGAAATAAGGGAACGGTGAGTTGCCTTTCGATTCTCGATTTTGTTTTCCATTTAAGAAAATAAAAAAAAACTTGTTAGAATAATATAATTAAAAATTATGTAAAATAATTACAATTTTGGGTATATGGTAATCACCTATTAGCGAGTGGAAAACATATCTTTGGTTCCTATCGGAGGCCAAGAATGACATCCGATAAAGTACCCTAAACTGCAATAGTATTAGGCAACCACTTTTATCGCCGCAAGAAATGTATGTGGTGCAACAAAGTTCTCGATACAACATCGCAAGCATCGCAAATCCCTAACTATATGACTGAATATTTTCCAGATCAATTAGTATGGACAAGTACATCATGTGGACCTTATTATTGTTCGCATCCGGCATGAGTAATCCCCTATGATTTGCAAAATATAGGCTCGAACATCCTACATCACCTTTATTTCAGTTGCATTTTCGGGCAACTCCGCAAATTTGGCCCTCAGTCATGTAAACTTCAACTACATAAAATCGTTATTATTGCTAAGTGAGCAACCTAGTAATTCGTTGTAAATTCTTGGCAGCTCTTCAAGTGTACTAACCCCGATGACCGCTAAGCAATTGATTAAGAGCCCGAGTTGTAGTGCAACATCCTCCAATATCACGATGCACTCCACCACACGAAAAATGAAATATGTGGGTCCCCGGGCACCAACACTCAACCAATGCACTTATAAATCATACCGTAACTCAAACTTTTAGATCAATGTCGTTGATCAAAATTCTGTCGTTCGCAAGTATGAAAGCAAACATACATGGGGACGATATTTGAGACCTTGTGCACGACCCCTCAATGCACGGTACCAGAGCTCTCCCTATTAATTTACAAAAATAGTTAGTATAACCTAATTTAATTTTGTAAAGAAATAATAATTTCGTAAATGAAATGAGGAACAAATAATAATTTTATTACATTGAGATTGGTTAGGTGTGTTTCCTCATTCACAGACTTTGATATGTGAGGACGTTGGTCGTTAATTAATGAATCTATTCAGCAACTTGAAAAAAATTTATCAATTAGTTCAATACATAAGTAATTAAGTTTTACGATTTTTTACAAATACTATACAAAAATAATAATTAAATACCAAAATGAATTATTTACCAAAATGATACAAAATAAATATTTATATACTAAATTTGTATCCGCATCACATTTTCATAATTAATGGGGAGTGGATACTATTTTGCTATATAAATATTATTTTGTACCATTTTGGTAAATAACTCATTTTGGTATTTAATTATTATTTTTGTATTATATTGGTAAAAAATCGTAACACTTAATTATTATATATCGAACTAATTGATAATTTTTTTTCGAGTTGGAGAATGAATTCAAAAATTAACAACCAACGTCCTCACATAGCAAACTCTGTGAATGAAGAAACACACCTAGTCAATCTCAATGTAATAAAACTATTATTTGTTCATTATGTCATTTACGAAATTATTATTTGTTTACGAAATTAAATTAGGTTATACTAACTATTTCTATAAATTAACAGGGAGAACTCCAACACCGTGCATTAATATCAGCCCAATGCACGTTTGCTTCCATACTTGTGGACGGTCGAATTTGGATCAGTGACATTGATCCAAATGTTTGAGTTACGGTATGATTTAATAAGTGCATTGGCGCTCGGAGACCCACACATTTCATCTATCATGTAGGGAGTGCACCGTGACGTTGGAGGATGTTGCACTACAATTCAGGGTCCCAATCAATGGTATAGCGGTCTCCGACGTTAGTACGCTTGAAGAGTCGTTAAGGATTTGCAACAAATTACTAGGTCGCTCACTTAGAAATAACAGCGACTTTACATCGTTGAAGTTTACATAGCTGAGGGCCAACTTTGCGGAGTTGCCCGAAAATGTAACCAAAATGAGGTGATATAGGTAGTTCGAGCCTATGTTTTGCAAATCATACAGGGTGTACTCATGCCGGATGCGAACAACAATAAGGTCTACATGATGTATTTGCCCCTACTAACTGATCTGCAAAATATTCAGTCGTATAGTTGGGGATCTGCAGAGCTTGCGATGTTGTATCGAGAATTTTGTCACACCACAGACCCTTCTTGCCGCGATATAAGTGGTTGCCTAATACTAATTCAGTCTTGGGCACTTTATCGGATGCCAATCCTAGCATCCGTTAGGGGCAAACATATATTTTCCCACTCGTTAATAGGTGATTACCATATACCAAAAATTACAATTATTTGACATTATTTTTAATTATATTATTCTAAAAAGTTTTTTTTCTTAGAAAGAAAATGAAACCGAGAATCGAGAGGCAACTCACCGTTCTCTTATATCGTATGATGCTCAAGCAACATGTCGGGGAAGGTGTATGTTATTCATTGACATGTTATTAAATTATATTACTTGACTCATGTTAATATGGTTGCATGTTACTAAATTATATTACTTGACTCTTATTAATATTTTGACATGTTATTAATTGTGCAGTTCATTTGGATATCATATATACAACCAGAAATCGCCTCTGTTCTTCCCTCTTCGACCTTCCTTCACTCAGACAAATGGTGCATTAGCGCACCGATTATCAATTTCCAAACAGTGGAGTGGAATAACAGGGATCGAGTACTCCGACAGTTCGATTGTAAACAGTCTATTCCATCATTGCCAATGCAATTAGGTTTTATTCATGGGATAGATAAGAAGGGCAAACAATATTTTGATTGTGGCCATGTGCATGTACAATATATTCATGTGTGAAACAATCGGATAATACGAGAACCTTCGATGGTGTATACATCGATTTGCAGCCATCGATACAGTACATGCAGTGGTTCATTCAGGCGAGGAAACCATATTTACTGTGTACAATTGACGATAATCCCCCGCACATGACTCAACATGGTCACCCCTATCATCTACCTCCTACCCCAAAACCAGAGTAAGGGTAACAGAAAGAGGCATTGGAGGATGATGATTCTTATCGTTCAGACTTTATGGGATCCTCACATATCCCTAGCTTATCAAACCAAGGATAACAACCTCAGTTTGACGAGTCATAACAATACTACACTCCTTCAGACTTTATGGGATCCTCACATATCCCTAGCTCATCAAACCAAGGATAACAACCTCAGTTTGACGATTCACAACAATACTACACTCCTTCTAGCCCATCATTATCACCGAAATACTCCACTCAAGCAAATGGTACGATGCATCCCAATCACCGAACAATTGTTCCATTCCATACATTTCGTAATCCATGCTTTCGATATGAAACCCGATAATGGAATCATGATTGCATCTCGAAAATCAATACAAAAACTTTGATGGTCGGATCATCCTTAACCATTAGCATGATATTTGTGTAGATAGTTCTGGAATCAAGTTTTCGATGATCTTATGACAAACATGTTGCAGTGATAATTATGGGCCGAAAGGAACGTAGTACTGTTGTGACCTGTCAAACTGAGGCTGATATCCTTAGCTTGATGACCTAAGGATATGTGATGATACCATAAAGTCTGGATGATAAGAATCATTATCACCCAATACCTCTTCCTCTTGCTCTTGCTCTTGCTCTCGCTCTGGCTTTAAGGTAGGAGGTAGATGATTGGTGTAACTATTTCGAGTCATGTGTGGAGGGATTATCGTCGATTGTGCACTAAGTAAATATGGTTTCCCTGCCTGATTGAACCACTTGCATGTACTAAATTGATGGCTGCAAATCGGAAGTATACTGTATTGGAGGTACTCACATCATCCGATTGTTCCACACATGAATATATTGTACATGCACATGCCCCTAATCACAATATTATTTCCCCTTCTTATCTATACCATGGATAGACCATAATTGCATTGACAGTGGCTGGATAGGCTGACCAACCATGGACATACCACTCCACTGTTTGGAAATTGATAATCGGTGCATTAATGCACCATTTGTCTGAGTGGAGGAAGGTCGAAGAGGGAAGAACAGAGGCGATTTTCGGTTGTATATATGACATCCAAATGAACTGCACAATTAATAACATATCAAAATATTAATAAGAGTCAAGAATATATTTTAGTAACATGCAACCATATTAACACGAGTCAAGTAATATAATTTAATAACATGTCAATGAATAACATACCCCTTCCCCGACATGTTGCTTGAGCATCATACGATATAAGAGAACAGTGAGTTACCTCTCGATTCTCGATTTCATTTTCTATCTAAGAAAAAAAACTTTTTAGAATAATATAATTAAAAATAATGTCAAATAATTACAATTTTGGGTATATAGTAATCACCTTTTAACGAGTGAGAAAACATATGTTTGGTACCTAACGGCTTTTCAAGCATACAAATACCGGTGACCGTTAAACCTTTGATTGGCAGCCCAAGTTGTAATGTAGCATCCTCAAATATCACGGGGCACTCCCCCACACGACAGATGAAATGTGTTGGTCTCCGAATGCCAATGCTCCACCAATGCACTTATTTAATCATACCGCAACTCACACTTTTGAATCAATACCGCTGATCCAAATCCGACCCGCAAGTATAGAAGCAGATGTACATGGAGACGCTATTTGAGATCTTGCGCATAACCCCTCAATGCACGGTGTTAAAGCTCTCCCTGTTAATTTACGAAAATAATTAGTGTAACCTAATTTAATTTCATAAACAAATTATAATTTTGTAAAGGAACAAATAATAATTTTATTACATTAAGATTGGTTAGGTTTGTTTCCTCATTCAACGACTTTGATAAGGAGGACGTTGATTGTCAATTAATGAATTCATTCTACAACTTGAAAAAAATTATCAATTAGTTCGATACATAAGTAATTAAATTTTACGATTTTTTTACCAATATAATACAAAAGTAATAATTAAATATCAAAATGAATTATTTACCAAAATGGTACAAAATAAATATTTATATACCAAAATGATATTCACACCCCATTAATTACGAAAATGTGGTGGTGATACCAATTTAGTATATAAATATTTATTTTTTACCATTTTGATATATAATCAATTTTAGTATTTAATTTTTAAATTAACTTATATTACTTACTACTACTAACAAATTAAATTTAAATTAAAAATAACCAAACTTACATTTCTTCTTCTCCTCTTAATTTACTCAACTAAATAAAAAATTAAATAACAAATCAATTAAAAATTAAATTAAACAAAACAAATAACTTAAAATAATAATTACTAAACAAAATATAACTTTATATTACCAATAAAATATTTTAACTTTATATTACCAAAAAAATATTTACATTTACCCTTTTTTTAATCTTTTTCTCTTTTAATCAATCTACTATAGGGTTTTTTATCCAAATATTATAAAAAAATAAATAATAACAAAAATGGTACACCTAATTTATTATTTACCAAAATGGTATGTTTAGTTAAGTGGAGGGTAAGTTGCAACACTAAGGGGTTTTTCTAACAAGAATTTTTTTAATTTTTTTATTAAAAATAAAAAATATTACTTTATTGGTGGAGGGACTTGAAGTGGGGGCACTATAGAAATTTTTTGTACACGAGAAAAATACGAAAAAAATACCTACCACCCAATGGAGGACACAAAGTGGCGACACTGAAGGAGGGATTTGAAGTGGGGGCACTAAGGTGTATTTTGCCACATCAAAGCACCCTATTGTGCCGTGTGCGTTTATGATGGTTGGGGGATTAGGATTAGGTTTATAATTTGTTATAAAATAGGAAAGGGGTAGTAAATAAACGGTATAGAAAGAAAGAAAGAAAGAAAGGAGAGGAAAGAAAAAAGAAGGAAAGAACGGTAATGTGTTTATTTTTAAATTTATTTCAGTATGATATCATTTTAAAATCGTATTTTATTTATTGAAATTTTATTTAATTTTTAACAGATTTATTAAAGATGAATAATCAATTTTTTGAATGCATTTATTTTGATGGACTAATTTTGAGAACATCGGTTGGATTTATATTTGATTATCGGGAACAAATAGAAATGAGATTTCGTCGAAATATCTTGGTTGATGATATGAAAGCAAGGATTAGTGCAAAAATTATTAGACGTAGTGGGAGAAGGATCTCGAAACTTTACTACAGGTTTCTAGTTTCGATAGATCCCATCAAATTCACCGAGATGGAACTTGTAGATGATGAAGACGTGGAAACAATGATCGCTCTTTATTGTTCAAATCAAAGTGACTCAAATGCACCAATTCAATTGTTTGCCGAGTTACTTGATGACACCTGTACAAAATGAAGATCCAACTCCATTAGAAAATAAAGATTCAACTCTGTGTATGGTGGTTCCAGTATCGTACATTGAAAGTCAATCAATCGTACGTGTGCTAGACATCGATCTTAATGTTGCTGCCCTTGAGAATGATGCAGATGAAGATGGTGGATATGATATTAGTATTCCTTCTGATAATGAAGTCGATATTGATAATGATCCAGATGTGGATGAGGTCCCAGATGATATTGACGATGAAGGGGCGAATGACAATGAAAATCCAGTCGAAAATTCAATTACACATATTGTAATGCCCAATAATACTCTTAAGGCACACATGTCGAGTTCACGGAGTACCCTGAAATAGTACCTACTCACCGATTAGTCGTAACAACAGATTGTGAAAAGATGTTTGTGGTCTAAAAATTTGAGTCCGAGGAAGAATGCATATTTGCTATTAAGTGATATAACATGAATGTGTCGATAGACTACAAAGTCGCAGTGTCCAAATCGACATTGTATATTGAGTGCTGGAAGTCGACGGAAGGTTACAAGTGGCCGGTGCGAGCTGCATTTATGCAGAAGTCGCAGATGTGAGAGATAAGAAAAATTAATGGCCTCACACATGCGGGTCAACGCGTTTGTCAGAAGCTCACAAGAAACTTGATTTTAGAATCATCTGCACACATCATGCCAATGGTTAAGGACGATCCGACCATCAAGGTTTCTACACTGATTGTGGATATACAATCACAATTTCATTATCGGGTTTCATATCAAAAAGCATGGATTGCCAAACAGATGGAAATGGAACAATTGTTCGATGATTGGAATGCATCATACAATGAGCTGCAAGGATGGATAGTCGCAATGCGACAGTACGTGTCGGAGACTGCGATTGAGTTGGTGACACAACCTTATTATGGCTTAGATAACAACATACAACCGGGAAGAAGAATTTTTCAATATATATTTTGGACGTTTGATCCCTGCGTTCGAGCTTTTCCTCACAACAAATCATTTGTCTAGATAGATGAAACGTGGCTATACGGGAAATATACGCAGATCCTACTAATTGCGGTGGCTCAAGACGGGAATCAAAACGTCCTCCCGATAGCATTCGCTATTGTGGACAAAGAATATATGAAATCTTGGGAATTCTTCTTGAGAAACTTGCGGAGGTATGTGATTCATAACGATAATATTTGCATCATCTTCGATAGAGGAAGAGTTTGCAACCATTAGACGTACTAGTATACCATGGAAATCTGTTTATTGCAGCCGACACATTGCGGGTAACTTTCAACGAGAATATAAAAATGCAAACTAACGGATACAACTTGTGAAAATAGGTAAAAAAATTTAAGTTAAGTTTCAAATTATATTTTTAATTTTTAATTTTAGACTGTAACTTATGTTTTCTTAATAGGTATGAGCTAGAGCCACATCTATTCCGATAAAAAATGACCAGACTTGAACGTGACATTAAAGGTCAAACGAACAACCCTCTACGTGAGTGGTTGGGTACCATGGAGCCTTGACAATGGTCTCAAAGTTTTGATGAGGGGTATCGATATGGTTAAATGACGACTAACCTAACAGAGTCGATTAACGGGATGTTAAAGAGAATACGACATCTTTCGATTTCATCCGTTTTCCTCGTTATGTTCTATAAGCTAGCTACTTTGATACCAATGATGGGGATGCGACAAATCGATCAGATGAATACCGGACACGTGTTTGTCGAAGCTGTCAGGAATGCAATGGATGCAAACCGTCAGAGTGCGAGAACGATGAACGTTAAAATATATTCACGACAGTTTCAACGATTTCAAGTTACAGAGACCATTGGACGTCAACTTGGCATCCACCTAGGTCATACGGGAATGATCTCTAAAATAGACATTACGATTATAAGAGGTTCGATACACTTCGTTATCCATGTGCGCATGTCGTTACAGCTTATGCTAAAGTGTCGCTCAATGTTGAACAGTTTATCGACCCCGTTTACACTCTTCAGCGTACGTTACGTATTTGAGAAAATGAATTCCCCGTCCTGCTTGACTAGTCCACATGATAGGTACTTTCGACGACTTTCGAGCTTATCTCGAACAAAAGTTTACGAAAGAATCCGAAAGGTCGTCCCCATATCACCAGAATCCGCAACAAATGGACATTATGAAGAAAACAAATGACGGCAAGCTGTGTGCACTGTGTAAGCTAGCTGGGCATACTCAACGTAATTGCCCTCAACGAACCTATCATATTGGTCAGTCATCCGGATCGAGTAGGGCTTAAGCTATTTGTATTGGACATTTTTCATTTGAAATTAATTAAGTTTATGAATGAATTTGAAATTAATTATGTTCAACATTTGTATTTAATTAATAATATTTAAAAATGTTTATGGTTTTTTTAAAATGTTTCATGTATAAGATTTAAGGTTTAGGGTTTTTAGTTTAAGGTTTAAGGTTTTAAGTTTACGATTCTAAGTTTAAGGTTTAACGTTTAAGGTTTAAAGTTAAAGGTTTACGGTTTACGATTTTAAGTTTAAGGTTTAATGTTATGAAATTTAATTAAATAATCAAATAGGTTGCTTGTCAATAGTCAAATTTAAACACAATTAGATACAACCTTAGTATCCATGATTAGATGGTGTGATTCTCGAGGTATATCTGTGATAGCTGACGTTTACGTCAAGGTTGCTCGTCAAGCTTATCGTCATCATTATGATCCATTTACCTCGGAGGAGTGAGGTACTGGCCGAGAGTATTAGAGTATTACGGTAACTTGTCAAACTCAGCCTAATATTTTTTCTTTGAGTATTATGGTGGGTTGTCAAATTGAGGCTGATATCATTTGCTTGAGCATCAAACTGAGGCTGATATCCTTAACTTAATGAGCTATAGATATTTGACAATCCCACAAAGTCAGGACGATAAGAATCATTGTCATCCAAGAACTCTTCCTCCTCCTCATCTTGTTGCTCTGGCACTGGCTGTGGCTCTAGGTAGGAGATACATAACAGGGGCGATCTTGTCGAGAAATGTTTGGCAGAATTTTCATCGATGAAGCACGAAGTAAATATGGTTTCCCAACCTCAATGAACCACTGCATGTACTGTACCGATGGTTGCAAATCCGAAGTGTACTCCATCGGAGGTACTTGTATCATCCGGCTGTTCCACACATAAACATATTGTCCATGCACACTCCCCCAATCACAGTTTGCTTTCCCCTTCTTATCCATCCCATGGATAGAGCCTAATTCGAATGGCGATTGTGAGATAAGCTATTTACAACCAAACTGCCGGAGTACTCGATTCCCAACATACCACTTTACTGTTTGAAAATTGATTATCGGTGCGTTAATGCACCATTGGTCTGAGTAGAAGAATGTCGAGGCGAGAATAACAGGAGGAATTTATGGCTGTATATATGGTGTCCAGATGAACTGCACAATTAATAACATGTGAAGATATTAATAAGAGTAAAGTAATATAATTTAGTAACATGCAACCATATTAACACGAGTCAAGTAATATAATTTAACATGTTAATGAATAACATATACCTTCCCCGACATATTGCTCGAGCATCAAACTATACATGGGAACTGTGTACTGCGTCCCGATCCCTGATTTTTCCATCTAAGAAAACAAAAAACTTGTTAGAATAATATAATTAATAAAATGTCAAATAATTAAAATTTTAAATATATGGTAATCACCTATTAACGAGTGGAAAAACATATGTTTGGTGCCTAGCGATTACCAAGAATGGCATCCGATAAAGTGCCCAAGATTGTAATAACACTAAGCATCCACCCATATCCCGAGAAAAAGGGTTTGTGATGCAAAAAAGTTCTCGATATACCATGTCAAGCACCGCAGATCCTCGACTATATTCATGAATTTTTCACAAATCTCTTAGTAAGGGCAAGTACATCAACTGAATCACCTAGTAATAACTATGACTTTGCCTCGTTATTTACATGGTTGAGCAATTTTGGAGCACTTGCCTGAACATGCAACTGAAATGGAGGTTTCTTGGGTCGTTCGACCCTAAATTTTGCTAAAGATAAGGAGCATACTCATGCCGAACATGAATAACAATAAGATCCACTTGATGTAATTGCCCCTACTAAGAGATTAACAAAAAATTCATTAATATAATGGAGGATCTGCAATGCTTGTCATGCTATATCAAAAACTTTGTCGCGCCACAAACCCTTCTTCCAGGGATATGGGTGGATGCCTAGTGCTATTGCAATCTTGGGCACTTTACCGGATGCCATTCTTGGAATCCGTTAAGGACCAAACATATATTTTTCCACTCTTTAATAGGGGATTACCATATACCCAAAATTTCAATTATTTGACATTTTATTAATTATAATAAGTTGTTTTTTGTTTTCTTTGATGAAAAACAAAATCGGGGATCGAAAGGCAATACACACAATTCCCCTGTATCGTTTGATGCTCGAGTAATATGCCGGGGAAGGTGTATGTTATTCATTAACATGTTAAATTATATTACTTGACTCGTGTTAATATGGTTGCATGTTACTAAATTATATTACTTTACTTTTATTAATATAATGACATGATATTAATTGTGTAGTTCATCTGGACCCCATATATACAACCAAAAATCGTCGTTATTCCTGCCTCGACATTCCTCCTCTAAGACCAATGAAGCATTAACGAACTGATAATCAATTTTCAAATAGTGAAGTGGTATAACGAGGATCGAGTACTCCGACAGTTTGGTTGTAAACAGCCTATCTCGCAATCACCATTCGAATTAGGGTCATCCATGGGATAGATAAGAAGGGGAAAGCAAATTGTGATTGGTGGAGTGTGCATGGATAATATGTTTGTGTGGAATAACCATATGATACGAGTATCTCCAATGGAGTACACTCTAGATTTGCAACCATCGATACAATACATGCAATGATTCATTGAGGTTGGGAAACTATATTTACTTAGTGCTTCATCGATGATAATTCCCCCATACATGTCTCGACAAGATCACCCATATCATGTAACCCTTGCCTAGAACCACAGCCAGTGCAAGAGCAACAGGAAGAGGAGGAAGAGGCATTGGATGAGTATAATTCTTATCGCCCTAATTTTGCGGGATTGTCACATATTCATTGCTCATCAACCCAAGGTTATCAACCTCAGCTTGACAAGCCACCACAACCTCAGTTTGACGAGCAACCGCAATACTCCTCCCAAGCAATACTCTACTCCGAGGCAAATGGGCCCTAATGATGACGATGAGCTTGACGAGCAACCTCGAGGTAGATGTCGACCACCATGAAGATATACCCCGAAAACCACACCATCTAATCATGGATACTAGGGTTGTATCTAATAGTGTTTAAATTTGACTATTGATGATTTACAATGATGAATTTTTTCTCTATAATGTACATATTTTAACCTATTTGATCAGTTATTTAAATTTCTTAACATTAAAACCATATACTTAGACTCAAAAATCAAAAACCCTAAACTTAAAATCTTAAACCTTAAACTTAAAGTCATAAATCATAAACCATAAACCCTAAACCTTAAACCCTAAACTTAAAACCTTAAACCTTAAAACATATACATGAATCATTTTAAAAAAACCACAAACATTTATAAAAATTATTAATTAAATACAAATGTTGAACATAATTAATTTCAAATTCATTCATAAATTTAATTAATTTTCAAATGAAAAATGTCCAATATAAATAGCTTAAGTCCCACTCGCTCCGGATGACTGACCAATATGATAAGTTCATTGAGGGTAATTACGCTGAGTATGCGCAGCTACCCTACACAGTCCACACAGTTTTTCCCCGTCTGTTTTCTTCATAATGTCCATTACGTTATAGATTCTAGTGATATGGGGACGACCTTTCGGATTCGTTCGTAAACCTTTGATCGAGATAAGCTCGAAAGTCGTCAGAGGAACCACCTATGTGGACAAGTCAAGCAGGATGGGAAACTCATTTTCCTAAATTCGTAACGTATGCTAGAGAGTGTAAACGGGATTGATGAACTGTTCAACATTGAGCGACACTTTAGCACAAGCTGCAATGAGATGTACACAAGGTTAACGAAATGTATCGAACCTCCTGCAATCAACCCCGTATGATCTAGGTGGGATACTAGGTCAACCCCATGATTTCTGTAACTTGAAATCGTTGAAACTGTCGTGAATATATTTCACCGTTCATCGTCCTCACACTGACAATTTACGTCAACTGCGTTCCTGACAGCTTCGAGAAACACGTCCGACGTTCATCTAATCGATTTGTCGCATCCCCAATACTAGTATCAAGTTAACCAACCTATAGAACCTAACGGAGAACACGAATGATATTGTAAGATGTCGTATTCTCTTGAACACGTCGTTAATCGACTCTGTCAGGTTGGTCGTCATTTGACCATATCGATACCCTTCATCAAAACCTTGAGACTATTGCCACAGCCCCAAGATACCCAACCACTAACGTAAAGGCTTGTTTGTTTGACCTTACATGTCACGCTCAAGTCTAGTCATTCTTTGCCGGAATCAGTGTGGGTCTAGCTCGTACGCTATAAGAATATTAAGAAAACATAAGTTATAGGTTAAAATTAAAACATTAAAACTAAAATTTGAAACATAATTTTTTTACCCATTTTCACAAGACTTTGTCACTCTGCATTCTTATATTCTTGTTGAAAGTTAGCCGTAATGTATCGACTGCAGTAAACCGATTTACATGGTACATCAGTACGCCTAATGGCCGCAATAATACCCTTCCCTCTATCGAAGATGATGCAATATTATCGTTATGAATCACATACCTCCGCAAGTTTCTCAAGAAGAATTCCCAGGATTCCACATCTTTTTTGTCCACAACAGCGAATGCTATCGGGAGCACGTTTTAATTCTTGTCTTGAGCCACTTCAATTAGTAGGATCTGTGCATATTTCCCATATAACCACGTCCCATCTACCAGGACAAATGGCTTGCAGTGAGCAAAAGCTCGAACGCATGGATCAAACGTCCAAAATATATACTGAAAATTTCTTCCCTGTTATAAGTTATTATCTGAGCTATAATAAGGTCGTGTCACCAACTCAATCGCAGTCCCCAACACGTACTGTCGCATTGCGGCTATCCATCATTACAGCTAATTATATGATGCATCTCAATCACCGAACAATCGTGATTACATGTCCACAATCAGTGTAGAAACCTTGATGGTTAGATCATACTTAACCATTAGCATAATATGTGTGCAAATGATTCTGGAATCAAGTTTCCGGTGTGCTGACAAATTTTTCTTATCTCCCACAGATGTAACTTCTGGATAAATACAGCTCGTACCGACCACTTGCAACCTTTCGTCGACTTCCAACACTCCCCAATATACAATGTCGGAGACATTACGACTTTGTAGTCTATCGACGTATTCATGTTATATCGCTTAATAGCAAATATGCAATCTTCCTTAGATTCAAATTTTTGGCCCACAAACAACTCTTCACAATCTGCTGCTACGACCAATCGGTGAGCAGGTACTATTTCAAAGTACTCTGCAAACTCGATGTGTCGCATCGGGGTATATAAGAGAAGTGTGAGTGTTAGGAGGATTATTGTGCATCATAAAGTGTAATTGGATTTTTATCGTCATTCACCCCTTCCTCGTCAATATCATCTAAGAGCTCGTCCACATCTGGATCACTATCAATATCGACTTCATTATCAAAAGGAATACTACTATCATATCCATCATCTTCATCTGCATCATTCTCGAGAGCAACGCATTAAGATCGATGTTTAGCCCACGTAAGATTGATTGACTTACAATGTACGATACTAAAACCAACATACACGGAGTTGAATCTTCATTTTTTATGGAGCTAGATCTTCATTTTGTACATGTTCCATATCAACTAACTCGGTAAATAATTGAACCGATGCATTTGGGTCACTTTAATTGGTACAATAAAAAGCGATCATTGTCTCCACGTCTTTATCAACTACAAGTTCCACCTTGGTGAATTTGATGGGATCTGTTGAAACTGAAAACTTGTAGAAAAGTTTGGAGATCCTTTTCCCACGTCTAAAATTTTTTGTACTAATCCTTACTTTCATATCATCAACCGAGATATTTCGACGAAATCTCATTCCTATTTGTTCCCAACAATCAAATATACATCCAACCAATGTTCTCAAAATTACTCCATCAAAATATATGCATACAAAAAATTATTCATCTTCAATAAATCTGTTAAAAATTAAATAAAATTTCAATAAATAAAATACGATTTTAAAAAAATATCATATTGAAATAAATTTAAAAATAAATGCATTACATTTATTTCCTTTTTCTTTATTTCCTCATCTTCTTTCTTTCTTTCTTTCCTATTTATTTGCTCCCCCTTCCTATTTTATAACAAATTATAAGTCTAATCCTAATCCCTTAACCAACCTTATTTACTTTTACAATCAAAATAAAATAAACACAAACGGCATAATAGGGGCTGCCAAGTGACAAAATACCCCTTAGTGTCGCCACTTCAAATCCCCCTTCATTATTTTTCTCGTGTACAAAAAATCCCCATAATAACACCACTTCAAATCCCTCCACTAATAAAATAATATTTTTTTTATTTTTAATATATAAAAATAAAAAAAATTCGTTTTAGAAAAATCCCCTACTACCGTTACTTAAAGTCTATCCACTTCACTAAACATACCATTTTGGTAAATAATAAACTAGGGGTACCATTTTGGTTATTATTTATTTATTTTAATAATATTTAGTTAAAAAACCCTTATTTTAAATTTATTTTAAAGTTATTTATTTTGTTAGTAGTAGTAATTATTATTAAATATTTGAACTTTAATATTTAATGTGTTTTTTTTATAATTTTATTTGTTTAGTAAATAGATTAAGAAAAGAAAAAAGCTAAAAAAAGATAAATATTTTGTTTTTTAATTTAATTTAAAGTTATTTTTAGTAATAATTATAAATTATTTGTTTTGTTTTGTTTAATTTTTATGTGATTTGTTATTAATTTTTTTATTTAGTAGAGTACATTAAAGGGGGAGAAAGAAATGTAAGTTTTGTTGTTGTTTTTAACTTTATTTTGTTAGTAGTTATTATAAATATTTTTTTAGTTTAATGTTTATGTGATTTTTTATAATTATTTTTTGTTTTAGTAGGTAAATTAAAGGAATAAAAAAGATAAAAGAACGGTACTTATAAATTATTTGTTTAGTTTTTGAATTTTTATGTGATTTGTTATTAATTTTTTTTATTTAATAAAGTAGATTAAAGGGAGAGAAAAAAAAGTAAGTTTTGTTGTTTTTAATTTAATTTAATTTTGTTAGTAAATTTTATAAAATAACCTCTAAAATAATAATTTTCATATTATTTTTTATATTTTGAATATATCTAGTATTTATTTTATTTATAATATTTAATAATGTGATTTTTTAGGTTATTATTAATTTTTTATCGAAATAATTATTTATGTACCGAACTAATTGAATTAATTTTTTTTAAATTGTAAAATGGATAACAAGGAGGATCACATATCAAATACAATGAATGAAGTATCATACGCAAACAATCTCGCGATAATAAAATTATTATTTATTACTCATGTCATTTACGAAATTAAATTAGCTTATATTAACTATTTCGATAAATTAACAAGACACTCGCTAGTACCGCACATTGAGGACTCGTGTAAATGGTGTGAGCAATAAACCCCCTGAAAGTCTGATTTTATACTTGGCCGAATTTGGATCAGCGACATTGATCCGAATTTTTGATTTGCGATATAATTTAATATCCACATTGGTGGCGCGTTGGTGCCCAGAGATCCACACATTTCATTTGTCGTGTAGGGAGTACACCATCACTTTGGAGGATGTTGCACTGCAACTCGAGCTCCCATCGATGAGAATGTGGTCCCCAGCACAAGTACAATCCAAAAGCCAACGGTACTTTGCTATAACTTACTGGGATGTTCACCTAGTGGTGGTAAGTTTATGGGATAAAACTTTACATGGTTGAAAGTCAATTTTATAGATTTCCTCGGTAATGCAATTGAACTAGAGGTTATATGGGTTGTTCGAGCATATATTATGCAAATCATAAAAGGTGTACCCATGCTAAATGCGTACAACAATAAGGTCCACATGATGTACTTGCCCCTATTATCTAATTTGCAAAATAATCGTTCGTATAATTGAAGTTCTGCAGTGCTATCTATGTTGTATCGAGAACTTTGTCGCCTTACATATCCTTCGATTGTGGGCATAGGCGATTACCTAATACTATTACAATATTAGATACTTTATCGAATGCCATTCTTAGCATCCATCAAGCACCAACCATATGTTTTTTCACTCGTTAATAGGGGATAAAATATTACCTAATATAACAATTATGTGACATTTTTGTAATGATATTATTCTAACAAGTTTTCTTATTTTCTAAGATGGAAAACTAATCCGAGAATCAATAAACAATACACGATTCTCATATATCGTCTAATGGTCGAGCAACATGCCGGGTATGGAGAATATTATTCCTTAACATGTTAAATTATATTACTTGACCCGTGTTAATATCGTGACATGTTATTAAATTATATTACTTGACCCTTATTAATATCGTGATATTTTATTAATTGTGCAGTTCATTTGGATGCCCTATTCGTTGTAGTAAATCGTCATTATTATTCCCTCTTATACCTACATCCACTCAAACCAATGGCGCATTAACACACCGATTATCAATTTTCAATCAGTGGAGTGGTATGCCGGGAATCAAATACTCCAACAGTAGCAAGATGGGCTGTTTACAACTAAACTATCAAAGTACTCGATCCTTGGCATACCACTCCACTGATTTGAAATTGATAATCGGTGAGTTAATGCACCATTGGTTTGTGTGGATGAAAAGGGAAAAACAACGACGATTTGCAACAACGAATAAGGCATCCAGATGAGCACGATTAATAACATGTCACAATATTAATCAAGTAATATAATTTAATAACATTCCACGATATTAACACGGGTCAAGTATTATAATTTAATAACATGTCAAGGAATAACATACCTCATCCCTAGCATGTTACTCAATCATAAGACGATATATAATAATCGTGTATTGCCTCCTAATTCTAGAATTAGTTTTCCATCTAAAAAAATAAAAGAAAAACTTATTAAAAATACATCATTACAAAAAACTTGTAATTTTACTAACTATTAACGAGTAAAAAAACATATGATTGATACTTGACAAATGCTAGAAATGCCATCCGATAAAATAACCAAGACTGCAACAATATTGGGCAATTGCCTATGTCCATGATCGAAGGATTTGTTGTGCGAAAAAATTCTCGATACAACATAGCTAGCACCGTAAAACCACAACTATACGGACGAATATTTTACAAATCAAATAATAAGGGCAAGTAAATCATTACACCCCTATGACTTGCATAATATATGCTCGAACAGTCCACATAACCTTTAGTTCAGTTGCATTATCGAATAAATCCATAAAATTGGCCTTAAACCATGTAAAATTTAATCCCGTAAACTTCTCATCACTAGGTGAACCTCTCATAAAGTTATAGTAAAGTACCATCGACTCTTGAATTGTACTTACACCGATGATCGCATTCTCATCGATGGAGAGCCCCAGTTACAGTACAACATCCTCTAAAGTGATTGTGCACTCCTCGCATGATAAATAAAATGTGTGGATCTCCAGACCCCAATGCTCTACCAATGCGAATATTAAATCATACCGCAAATCAAAAGTTTAGATCAATGTCGCTGATTCAAATTCGACCAACTCTAAGTATGGAATCAAACATTCATGGGATTTATAGCTTAGGGAGATCACACAACCCCTTAATGCGTGATACCGACAAATGTCTTGTTAATTTACTGAAATAGTTAATATAATCTAATTTAATTTCGTAAATGACATGAATAAAATAATAATTCTATTATCGCTAGATTGTCTACGTGTGATATTTCATTCACCGTATTTGATTTGTGGTCATGCTCTTTATTAATCAAAGAATCCATTTTGTAATTTTTAAAAAAATATATATTTCAATTAATTTGATACATAAATAATTATTTCAGCAAAAAAATTAATAATAACCTAAAAATCACAGTATTAAATATTATAAATCAAATAAATATTAAGCATATTCGAAATATAAAAAATAATATGAAAATTATTATTTTAAAGACTATTTTATAAAACTTACTTACTAACAAAATTAAATTAAATTAAAAACAATAAAACTTACCTTTATTTCTATCTATTTAATCTATTCTACTAAATAAAAAAAATTAATAACAAATCACATAAAAATTAAAAAACTAATTAATTAATTTATAATAATTACTAAAAATAACTTTAAATTAAATTAAATTAAACTAAACAAATAATTTAAAATAATTACCTTTCTTTTAGCTTTTTTTCTTCTTTTAATCTACCTACTAAACCAAAAACAATTATAACAAATCATATAAACATTAAACTAAAAAAATATTTTATAATAATTACTAACAAAAAAAAATTTAAATTAAATTAAAAACAACAACAACAACAACAACAACAACAAAACTTACCTTTCTTTAAATTTATCTTTCTCCCCTTCAATCTACTCTACAAAATAACAAAATTAATAACAAATCACATAAAAATTAAACAAAACAAAACAAATAATTTATAATAATTACTAAAAAATAACTTTAAATTCAATTTTATAAAAAACAACAAAATATTTATCTTTCTTTTAGCTTTTTTTTTCCCTTAATATATCTACTAAACAGATAAAATTATAACAAATCACATTAAACATTAAAATTAAAAAAACATTTTATAATAATTACTACTACTAACAAAATAAATAACTTTAAAATAAATTTAAACTAACCATACAAAATAAAATAAATTAACAAAATAAATATCTCTTCTTTTTTTCCTTCTTTCTTCTTTCCCTTCCTTTTCTTCTTCTTCTTTACGGGTTATTACTATACACTTTTTCTCTTTTTTTACTTTTCAAGTGTTACCCCAAGGTCCCCTACCACCCTTCTTATACAAAATAAAACCCCTTCTCAACCCCAAGCCGAATCAAATTTTCCCCCACACACAGTAAGCTTTTGCTGCATACAACAAGCTTTTGCATACATGCAACATGCATGCCTGCGTGCCAGTCACCACACTGGTTCTTCTCCGTGTGATTTGACATGGATGCCGCCTGCTGACTAGGCATTTTTAGTCGCCTGTTAATGTGGCACAACGCACATTATACCATATTCGTATATTTGTTTTAATAAGATTCTATACCCATATAAAGTGATGTCGTCTCTTAAATGGAAACCACCAAATTTTTTTATTTTTTTAATATAAAAATATAATAAAAAAAATTGTGTCAGAAAAACACAGTGATGCCACCTCTCAACAACCTTCCACCCAAAAAACATACTATTTTGATAATTAATAGAGTGAACATACCATTTTGGTATTAAATTAATTCTTTTGTAATATTTTGATAAAACCCTAAAAACAACAACAACAAAAATTACCTCTTTCCCATTTCTTCTCTTTTTCTCCTTTACTCTTACTCTTCTTCATCTTGTTTTTTTTTTTTACCTCTATTTCATGAAACACAAAACCCCTAAGGTCCCCTCCCTCCCCTCATGCCACTACCCTGCCCGCCTTTGCGTACATGCCATGCATGCCCCCACGTTATTTCCTTATGCACCTTCGACAAACCACCTACATTGATGGGACAAGGTTGCCGCCTATAAGATAGGTGTTTTTAGTGCCCCCTATTAAATGATCACCACATTGTCAGGTATACTAAACTCGTATTTTATAATCGAGTACACCCTAAATATGTAATTTTTGATATCGCCTTTAAAACACCCTCAACTAATAAAATATTTTTTTATTTTAAAATTTAAAAATAAAAAAATTATTAAGTAAAAATAATAGTGTCGCTTTTGCGTCACCCTCCACTTTTTAAACATATCATTTTGAAAAATAATATGAGTTCCATACCATTTTTGTAATTTTTGTATTATTTTATAATATTTAGATAAAAAAAAACTAGTGTTTTAAATAGTTTTTCGAATATTAAAACACAAGCCCGTGATCAATGAATCAGATTCACATCAACCATCAAGCTGATGCCACCGATCTGTCAGGTAATATCGACTTAACGATTGACACGAATGTGACTGGTCAATCACGAGCTCCTACTTTAATATTGAAAAAAATTAAAACACAAATTTTTATTACTTTTCAACTTAAAAAATTAATAAAAATTTTAAAATTTTATAAATACCATCCGACACATTGACAGCACTAATAAAAGTTTATTATTAATTTTTTTTTCTTTTTCATATACTGTTTAAAAAAACTTATATTTTTTTATATTTTATACTAATGCAACCGATTGATCAAATTGCAACCAAAAAAATAATATTTTATTAAAAAAATGATGTCACTTATTGATCAGGCGACATCGATATATTATTGTTATGTTTGTCTATTCTCGAAAATATTATTCGTATTATCATAGTTTTTTATTCTTTTATTTTATATTATTTATGTAAAAACCCAATAACTAATTGTGAGTGTAATGATTGATAGAAGGCGAAAATGGTATCTGCAATTAGTCAAACTACACTTTTTTTACTGTTTAATTTGTCTAATTTCATAGATAATGCTCATGTTATCCTATTTCAATAATTATTTGTTTTTATATTATTTAGATAAAAACTCTAAAAAATCTTTTTTTTCTCGTTTCACAAAAATCTATAAATCATAGTGTGAACTTCTATTAATTTAATTATTATTAAGAGTATATTTTCATTTTAAAGATATTTATGTAAAATTTTATAATATAACTATTTTATACGTTTGAACTAAAATTATATTTAATTTCTATCAAAACTTCTAATAAACATATCACACTTAACTTACGTAAATTTTATTTAATTTCTATCAAAACTTCTAATATACATATAACATGCGAATAAATAATTTTACCGTTTCGTGTATCCTTCAAGCAGTGTGATCCGCAACCTGAATAGAGGAAACATTTTAATATCTGCATAAATTTTTAAAAATTAAACACCAGTTAATAAATGAAATATAAGTAAATATCACATTATAATAACTACTTTAATATATTACAAACACATCAAAATATATAATTTACATACCTTAATCATATTAACTTCGAATTTCAGATAACACCAACACAACAAAAACAAAAAAATTTCTAATCAACTAACTATCTGTTTCTTCCTTCTCTTCTAAACGGGGAACCAAAGGCCTACCCCCCACCCTTTTTATACTGAAACCGTGGGAGGGGAGGTAGCCTCCCAACATTCAAATTTTTTTTTTCAAGCGTTACAGACTAAAAAATAATAATAACAACTCCGACTTGTCACGTCACTGACGCATCTGGTATGACTGACGCGACTGACGTGATGTGACTGATCAGTCAGGGTTCGCCTTATTTATTTTTTGGTTCTTTCTTTTTCGATTTCTTGAAAAATAGCCCAATATCTTTTTTTTTCTTAATTCCCTGTTTCCACACTTTCTTTTTTTTTCCTCATTCTTCCTTTTTTTTATATTTAAAATTCCCCTCTAATCTTTATTTTTTTCACCGTTCCACCCCTAATTCCTTTTCTTCTCAATTTTTTAATTATATCATCCATTGGATTTATAATCTTCAATTTAATATATACAATTAAACAACTATTTACCATCGTGGAAATAATTTCAATGAAAATTATTTTACATAGGAAATATATCAAATAACTATTAATTTTCTTAAACCTTTTTTCCTCTAAATACAATTTCGCCCCTTATTTTTTTATTTTTTTAGTTATGTCCTTTATTAAACTATTAATTTACATCACGGAAATAATATAAATTTTTTGACATTGACAACATTTTAAATAATTATTAATTTACATAATTCAAGAATTATATTTTATAAAATATAATTTTATTTTGACAACATAAGGTTTTTTTACCTAAATAATACAAAAAAAAAAAATTAAAAACCAAAATGATATCTCCAAATTATTATTTATCAAAATAGTATGTTTAGTTAAGTTGAGGGACTCTGAGTGGCGGTACTAAAGGGTATTTTTGACACATGTTTTTTTTAAATTTTTTTATTATTTTTATATATTTAAAAATAAAAAATATTATTTTATTAGTGCAGGGACTTAAAGTGGCGGTACTCAGGGGTTTTTTTCAAAAAAATACGAGAAAAATACGACAAAAAAATACCTGACACCCAATGGAGAAACACGAAGTGGCGGCACCAATAAAGGAATATCAAGTGGCGGCACTAAGGAGTGTTTTGCCACTTTGCAGCACCCCATTGTGTCGTGTGTGTGTGTTTATTTTATTTTATTTGTGAAAATAAATTTGGGTGGTTGAGAATTTTTAAAGTTTGTGATAAGATAAAATAATATGATGGGGACATTATTTTCATAATTAATTATTTTTTATATTATATTTTGGTCAATAATATGATGGGGATATTATTTTGATAATTAATTATTTTTTATATTATATTTTGGTAATTAATTAGCTAAGTTTAATTTTTTGTGAATTATTAAAACTCTCTTATTTTTATAAAATAATAATTTTTTTAATTTCATATTTGTAACTAATTTTAATTATAACTTAAAAATATATTATTGTTTATTTTATTAAACACCCAAATTTTATTTTCACAAATAAAATAAAATAAACACACACACACAAATTTATTTTATCACAAACTCTAAAAATTCTCAACCACCCAAATTTATTTTCACAAATAAAATAAAATAAACACACACACACGACACAATGAGGTGCTGTCAAGTGGCAAAACACCCCTTAATGCCGCCACTTGATATTCTTCCATTAGTGCCGCCACTTCGTGTTCCTCCATTGGGTATCAAGTATTTTTTGTTGTATTTTTCTCTTATTTTTTTGAAAAAAAACCCCTGAGTGCCGCCACTTTAAGTCCCTCCACTAATAAAATAATATTTTTTTATTTTTAAATATATAATAATAATAATAATAAATTAAAAAAAAACGTGTCAAAAATACCTCTTAGTGTCGTCACTTAGAGTCCCTCCACTTAACTAAACATACCATTTTGGTAAATAATAAATTGGAGATACTATTTTGATTATTAATTATTTTTTTTGTATTATCTGAATAAAAAACCCACAACATAACAAAATAATTTCAAATAACTTACTTTAGTTACTTGATTTACATTTCCCTACATTTAAAAAAAAGATTGAAAATTGAAATATAAAAAATATAATGGATCATAAACAATCATATTTAACGGTAACACGAGCAAATATTTCACTATTAATAAAATATAAATAAATGATGAATTCGATTTTATTCAAGAGGAACATCATTGTGTCTTATAATTTGCAAAAGATCATGTTTAACAGCAACACGAGTAAGTTTCTCGGTACTAATATTTATAGCTCAAACGCTGTTGATATTGATAATTTCACCCATGCTATTCAACTGAGATTTCAATGGACCTTCAAACACCCCGTTGATCCAAGGAATCCGAGATAATCCACTTGTTGACTGCATAACCAATTTGAACTTGTTATCGCATAAATCACTGGCATCCGAGACCTTTATTTTTACTTGAAATCCTCATCGCATATGAAATTAAGGAATCAAATCTACACTCACAAAAAGGACCATTAAAATTGCCAGTGTCCGAGCTCCATCGGATCACCGTTAAATAAAACATACTTTCAAATTATAAAAATTTTCTAAATAAATAGAAACACACAATAAAAAAAAATCTTGATCTCTCTCCCCTCATCCTTTAACATAATAAAATTCTAAAAAAAATCTTCATCTTACACTGATCTTTCATCAGGGCATGGGGTATATGTAGCGATTTGGTGACGTTAATGATCTTGGCATCACAAAAAAAAAATCAAATTGTAAATTTAAACACTAGTGACGCCAATGTTAGCGATGACGCCAAAGACATTGACACCACCAAATAAAAAATCATTTAAAAATAATTAAAAAAAGGACTAAGGACTGATAATGCCAATCTATTTGGCACCACAATAAAATCTAACATTTGGTGACACTAATCTAATTGGCACCACCCAAAAAAAATTCGCTTACACAAAATACGACTAATACAAGTACAAGTATTTGGTATTTATATGGTGACATCAAATACATTGACATCATCTAAAAAATTATTTTTTATTCTACCAATCAATTATTGGCTAATGTGATTGACATCACCTATGTTCACTGTTCATTTATGTATATATAATTGTAAAAGTAGGTTAGTTTAGTATAACCATTTACGAAAGGCATTACACTATGTCAAAGTATATGACTCCCGTTTTTGGAACTATGATGACTCTAGTCTAAAGATCATACACACTGTTATCACTATGAGAATTGTTGTGACCAATATATAATAATTCAAGAAGCATTCTCATGGTGAATTAATCCATTACATTGTTCTCTAACATGTACTCATACGCTAACTTAATATTTCATATCCATGAAAACACATCGCCATCTCTCAACCATATATTAACCTTAATATTTTATTGTTGCCAAAGATCACAATAATACTCGGTTAAGGATGTTTTGAAAATAATCATATTATTCTTAAAATTTTATTATTAATTTATTTATTTAATATATAAAAATAGAGATCAAAAGTTAATCGCAATGCCTTTTATTAATAAACTAGGTAAATAAATATGTTACTATAATCATCTTATAATTTATTTTTGGACATACTTTATTAATTTGTAAGTTGAATAAAACCTTATACGACCTCTTAGGTTTGATTTAAGAAATTGCGAAATTTTATTGTGACTGTGCTAGTATATAAGGCCTCTATAGCTAATTCCTCACTGTTTATAAGAAATGATCAACGTTTATGTGCATGTTTCATTGTTTACGTAAATGATTTTGTTTTGAACTTGATCAACAATTCTGGTTTTTTTTACTTAAATGACCCAAAAAATTAATTACATAAATAACCTTGGTTAAAAAAATTCACTTAAATGACCTAAAATGAACAGTAAAAATTGATTTTGGACAACCAATGGTTGATACCCCTTCAAAATTATACACAATCATTCCCTGACTTTTGTGTCAGGTATTAAAAAATTAATTTTTTGGGTTTTGAACAACCAATGGTCAGCATTAGGGTTTTTTTTACCTCGTATTATGTTGGTATACGAATATACCAGTTTTTGAAAAAATTGGATGTTTGCCACCTAATGGTCTGCACAAAAAAAAAGAATAAAAAAATTATTTTTTGGACGTTTAGCAACTAATAGTCGACACCAAAAAATGAATAAAAAATATTTTTTTTTGGATTTTTGACACCTATTGGCAAACACAAAAAAACTTAGATTAAAAAATATTTTTGGATCTTTGACACCTATTGGTCGGTATCACCTTTTTCAATACCCAAGAATTTTTCTTAGGTTTTGCCCTATTGATGGACGGCAGCAACTTTTTCAGTGCACAAATTTTTTTTTTATGGTTTTTTCCTAGAGATATCTAACACCATCTTTTTTAGTACCTAAAAATTTTTTTGCTGGTTTTTTATCCTATAGATCACCGGCACCCTAGGTAGTAGATATATATATATCCTATAAATCTCTAGCACCCTAGTAGTATATATATATAAGTGTTTTGTCTACAATTTGAGTTTTTTGTTTGCTTTATCAATTGAATTCGAGATTACAAATATCTGTGTTTTGTTTGTTGAGAAAAAATCACAAATTTTTGAAGATTAGTTTCCTGATTTTGTTTGTTTATGTTCATTTCGATGGACAAATTCTTAATATAGATGATGAAGGTTGTGTCTTTCAAAACCGGAAAAAAATCAAAATGAGATTCAACAAGAGTGTTTTGTTGGAGGATTTGAAACAAAACATCAGTATAAAGATAGCTACCCGTTGCGGGAAGCAAATGTTGAGATTTTTTTACAAATTTTCGATTTCATCAAATTCGATCAAGTTCTTGAAAATGAAGCTTGAAGATGATGATCATAATCTAGGGACAATGATAGCAATTTATTGCCCCCTAAGATTGATAATCCTTGCTCGGTTGAGTTGTTCGTGAAGATAGTGGAACTCGAACCAATTCAAGTTGTAAATCTAGTAAGCCAGTGTTCTGGAATTGGTTTTGATCTTAAAGTCTACTGGAAAGATCAATCGGATTGTGGAGAGTCAATGCAAACACCCGAAAATTCGAACACCAGTGGATATTCGTATAACATCCCAAACACATGTTCTCGTCTACAATTTCATCCATAGGTGTTGGCCACCATAGAAGATGGTGACGAAAGTTCTCATAGTGAAGATCATGCCTCATTGTCAGATTCATTCAGTGACCCCGATTTGGATGACATCCCCGAAAACATAGACGATGAGGGACCGATGAAGGGTGAAGATGTTAACACTCATTCGGTAGGAAACACGGGCCCCAATAAAGTTTTCAAGAATAAACCCAAGGTCTTCATGAGCAATGTAGATCCAAATGAGGCTCAAGCTCGTGAGTTCTTGGAATATACAAACATAGTTTCGGCTCACCTACTTGGGGAAGAAACCGATGAAGAAGAGTTGATCATAAGATAATAATTCGACAACAAGGACTACTTAAATGCAATAAAGCAATACAACTTGAAGTTAACTATAGACTATAAAGTGACGAAGTCGATGCAATCTTCATCCGTCGAAGGATGTTGGAAAGCCTCAAGTGGGTGTAAGTGACGTGTTCGAACGACGATAATGCAACGAACTAAGATGTGGCCAATAAGGAAAGAAAAGGTCCACACACATACACGTCTTCTCGTATGACGCAACACCATCGAAAGTTAGATGCAAAAGCCATATGCAACTACATCATCCCTATTGTGAAAGAGTGCCTCATCACTTAGGTATCGATCTTTGTTCACTTCAAGTATAAGGTTTCGTACCGAAATACATGGTGGGCAAAGTAAATGACGAAGCAGGAGTTGTATGATGACTAGGATGTGTCATACATTGAGCTTCTAATGTGGGTAACCGCGATGCAAGAGTATGTGCCGGGGATAGTGATTGATTTGCAAACACTTTGGTATAAAGGCTCAGACGAGGTGATTCAACCGGGGAAACAAGTTTTCCATTGATTGATTTAGATGTTCGAGCTGTGTGTTAAGGCATTCCCTCACTGCAAGCCGATGGTGCAGGTAGATGAAACCTGGCTACACGAAAAATGCACACAAATACTTCTGATTGTTGTTGCACAAGACATCAACCGAAATGTACTTTCGATCGCTTTCGCCATCGCTGAAAAGAGTGCTTCGAGTCTTGAGAATTTTTCATCAAAAATCTACGGAGGCACGTTGTCAAGAAAGATAATGTTTGCCTTATATCGGACAGATTGAAGGGGTTACTGCGATAAGGCGATCGAGGGTTCCATGGAGGTTCGTTTATTGCATCTGACACATCGCGAAAAACTTCCTCAAGGATTATAAAAATAAAGAATGGAAAAGAGAACTCATGAACATGGGTAAAAAATATTGTTTGTATTTTTTTTTTAAAAAAAAAATCAAATTTTATCAGTTTGTGAATTTTTAAAATACAGATTCGAAATTGCATATGTAGCTCATGACTTTGAACCGTGGTGGTTCAGGCAAAAGTTTGCAAAGCTTAAGCTCAGATGAAATATTTACCAAAAAGTCTCCATGGGTGGTTGGGTAGCATGGAGACGTATCAATGGACACAAAGTTACGATAATGGGTATAACTAGATGACGACCAACTTCGTTGAGGTAATTAACGACATTTTGAAGCATACACAACATTTACCAATTGCTGTTATTTTCTCGGTAACCTTCTATAGGTTGGTCATGTTGATGCTTAGGCACATGCAAGTAAAGCAGATTAAGGCCGAGCACGTGTACGTTGAGGGCATTCGAAACGCCATGGCGGTAAATAGTTGGAGGGCTCAAACGATGAACGCAAATCTATTCGCACGAGTTAGAGACTTTTTGAGTTCAAAAGTACATCGGTCGTCACTCAGGTTTTTCGCTTATGTCGTACGCAGTTGATCTAGCAAATAGAAGTTGCGAGTGCATGAGATTTTAGACTCTCCAATATCCTGTGCGCATGTTCATGCAACGTGTACGAGATCAAATTTATATGTTGAACAATTCATATACGATGTGTACACGCTGCAACGCACATTACGTATATGGGGAAATGAATTCCCCGTAATGCTTGATGTCTCGAACTGGGAAGTTCCACCGCCTACTTTTGAAATACTGCCAAACCTTAGTCTTCGTAGAAAGCCTAAAGGTCGACCACATTCGACAAGGATTCGAAATGACATGGACATCAAGGAGATAGGCGACCCAAATTATGCACGGTTTATCGAATATCTAGCCATAACCGATCGATTTGCCCACATCGTGTCTATGTTTCCTATCAATCGTCTTGTAATGCTGGACTAAACGATGAGGAATGAGCGCATGTTCATGATTATGAATATACATACAAATTACACATACAAATGACTTACATTAAATTTTTTTTCAAATTACGCAATTATAGAAATGTTATTGAAAAAACACTGTAAAAGTATACAACTATAGAATTATACAATTATATAAACAAGTTACCAACATTCGTAATTTCTAATTGTCTATGATTTTTAATTTATAATAAATTAAATTATAATGTTGAAATTTTAATGAAATAAAATTAATATTTAAATACAATTTGAAATTAAGTTGAAATTTAAATTTAAAATTAAATAAAAGTTGAGGAAGAAAAAGAAATTGAAATGAAATGAAAATTCAAATTAAATGAAAAAAATAATTTTTGAAGATAATTAAATTAAATTATTAATATAAAAAATGAAAATAAAGTTAAATTTATTAAATAAAATTTGAAAATTAAGAAGTTAAATTTTAATTATAATTAAATAAAAGTTGAAAATTAAAACGGTTTTAAAAATAATAAAAAATTTAATACATATTAAAAATAAAATTTTAATTTTAATTTTTGTTAGCTCTAGTTTTTTAAGTATTTTGATATAACAAAAAGTATATTAAAAATCCTTACTTAAATTTGCAAAAAAAATGTTTATAAGTCCTTAAAATTATTTTCAAAGTTGTGGACAAAATAAACATTTAAAAAGCTTTGAAATAACTTAGTTTTTGACAATTTTTTGAAGTCTGAAAGACTTCTACTGATACTTAGTAGGACAAGTATCGGTAGAACTAAAGATAAAAAAAAAACCTTTGGAATGCTTCAGAATTCTATTGGTAGAACTTGGACATCTACTGATACAACTCTTGGTTCTATCGATACAACCAAGACTTCTGTCGGTTGAACATACTCCAATGAGTAAGGAAGTTGTGGCCTGAGACTTCTACCGATACCTTGGCCAAGACTACCGAAACAACTTTAGTTTTATCTATACCTAGAAGACTTCTATCGAAACAAGTTAAGTTATTAGCCAAAGTTCAGCATCTCTTACACTTCTACCGATACTCTAATGGATTCTACCGATATCAAATGAAACCCTTAGACTTCTATCGATATATTGAGGGATCTACCGATACAACGACTCCAACGGTCATATTATGTAAAGGCTTCTATCGATACAAGTGTTCTTCTATCGGAACAACGAAGTTGTTCTCAACATTAACTGCTGGTTTTAATAGCTGTGACGACTATTTTATTTCTAACGGCTACAAACGTCCACAAGGTTATTAGAGGACTTAAATACAAGGTCAAGACTTCCTATTTAAGTCAACAAAGATAAGAAATAAGTGCTTAACTTCAAAAAACTCATTTTTCAATATTTCATCAATCTTCTACCTACTATTTCTTGTACACACTTGTAGGTTAAGTTTTCAATCATTCTTTCAAGTGATGTAACTTTGTGTGAGAATGCTTAATTGTTGGTCATTTACCTTTTAAAGGTATATTCTCATTCATTCTTATTTTCTCTTATTTTGTGAGGTGTTACTTAAGGCTTTGGGTATAAAACCTTAAGGGAAAGTGGTTTTATCTTACCTCTGAAAAGATAGGGATTTGTAAGGTTAAACCTTGCCTTAAAGGTCAAATCTAGTCGATTTGGGAAATCTTTAGTTGAGGATAGCTTAGGTAATGGATGTACGCAATTAAGGTCGAGCCACTATAAATTCTTGAGTCATTTACTTTCTCAAATTTACCGAAAACTTTTTAAAATACCAATTCACCCTCCTCTTGGTGTTTTTCGATCTTAATAATTGGTATTAGAGCTAAAATTCTAAAAACGATCTTACAACCAAGAGAAAAGATCCGAAAGTTATCCAAGATAGAGATCACAAGTCGAAAGATATGCTTCATGGCATCGAAGCAAAATTCTATCTTGGTGGGAGAAGAGTATTCCACCGTGAGGCCTCCTCTATTCAATGATACAAACTACTCTTATTGGAGAATAAGAATGAAGTTATTCGTCCAAGCCAACGATTATTAAGTTTGGAGAATAATCACAAATGGGTCATCCACTCCATTGGAGAGGGTTGAAGGTGTCATTATCCCAAAAGAATAGAGTGAATGGGATGATCATGATATCAAGATGGTGTAATTGAATGCAAAAGCCATGTACACTCTATTTTATGCTCTTAGTTTAAATGAGTACAATAGAGTCTCCTTGTGCAACAATGCCAAAAAAAGATGAGACAAGCTTGAGGTCACCTATGAAGGAACAAGTAGAGAAAAAGAATCCAAGATAAGTCTTCTGTAACACCTAAAACCCGAAACTATCGTCAATTAGGGTCTTGGTGTCCTACTATTGATCTATCACTGTTCGTCTTTTATTTTCATTTCAATCAGTCTTATTTTAATAAAGATGTGCACTTAACATATCATAAATCATCAATCGATTAAAAATCACAACTCAACAAGGGCAAAAAGGTCATTTTCATGATTTTTGGACACTTCTATCGGTACCTGATGAACATGTACCGGTATTTGTTAAGTCAAAAAATAGTTCAAAAATATTACAGAGTTCTGCCGATCGAGATGATTCTACTGATACATGTGACACAACTACCAACAATTCATGCAACTACCGATACCGAAAACTCCAGAGAGCAAAAATCCTTATCCTACAACTTTTATCGATACAATCATTCTTACTACCGATATATCAATACCATAAACTACCGATACAACCCAAGTCAGAGAACAGCCTCTCTCTTACCCTGCACTTCTATCGATACATGCATAAGTTCTACCGAAACAAGTATGCAGGATCTCAAGAGTAATGCCAAGATACAAGTTTAATATCTCAAACATAACCAGTATAAGTTATGCATTAAAACATCACATAACATACATAACTTCTAAGTCTTACAAGCATTATAAGCCTGAGCATCTAAGTCATACTTCATGCCATTTACACAATCGAAATAGAAGGATTTCAACATCTTTTAGTTCAATCTCAAGTTAATATCATCCTAGTACATGTCATATAACCAAGTGATAAAATAACTACCGAACAACTCCGGGATAGTGTGATGCTAAATGTTGATCCAATCCCCGAACAGCAAAATTGAATTTACAAAACAACAACAATTTCACAGGTAAGAACTTCATAGTTTAGTAAGTTCATAAAGTTAAATAGATTTACCAAACTTCAAGAGTTAAAAAATCTAATCAACCGCATTGATTAAATTGTATATATTTGGATAAGTTTCGATTCGCATTTGATACTCACGATGACATAGAGTCATCGGATCTTTAATCCACAATGGATTTCATTTCATTCATATACTCACGATGAACATAGTCATCGGACCTCATAATCCGTAAAGGATTCATATAATCATGATGGCACATAGTCACCGGACCTCGTAATCCGTAAAGTATTCATATACTCACGATGACACATAGCCATCGGACCTCATAATCCGTAAAGGTTTCATATACTTACGATGACACATAACCATCGGACCTCATAATCCGTAAAGGATTCATATACTCACAATGACACATAGCCATCGAACCTCATAATCTGTAAAGGATTCGTATACTCACGATGACACTTAGTCATCGGACCCTTTTTCATTTATGGCTCAATCCCGTTGCCTTTCGTTCTCTTTATTCTCGTCTTCCATCTCTCGATCACCATTTCAATTCACTACAATGGTTTACAATACAAAATATGAAATTCAAACTAGAATTTAACCATACGAACTTACCGGGTTGATTTGTAGTATCGGCTCAAGTACAATAACTTTCCGCTAGTAAAACATCCAAGTCTAGCTCCCGAAACTGTATAGCCTCTAATGACATGTCCTCTGTGTCCCAAATATTCACGAAGTTCATATGTGTCATATACCATGTCTAATTTAATTAACTTTCATCACATTATACATTTTCCAGCAAACATCCGTATAATCCTTATTTATCAGACAATATATCGAATTAACTAACCATGTCATTTAGTTCAATTTCTATTGTCATATATCAACCAAATTAATTCATTCGTAACATGAACAACAACAAACACAACACATAACTATTTAAGCGTTTCGTTGTCACCTGATTTCAACTATATCATTTTATTACTTAATTATACTCCTCAATACAATTTCATTTCAATTTAATATTTACTAAACAAATAAATTTAAATACAACATACTTAAATCATTTCAATAATTTACAAATAGAAATTAAATCAACTATTTACTGTACAAACTTACCAAATGAAATTGTAGTTAAAGTGAACTTCAGGTGTAAATCCATAATTTTCCTTTTTCCATGATCGAGACACGATCTTGATCTATTACAATAATTTCATTAAATTATTTAAATTAACATGAATTTTTAATCATTTGATGCAATTAAGCATTTTTGGTATTTTACAAAATTGCCCTTAACTTTCATTTTTATTCAGTTTAGTCTTTTAGCTCAAACTTGTAAATTTAACCATTTTTAATAAGAATCAAGTTCAACCGAATATTATGGTACTTCAATACAGCTCATTTTTGCAATTATTTCACCTTAAGTCCTTGCAAATTTATCACTTTAACATTTTAGTCCTTAAACAATAAAATCATCAAAAACTACTTTACAAAATAATCAAATCTAACAACCAAGCTTATAAATCTCACATAAACTTTCAAGAACAAGCTTATTCACCAATGGAAAATTTTATAACATTTGAAAAGTCACAAATTAGTCCTTGGGTTAGCTAGATCAAGCTAATACGAACTTAAAAACATAAAAAACACTAAAAACGAGCAAGATTCCACTCACCAAATTAGAGCTCAAAACTAGCCGAATGTGCTTGGTGTTCTCCAATGTTTACTTTCGGCCAAAGATTGAAGAAGAAGAAGAAAATAAGGATTTTCTCACCTTTCTTTAGTTTAATTACTTAAATTTTATAATTTACTCTTTTACCCTTAATTATAACATTAAATTTCAACATTTCCAACTCCAAAACCGTCCACTACTTTCATTGGTGGTCTAATTACCATTTAGGTGCTTCAACTAAACCTCCAATTGACACCTAATACTTTTAATTAAACTTTTGCACCTTTTATGATTTAATCTTTTTCATTTAATTAACTATTCAAACGATTAAATTTCATAACCAAATTCTAATACAATACTAATGACCTCGTAAATATTAATAATTAATATTTATAGCCTGACATATCAAAGTCGTGACCTCAAAATCATCATTCCCGATCATATAGGAAAAATAAACTAATTAGTAAATCCTTATTTAATTAGCATTTAATAGCAATTTACCAAAATCTAATGAATTACACTTCATTTCTATTATTAAGCCATTTAAGGAGGGTCAAATTTCATAATTGGTCCTTCAATTGTATTAAATTTCGATTAAACAAACTTATTTACAATTTAGCCTTAAACTAAAAAGGACTAAATGAATAAATAACCCAAAAGTTAGTGGAAGGTAATAATATCCTTTACCGCTTGGACTTTTTGACTATGCTGTAATTACCACTTTGGTCCCTTTTATTTTTAATCAATAACAATTAACTTTTAACCCTTTTCAATTTAATCCTTTTTCATTAATTAAGCAAGTAATCATCAAAATTGGCCCACCGAACTTCAATTCACATATAATAAGACTTTTTAAATATTTAATAAAAATATTTACGGCCCTTAATTTAAAAAACGAGGTCCAGATACGTCATTTTCTAAAACCACTTGACTTTTGAACTAAACCACTTATACTAAATTTTAATTCAATAATTAAAATTCTTTAATTCAAAATTTCATATAAAATTATTATTGAGTTATTTAATTTAAACACTCATCATAAAATTTTCTCGTCGGATTTATAGTCCCGAAATCATTGTTTTCGACACCACTGAAAAATGGGCTGTTTCATCTTCTCACCCTTGATTATGAGTTATTTAAGGCAAAACCGGAGGAAAGAATCAAGGAGATGTCCGATCGATTCACCAACATCGTTAATGGTCTCAAAGCCCTTGAGAAGATCTATCCCAACAAGAAAAATGTGAAGAAAATGTTGAATAGTCTTCCAACATCTTGGAAGCCAGAGGTGACGACAATAAAAGAGTCAAAGGATCTTAACTTACTTTCCCTTGATGAGCTTATTGGTTTCTTGTTGACATATGAAATGAAGATTAACCACCATGCTAAAGTAACTAAGGAAGTGTCAAAGAAAGTGGAAGTTGCCTTCAAATCAACAACTAGTGAGAAGGATGAAAATTCCGATGATGATGATGATGATGAGGAAGAGATGGCTATGTTAGCAAAGAAATTCAAAAGACTAATGAAATTCAACAAAGTCAAAAGATTTCCAAGAAAAGACATCATCTAGGGTGAACCAAGCAAAAGAGAAAAGGACCTAATCATTTGCTATGAGTGCAAAAAGTCGGGTAACATTAAATTTGATTGTCTACAATTGAAGAAGAAAGGGACATCAAAACAAAAGAAGAAAGCCATGATGGCAACTTGAGGCGATAGTGATTCATCCGATGAGGAGGAGGAAAATGAAGTTACCCAACTATGCCTTATGATTATTGAAGAACAGAAGGTAACTCTAAACTCTAGTAAATTAAATGAATATACTTTTGAAGAGTTATAAGATGCATTCGATGAATTGATTATAGGTTTTGAAACTATGAACTCCAAACATAAGAAAATGATTTCAAAACTAAAGGAGAAAAATAAGTCTCTAATCTTAGTTAAAGAGGAAATGGAAAAGAAATTTAATGATATGCAAACTCAAATTGATGATTTAATTTTAAAGAATGAAAACTTGCATAATTCATTTTCTATGTTTCAAATGGGGCAACAAAAGTTAAATGATATGCTTGAATCTCAAAGAGTCTTCTTTGACAACAGTGACTTAGGTTTTGTAAATTTACAAAAAGAAAGTAAATTTAAAAATTTCTTTGAGAAACCAAACTATATTTATAATGTCTCACTCATATGCACTCATTGTCAAAAAAAAGGGCATGATAGGCAAGTTTGTTCTTTAAGGAGGCTCACATCTAAAAGTAAACTTACTAAGAGTGTGTGGATTCCAAAAGGATTAAACACACCTCAAAATGAGAAAGCTTTAAAGAAGTGGGTTCCTAAGGGACCAAAAATGTTAGGACTAATGCTAATGGACCCAAGAAAGTTTGGGTACCAAAATCCAAAGTTTAACCTTGTGTTTGTAGGAGGAAGAGCATTGCTTCAAGGTAACCAACTCTAAGAAGAACTTGTGGTAGCTTGATAGTGGATGCTCTAGACACGTGACCCGTGAAAAAAGCTATTTCATGGAACTAATGCCAAAGTATGGAGGAGAATCTCATTTGATGATAACTCCAAAGGGCTTATTAAAGGTATTGTTTCTATAGGTATAAATTCTTTCATTCTTATTAAAGATGTGCTTTATGTCAATGGTCTTAAGCATAACCTCCTTAACATTAGTCAACTTTGTGACAAGGGATTCACAGTAATATTTGAGTCAAATGGATGCAAAGTTGTAGATATTGTAAATAACAGAATTCTTTTTGTAGGACATACAGTAGGTAATATTTTTATGGTGCATTTTGATGACATATCTTCCTCTAATGTTTGTTTTGTGGCTAATAATGAAAATATTTGTTGGCTATGGCATAGAAGATTAGGTCATGCAAGCATGAGTGTTATTTTAAAACTTTTTAAACATGAACTTGTTGTTGGCATGCCTAAATTTTATATTGGCTTTGATAAAATATGTGATGCATGTGCTAAAGGTAAACATAGGAGAGCATCTTTTAAATCTAAAGATATAGTTTCTACATCTAAAGTAATCCAACTTATTCATATTGACCTTTTTAGACCCACTAGAACTATGAGTTTAGGAGATAAACAATATGAATTTGTTATTGTTGATGACTATTGTAGATATACATTGATTTTCTTTTTCTTTTTTTCAAAAGATGAAGCTTTAGAAAAAAATATTATTTTTGTAAAATGATTCAAAACCAAATGAGATATTCGATTTCAAGTGTACGAAGTGATCAAGGAAAAGAATATGAAAACCTTGGCTTTGATAATTTTTCTAATGGATAGGGTATTAGTCACAATTTTTTGACACCTAGAACCCCTCAACAAAATGGAGTTGCTGAAAGGAAAAATAAGACTTTAGAGGAAATGGCTAGAACCATGTTATGTGAAAATAATTTGCCAATATATTTTCGGGCTGAAGCCATAAACACTTCTTGCTATATTATAAATAGAGCTATAGTTAGGCCTATTTTGAAGAAAACTTCTTATTAACTTTTTAAAGGAAGAAAGCCTAACCTAAACCATTTTCATCCTTTTGATTGCAAATGCTTTGTTTTGAATAATGGAAAAGAAAATTTAGGAAAATTTAATGTCAAAAGTGATGAAGGTATTTTTCTTGGATATTTCACTCATTTTAAAGCTTATAAAATTTTTAACAAGAGAACCCTTGTTATGGAAGAATCTATACATGTCATTTTTTTATGAATCTAACTCTCTTTCTAGAAATGAATATATTGATTTTGATGATGTAGAAATATATCAAATTGAGCAAAATCAAGCATCACATGAAGATCAAGGCATAAGTGAATTGGTTCAATAACACAAAATTGATGGACACATCATTAGTGATCTATCTAAAGGGGTAATCACTAGATCTTCAATTAGAAATACTTGTAATTATGTTGCTTTCTTTTCTTGCATAGAGATAAGAATATTGATGATGCTTTAAATGATGAATTTTGGATAATGGCTATGTAAGAAGAACTAAATCAAATTGAAAGAAATCAAATATGGAATCTTGTTGATAGACCTAGTGATCATCCAATTATAGGAACTAAAGGGGTCTTTAGAAATTAACTTGACGAAGATGGTAATATTGTTAGAACAAGGCTAGATTAGTTGCCAAAGGATATAGCGAAGGGGAAGGTATAGACTATGATGAATCTTATGCACCGGTAGCTAGGTTAGAAGCAATTAGAATGTTATTAGCTTTTGCATGTTGAAACAATTTCAAACTTTTCCAAATGGATATCAAAAGTGCATTTTTTAATGGTCTCATAAATGAAGAAGTTTATGTTGAACAACTTCTCAGTTTTGAAATCCACATTTTCCAAATCATGTTTTCAAATTGTCTAAAACTCTATATGGTTTAAAGCAAGCTCGTAGAGCTTGGTATGAAAGGCTTTCCAAATTTTTAATTAAAAATGGCTTTAGAAAAGGCAAAGTAGACACCACCTTGTTCATAAAAACTAAAGACAAAGACATTTTAGTAGTATAAATTTATGTAGATGATATTATATTTGGTGCTACTAATGAACTTCTTTGTCAAGAGTTTTCTAAGATTATGCAAGGTGAATTTGAGATGAGCACGATGGGTGAACTCAACTTCTTTTTGGACTCCAAATCAAGCAAACTCAAAATGACATCTTCATCAATCAAGCCAAATATATCAAGGAAATGCTCAAGAAGTTTAAAATGGAAAACTTAAAGCCTCAATCAACACTAATGAGCACTTCAACAAAGCTTGATAAAGATGAAAGAGGTAACTGTGTTAATACTAAACTTTATAGGTCTATGATAGGATCATTGCTTTATCTTACTGCAAGTAGATCGGATATAATGTTTAGTGATTTTTTATGCTCAAGATTTAAATCATCTACTAAGGAATCACATTTACAAGCCATTAAAAGAATCTTTAGGTACCTTAAGGACACTCCAAACCTATGACTTTGGTATCCCAAAGATTCATCATTTAGTTTATACGTTTACTTCGATGCGGATTTTGGAGGATGCAAGTTAGATAGAAAAAGCACTTTCGAAACTTATAACTTTTAGGTAACATGCTTGTTTCTTGGTTCTCTAAGAAACAAAATAGTGTAGTTTTATCCACAATCGAAGCAAAATATGTTGTCGTAGGTAGTTGTTGTGCTCAAATTCTTTGGATGAAGCAACAATTAGTTGACTGTGGAATTGATATGGATCACATTCCTATAAGGTGTGATAACACTAGTGCTATTTACTTAACACAAAATCTCATCTAACACTCTAGAACAAAGCACATAGAAATAAGACACCATTTCATTAGAGATCATGTGCAATGAGGTGACATAGTTCTAGAGTTTGTAGATACTTTGCATCAACTAGCCGATATTTTTACAAAACTTTTAGATAATGAGAGATTTTGGACAATTAAGGAAGAGTTAAGACTAATGAACATGCCTTCATAAGCTTCTTGTATATTTTTTTGACATTCTTGGACACTTGTTTTATTTTATGCATGTTTTGTGTGTGTATATATATATATATATATACTTGATTTTCTAGTAATATTTGATTAAACATGGCATTATATAGGTTTATATATGTTATCTATGTGTTTTGTACTTCCTTTTATATAATTTTTCATTTTTTAATTAGTTGTTTCAGTAGTACATAGGACGTATCGGTAGAACTCTGCCAAAATGGTATTCTGGGTTTGCGTTCATGAGATATTGGTAGAAGCAAACATCTACCAAAATTTGTATACTTCATCAGTAGAAGTTTACAAGTATTTGTAATTTTGGACATTTATATACTCTAACAGCATTTGTTTTCACAGAAAACCTATTTCTTTAAAAAAAAGATTTTGTCATCTTATTCCCCAAACCCCTCAACCCTCATTTTTGGTCCAACCTCCCAACCCTGCATTCCACATTTTTTTTCTTCCTTTTACTAAATTTTGTCTCCCATGTGCATCTATTCCATTTTCAACAAATATTTTTTTTTATAAGGATCACATTTTTCTCATTTTTCACATTTTAAGGTAAACCCTAACTTTTATTTATTTATTTATTTATTGAATATTTTATTTTACAATTTAAAAATCATGTTAATTTTAGGAGAACATAGAGATTAGTAATTTTATATACATATTTTCTACAAATTGTATATATATATATTTTATTCATATATACTTTATAATTATTTACTTTTATATAAATTTTATACATCTACTTTTTATACATACACTGATTTTATATTTATATACATGGGTTTCAACTTATTTTATTTTTTTTATTCATATTTCATCATTGTATCAAATTTAAAAATAAACAAATAAATTTGCATCTGCAGCTATTAGGGATATAAATTGTTCGTATTCGTGTTTTCTTCTGCAGTACATCGTTACCCAAACCTTTAACCTTTAGTATACCCTTTAATTAGATAGAACGTCTCCCCGTACATCTCGTTAGTGTCCTGCATCTAAACGCGCTAGAGGTGAATCCTCTTTCGCTCTCTTAGATCATCCTTCGGTAATTGAATGTTTCAGGACAGCGATGCTCTCAAAAAATTTAACACCTATTTTGTAACCCGTTCGATTCAAATCTCTCGTCCCATTGATCTAAACTTCTTAGCAAATACCCTTAAATTTAAATACCTCGATCAACTTCGCAATTGGGGTTGGCTCGATTGTCTCCAACTTAAGGGTCCTTGCTACGATAATCTTGTTCGAGTGTTTTACTCTAACGCTAAACTTAAACATGACCCGAACACTCACCTAGTTAACTCTATCACCTCTTTCATCATGGGCCAAGAGATTACCATCTCAGTCGACACCCTCTCTACTTACTTTTCTATCACTAATGAGGGTGATGATCATCATACCGGCCAATACGAGCCCTCCTTAATTAGGCCAAATGATTATGTAGGCAATGACATAGACCTTCATAATTGTATCCTCCATCTTATTTTCACTTGGATCGTTGCCCCAACCAATAAGCATTCCAGCTCACACCGCTTATTAGATGTGGCATTGCTTTAGAACCGACCATCACCTAAACTTAGCTTCCCTTATTTTTCTAAATCTTCTTGAGATTGTAAGATTACCGATGTCTAGCAACAAAACCTTACGTTACGGTACTTTCCTATCTCATATCTTTCGTACCCTGCGCATAAATGTAAGTGTAGATCCCGTTCGTGCCATTAATTCCTTCATCGATATCTCGACCGCACATAGTTGCAATTGGAAGTTTGATGATGAGGGGAATTGGGTTCGAAAGTTCGGTTTCTAATCCTCGACAGTTCAAGGATAAATGGTTCCACCTGTAGCTCCACCATCTTTTGATACTCCTTCGTCTTCACATGAGGAACATCTAGCTCTCCTCCCTCTATCATCTCCGAGCACCGTACACTTACTTGAGGCGATCAATGGATTGTCATTGCAAGTGAATGCACGATTTAATGCATTGATTGCCCACATCGATGATCAGTACAATAAATTAGACAAGAGTTTAAATGAGTTGGCCTCTCAATTTCTCCCATTGAACGATTAGGACTTCATTTCTTGGTTGAGTTCTACATGTTTTTTGGTTGGCTTACATTATGATTTTGGATTGTTTGGCTGTCTTTTTGAGGATATTTGTTTTCTTTTTATCGATTGCATAGTTGATTGCTTTGGGATGTTCTTACTTTCATTGTGTTTAAATGTTTTTGGTTTAAAGGTACTACCATTTTATGTTATGTTATCTAATTGTTTATGCATCATTTTTCTTTATTTGTTGTTTTTTTTATTATTCTTTTATTTCAAGTATTATGCATTAATTCTCGTAGTTTTTCATGCTTATACTGTTTTTGATATTACAAAAAGGGGTTGAAAATGTAAATTTTGCTTAAATTAATTTTCAACTTAACTCTTAAAGTAAAATTCTTCAAGTTGGAAATTTAAATTAACATCTAAAACATTCTTTTTTCTAATGGAAGCTTATTTTGAAAATAATGTTTAAGAAAGGGGGAATTAGAAAAAATTTTGAAAATTTTTTGTTATATAAAAAAGGGACATATTGTTAGCTTCAGTTTTTCAAGTATTTTAATATAACAAAAGTATATTAAAAACTCCAACTTAAATTTGCAAAAATTGTTTATAAGTCATTAAAATTATTTTCAAAGTTGTGGACAAAATAAACATTTAAAAAGCCTTAAAATAACTTAGTTTTTGACAATTTTCTAAAGTCTGGAAGACTTCTACCGATACTTGTCCTACTAAGTATCAGTAAAACTCAAGGTAAAAAAACCTTTGGAATGCTTCAGAATTCCATCGGTAGAACTTGGACATCTATGATATTTCTCTTGGTTCTACCAATACAACTAAGACTTCTATCGGTAGAACATACTTTAGTGAGCAAGAAAGTTGTGGCCTAGGTCTTCTACAGATACCTTGGCTAAGATAATCGAAACAACTTCAGTTTTACCGATACTTGGAAGACTTCTACCAAAACAAGTTAAGTCAGTAGCCAAAGTTCAGCATCCCCTGCTCGTTTACCGATACTCTGATGGGTTCTACCGACACCAAATGAAATCCTCAGAGTTCTACTGATACATTGACGGATCTACCGATACAACGACTCCTACAGTCATATTGTGTAAAGGCTTCTATCTATACAAGTGTTCTTCTACCAGAACAACGAAGCTACTGTCTGCATTAAATGCTGGTTTTAATAGTTGCAACGACTTTATTTTATTTCTAACGGCTACAAACGTCCACAAGGTATTTAGAGGACTTAAATATAAGGTCAAGGCTCCCCATTGAAGTCAACAAAGACAAGAAACAAGTGCTTAACTTCAAAGAACTCATTTTTCAATCTTTCTTCAATCTTCTACCAAATATTTTTTGTACACACTTGTGGGTTAAGTTTTCAATCATTCTTTCAAGTGTTTTAACTTTATGTAAGAGTGCTTAATTGTTGATCATTTACCTTTTAGAAGTATATTCTCATTCATCCTTATTTTCTCTCATTTTGTGAGGTGTTACTTAAGGCTTTGGGTAGAAAACCTTAAGGGAAAGTGGTTCTATCTTACCTTTGAAAATATAGGGATTTGTAAGGTTAAACCTTACCCTTAAAGGTTCAAATCTAGTGGATTTGAAAATCCTTAGTTCAGGAAAGCTAAAGTAGTGTACGTAGGCAAATGAGGTAGAACCACTATAAATTCTTGAGTCATTAGCTTTCTCAAATTTACCAAAAACTTTTTAAAACATCAATTCACCCCTTTTTGGTGTATTTCGATCTTAATAATTTTAATATATATTTTTGAAAATTACATAAATTTGAATATTGTTATAAATTTTAATATATTTTAAAATAAAAAATAAAAAAATAAAATTTCAATTTTCATTTGGGGTTGATGGGATTTATTAATAAAATACATTTAAAAATAAAAAAATAAAAAAAATTCAAAATTCAAATTATCTAAAGTTAAAGTAAAATGATATTGTAATGAAATTGAAATTATTTTAATTATAAAAAATCTAAATATTAAGGAAAATAATAAATTGATATTATATAAATTTTATTTTAATTATAATTTAATATACATATATTAATAATATACAAATTAAAATGACATGCAATAAAATAAATATTTTTAAAAAAATTATTTTTTTAATAAGCTTGTGTCAGACCTAGAAAAGTAAAAGAAACTCAATCAATGGTCGGTGTTAGCACGTTGCCCATCAAGGTCGACAATAAATAAAGTGGGTTTAGCTCAATCAGTGGTCGGCATCAGGCCTGCTGTGACAGTAGATGTGATGCGACGATGAGGCCATTTTGAAATTATTATTTTACCCCTCCTCAACTATTAAAATTCCAATTTTACCCCAAGTGGTCCCCTACTATAAATAGCATCTAACGATCGAGATCCAACTCACTACCGCCGACGACCTCTAATAATCGTCGAGCATCGTCGTTGATCATTGTCCTCCTCCGTCCAACTCCGATAACCTCCATTCACCGCCATTCAGCTTCGATAATCGCCATTCCTCGTCGTCGATCGTCATCCTCTGTTGATAATCATCGTTTACCACCGACAACAGCCGATCAACTTCGTTAAATTTCTACTCAGTGGATCTCAAAATGTTACTGAATGACAACGACCACCTTGTAAAAGTTATTCGAGCTGATCAGGTAAATAAATCGTGATTTAAAGGCTCCATATAACGTTTTCAAATTCATGTTTACTTATAATAAATGGTATTTTAAACACTCCATATAACATTTTATTTCGAATTATAAATGCAGACCTCGTACCGATCAGTCTGACTCGATTTTGTACTATTTTCCCGATGACACGATTTTGTACTATTTGGATGTCGTAAGCTTCGGGGTTGCTTCGGGGTTGCTGCCTATATTCAACCTTTCGAACTCTGGGTCAATTTAATAACAATTGTAGTTAAAAGATGGTGCCTCGAGACCCACACGTTCCACCTCCCGTGTTGGGAGGTCACAATTATGCTGCAAGACGTAGCAGTCCAACTGAGGTTGTCCATTAATGGTGATGCAGTGACGGGACGTGGTAAATTGGTCGATCCTTGGTGTACTTGCGAACGACTACTTGGCAAGGTACCCTCGAACGATGACAACTGAAGATTAATCACGATTAAATTTAAGTGGTTAAAATATAAATTTGAATATATACCCAGCAATCTAACGTAAATGGATGTTATCTACACTACAACAACGTTCATTCTACAACTAATAGGTGGGGTACTGATGCCCAACACTAATCAGAATATAGTAAACATCATGTACCTCCCCTTACTTGACGACTTGAAGTAAGCCGAGAGATTGAGTTGGGTTGCACGTAACCTATCTCGAGCCCTTCCTTCGACATAAAAGATGTTCACAAACTAGACAAAAAGGGAATGAGTTGGGACACAATAAATTGGGCACAATTTCATGTACCATATATCATTCTTTGGGATGATGGATATTCGACGTGCCCTCCTTTGTATGACTTAGAGGGAGGGTTCTCATGTACTAAAGAGTACAAACAATAGTATATGTCAAATATGAAGTCGTTCATTTTGGAAAGTTATTATATGGTGATCTCGATCACCTTCTACCGGAATCGTCTCGATAGCATCGAACGAACGACCCACGTCCGTGCTATGGCCTAATTTCGCTATTCGAGAATATTGCTTCTATCCTAATCCTTAACATGAAGCATTCAGCTCGTCATCCCATGCGTCTGAGCCTTACTTTCCTCGTTTAATGAAGGATACATTCGATAATGACCTTAAGCTTCAACATTCACAATGCTCCAGATAATTCTCATACCAACCAAAGCTTTATTGACAAGAACGTACACCAACCATGGAGGATATTTTTCCCTCGTTGCCTGTGATCACTTTATACTTCGAAACTCCTAGTGATGGTGTGTACGATTATACCATTTTTTTACGTACATTGATCAGGACATTAGAGGCGGGATCGAGCAACTATAAAACATCTTAGAAAGGTGCAAGGCCTCACCAACGGAAGCACCGATGGAGCTTTAATGTATCGACCTCTGGTGTCCCGATCGGTATACGTACAAATATGATATAATAATACACACAATCATCGAGAGTTTCGGAGTACTAAGTGACCGCAAAGCGTCGAAGGAAAAATATCTTTCATAATTGGTGTACGTTCTTGTCGGTGAAGCTCTGATTGACATGAAGATGATCCGAAGTATTGCAAATGTTTAGGCTCGTGGTCATCATCGAATATATCCTCCATGGAATAATGAAATTAGTGTTCGAACACATGGAATGACGAGCCGAATTCTTCATGTTGAGGCTCGAGAGAAACAGTGTTCTCGAATAGCAAAACCGAGCCAAGATGTAGATATGGGTCGTTCGTCCGATGCTATCGAGACGATTTTGGTACTAGATAATTCGCGACTACCATATAATAACCTTTCAAAATGAACGACTTCCCATTTGCCATATACCATTGTTTGTACTCTTGCGTACCCGAGAACCCTTCCTCTAAGACATAAAAGGGAGGACACCTTGAATATCAATCATCCCAAATAATGATATATGGTGCATTAAATTGCATCCAATTTATTGTGTCTCAACCTACTCCTTTTTTGTTTAGTCCGTGGACATCTTTAATGTCGAAGGGAAGGCTTGAGATAGGTTGCACGCAATCGAACTATCTCAAAATCCAATCCCCAACGTGCTACTCCACCATATGAAAACGAATTAATAAGACACGACACACGAACAACTATTCTTGGTCGTAAACCCATAATGGAATAAGAGATAATTTCTTCCTCAACATAAGGCATCCATACAAACTGCACAGTATAAACAACAAAAGTTTAGTTAATTTTAATTTTTTTTAAATTATTATATTTGAAAAAAAAATTCAAAAGCGAATTTTACGCCATCATTGAAATGGATCCCTATCATCATATTGTATATGGAAAATGGCAATAATTGCCCGTTTCCCAGATTAGTCGCCCATCTATAAAATATAAAAATATCTTGAATTTATTTTTCATTCAATAAATGAATATTTTATATAATTAAAAAAAAAGTTAAAATCAATTTATTGAGTCACCTATTCACCAGTGGGCACATAGGTAGTAAGTGGTTGACTTGGGCAAGAAATAACATTTTGTATAATGCCCAAGATTGTAGTAAAAGGTAGCAATCTTCAATGGTCTTCATATCCGGTTTTGTTGCTAGACAAAACTCGTGGTATAAGCATGTCAACACTACAAAGCCCCAACTCAATCTCTCGACTTGCTCCAAGTCCTTGAGTAAGGGGTGGTAAATGATGTGCACTTCATTTTGATTAGCGTCGGGCATAATACCCCACCTATTAGTCGCAGAATGAATGCTCTTACAGCATAGATAAATTCCATCTGCGTTGGATTACTGTGTAGATGTTCAAAGTTAGATTTTAACTACGTAAATTTAATAGTGGTTAATCTTCCGTTGTCATCGTTCGAGGGCACCTTGTCAAGTAGCCGTTCACAAGTGCCCCAAGGATTAACCAATTTACCACGTCTTATAACTGCATCACCATCAATAGACAACCCCAACTGGACTGCTACATCTTGCAGCATAATTGTGACCTCCCCATATAGGAGGTGGAATGTGTGGGTCTCGGGGAGCCATCTTTCAACTAGAGTCATTATTAAATCAACCCAAAGTTTGAAAGGTCGAATATAAGTAGCAACCCCAAAGCCTGCGACGTTAGTATAGTGTAACTGTGTCGTCGAGAAAATAATCAGAATAATATAGTCGGGGTCGAACCGATCGGTACAAGGTTTACGTTTATAATACGACATAAAAATGTTATATGGATCGTTTAAAACACCTTTTATTATAAGTAAACGAGAATTTGAAATGTAATATGAAGCCTTTAAAACACGATTTTTTTTACTTGATCGGCTCGAATAACATTCACAATATGCTTGTTGTCATTCAGTGGCATGTTGAGATCCATTGAGTATCAATGGCGAACGACAATCGTCAGCGGACGACAGTCGACGGTGAGGAATGACAATTATCGGAGCTGAACAATGATGATTGGCGATGAACGAAGGTTACAGTGCTGGAGGGTAGAGGACGGTAGTGGATGGTGCTCAACAACGATGCTTGACAGTGTTAAGATCGAAATACACTAAGAGGAGGGTGAATTGGTGTTTTAAAAAGTTTTCGGTAAATTTGAGAAAAGTAAATGACTCAAGAATTTATAGTGGTTCAGCCTCGATTGCCTACGTCTACTACCTTAGCTTTCCTCAACTAAGGATTTACCAAATCCACTAGATTTGAACCTTTAAGGGTAAGGTTTAATCTTACAAATCTCTATCTTTTCAAAGGTAAGATAGAACCACTCCTCCTTAAGGTTTTCTACCCAAAACCTTAAGTAACACCTCACAAAATGAGAGAAAATAAGAATGAATGAGAATATTCCTCTAAAAGGTAGATGATCAATAATTAAGCACTCACACACAAAATTACAACACTTGAAAGAGTGACTGAAAATTTAACCAACAAGTGTGTATAAGAAATATTTGGTAAAAGATTGATGAAAGATTAAAAAATAAGTTCTTTGAAGTTAAGCACTTGTTTCTTGTCTTTGTTGACTTCAATTGGGAGCCTTGACCCTGTATTTAAGTCCTCTAAAAACTTTGTGGACGTTTGTAGCTATTAGAAATAAAATAGAGTCGTTACAGCCATTAAAACTAGCAATTATTATAGACAGCAGCTTTGTTGTTTCGGTAGAAGCACACTTGGATCGGTAGAAGACTTTACAAAATATGATCATTAGAGTTGTTGTATCGGTAGAGCCTCCATTGTATCGGTAAAACTCTGAGGGTTTAATTTTGTATCGGTAGAAGCCATCGGAGTATCGGTAGAAGTACAGGAGATGCTGAACTTTGTGTACTAACTTTACTTGTTTCGGTAAAAGTCTTCCAAGTATTGGTAGAACTGAAGTTGTTTCGGTAGTCTTGGCCAAGGTATCGGTAGAAGTCTCAGGCCACAACTTCCTTGCTCACTAGAGTATGTTTTGTCGATAGAAGTCTTAATTGTATGGGTAGAACCAAGAGTTGTACCATTAGATGTCCAAGTTCCATCGGTAGAATTCTGAAGCATTCCAAAGGTTTTTTTACCTTGAGTTCTACCGGTACTTGTCGTATTAAGTATCGGTAGAAGTCTTTCAGACTTCAAACAATTGTCAAAAACTAAGTTATTTCAAGGCTTTTTAAATATTTATTTTATCCAACACCTTGAAAATAATTTTAAGGACTTATAAACAATTTTTGCAAATTTAAGTAGGGATTTTTAATATATTTTTTGTTATATCAAAATACTTGAAAACTAGAACTAACAATCTCCCCCTTTCGATATAACAAAATATTTTGAAAAAATTTGCTAACTCTCCTTATCTTAAGCATTATTTTCAAAATAAACTCCCATTAGAAAAAAAGAATGTTTTAGATGTTATTTAATTTAAATTTTCAACTTGAAGAATTTTGCTTTAAGAGTTAAGTTGAAAATTAATTTAAGCAAATTTTATATTTTCTTCCCCTTTTTGTAATATCAAAAAGAATATAAGCTAGAAAAACTAGGGGAATTAGTGTACAATACTTGAACCAAAAGAATAACAAAAAAATTAACAAGTAAAGAAAATGATGCATAAATAATTAGATAACATAAAATGGTAGTACCTTTGAACCAAAAACAATAAAAGTAAGAACATCCCAAAGCAACCAACTATGCAATCGAAAAAAATAAAATAAATATCCTAAGAAAGACAACTAAACAATTCAAAATCATAATGTAAGCTAACAAAAAAACATGTAGAACTCAACCAAGAAATGAAATCCTAATCATCCGATGGGGGAAATCGAGAGGCCAACTCATTTAAAAGCTCGTCTAATTTATCATAGCGATCATCGATGTGGGAAGTCAATGCATTAAATCGTGCATTGACTTGCAATGACAATCCATTGATCGCCTCGAGTAAGCGTACCATGCGTGGAGACAGTGGAGGGAGGAAAGCTGGATGTTCCTCATGTGAATACGAAGGAGCATCAAAAAATGGTGGAGCTACCGGTGGAACCGTCAATCCTTGAGCTGCTAAGGATTGGCGATCAAACTTTCGAACTCAATTCTGCTCATCATCAAGTTTTCAATTGCAACTATGTGCGGTCGAAATATCGATGAAGGAATTAATGGCACGATCGGGATCTACACTTACGTTTATGCGAAGGGTGCGAAAGATATGAGATAGGAAAGTACCGTGACGTAAGGTTTTGTTGCTAGACATCGGTAATCTTACGATCTTGAGAAGATTCAGAAAAATAAGGGAAGCTAAGTTTAGGAATGGTCGATTCTAAAGCAATACCACATCCAATAATCAGTGTGACGAAAGTCGGAATGCTTGTTGGATGGGGTAACGATTTAAGTGAAAATAATATGGAGGATACAATCATGAAGGTCTATGTCGTTGCTTACATAATCATTTGGGCTAATTAAGGAGCGATCATATTGGCCAGTATGATGATTATCACCATCATTGGTGATAGAAAGGTAAGTAGAAAGGGCGTTAATCGAGATGGTAATCTCTTGGCCCATGACGAAAGAGGTGATAGAGTTAACTAGGTGAGTGTTCGGTTGTATTTAAGTTTAGCGTTAGAGTAAAACGCTTGAACAAGGTTGTCATAGCAAGGACCCCAAAGTTGGAGACAATCGAACTAACCCCAATCACGGAGTTGATCTAGGTATTTGAATTTAAGGGTATTTGCTAAGAAGTTTAGATAAATGGGATGAGAGATTTGAACCGGACGGGCTGCAAAATAAGTGTTAAATTTTCTAAGAGCATAGCTGTCCTCGAAACATTCAATTACTGGAGGTTGATTTAAGGGAGCAGAAGAGGATTCACCTCTAGTGCGTTTAGATGCAGGAGGCTTACGAGATGTACGGTGAGACATTCTATCTAATTAAATGGTAGACTAAAGGTTAATCATTCGGGTAAAGATGTACCTACAAAAAAAAACACGAATACAAACAATTTATATCCCTAATAGCAACAAATGTATTTTTTTTTAAAAAAATTTGATACAATGATAAATATCATAAAAGTAAAAATAAAAATAAAATAAGTTGAAATCCATGTAAATATAAATATAAAATCAGTGTATATAAAAAATAGATATATAAAATTTATATAAAAGTAAATACATTATTTTTAATAAAGTATATATGTATAAAATGGTATATATATATATATATTATACAATTAGAAGAAAATATGTATATAAAATTACTAATTTCTATGTTCTCTTAAAACTAACATGATTTTAAATTATAAAATAAAATATTCAAATAAATAAATAAATAAAAGTTAAGGTTTACCTTAAAATGTGAGAAATGAGAAAAATGTGCCCATTTTCAAAAAAAAAAAATTTGAAAATGGAAGGGAGGCACGTGGGAGACAAGATTTAGTAAAAGAAAGGAAAAAAATGGTGGAAGATGGAGTTGGGAGGTAAGGGCCCAAAAATAGGGGTTGGGGGTTCAGGGATGAAGATGATAAAATCTCTTTTTAAAAAATAGGTTTTCTATGAAAACAGATGTTGTTGGGGTATATAAATGCCAGAAACTATTGATATTTGTAATCGTCTACCGATAGAAACATACAGGTTTCGATAGATGTTTTCTTCTACCGATATCTCATGAAGGTAAATCCAGAAATATCATTTTGGCACCATTCTACTGATACATCTAATGTACTACTGAAACAACTAATTAGAACATAAAAAATTATATAGAAGGAAGTACAAAACACATAGATAACACATATAAACCCATATAATCCCATGTTTAATAAAATATTACTAGAAAATCACTAACATATTTACACAACATGCATAAAACAAAACAAGTGTCCCAAAATGTCGATATATATATATATATATATATATACAAGAAACTTATAAAATTTGAATTAAAATATATTTTTTAAAAATTTATCCCGTTGGGCTTAGGCCGCCACCTCACGCACCTGACGCGGGCTTAAGCCTACCACTTGACGCAGGTTTAGGCCTGCCACCCATTAAATTTTAAATTTAGTTAAATTTCATTTGATTTTCATTTTAATTTCAATTGAATTTCATTTGAATTTCATTTTAAATTTCATGTCTGAAGCTTCTATCTCTGTTAATTACAAGGGGCAGAAGACATTAACACCCCAACAACAACTGTTTTAATTTTCAACTTTTATTTAATTATAATTAAAATTTACCCTTTTTTAATTTTCAGCTTTTATTTAATATATTTAACTTTCTTTTCATTTTTTATACTAATAATTTAATTTAATTATCTTCAAAAATTATTTTTTCATTTAATTTGAATTTTCATTTCATTTCAATTTATTTTTCTTCCTCAAGTTTTATTTAATTTTAAATTTAAATTTCAATTTAATTTCAAATTTTATTTGAATAATAATTTCATTTCATTAAAATTTCAACATTATAATTTAATTTATTATAAATTAAAAATCATAAAAAATTAGAAAATACAAATGTGGGCAACTTGTTTGTATAATTGTATACTTCAACAACGTTTTTACAAGAACATTTTTATAATTGCGTAATTTGGAAAAAAAAATTAATATAAGTCATTTGTATGTATATTCATAATTATGAACATGCGCTCATTTCTCATCTTCCAATCCAACATTACGAGACAATTGACTGGAAACATAGACACGCTGTGGGCTAATTGATTGGTTGTGGCCAGATGTTCGACAAATCGTGCACAATTTGGGGTTGCCCATCTCTCCGATGTCCATGTCATTTTGAATCCTCATCGAATGTGATCGACCTTTAGGCTTTCTACGGATACTATGATCCGACAACATCTCGAAAACAGGCAGTGGAACTTTCCAGTTCAAGACATCAGGCATTACATGAAATTTATTTCCCCAGATACGTAATGTATGTTGCAGCGTGTACACCTCGTCTATTAATTTTCAACATAAATTTGCTCTCACACACGCTATATGAACATGCTCACACGAATATCAAAGAGTTTGAAATCTCTCAAACTCGCAACGTCTGTTTGCCATATCAACTGCATATGACCTAAGTAAAAGATACAAGCAACGACCGATGTACTCTAGAACTCGAAAAGTCTCCAAATCGTTTGAGCCCTCCAACTGTTTGTCGCCATGGCATTTCGAATGCCCTCAACGTACACGTGCTCGACCTCGATCTACTTTGCTTGCATGTGCCCCATCCTAAGCATCAATGTGGCCAACCTATATAAGGTTACTGAGAAAACAAAAATAATTGGTCTTCAAGACGCCGTTAACCGCCTCGATGAGGTTGGTCGTCATCTGGCCATACTGATACCCATCATCGTAATTTTGCGTCCATTGATATGTCTCCACGCTACCCAACCACCCACAGAGATTTTTTTATAAATCTTTTATCTGAGCTTCAAGCCTTGCGAACTTTTTTCTGAATCTCCACAGTTCAAAGTCATGAGTAGCATATGCAATTTTGATTTAGTATTTTAAAAATTTACAGACTGATAAAATTTGAATTTTAATTTTTTTAAAATAAAAATAATATTTTTTTACTCGTTTCACGAGTTCTCTTTTTTATTCTTTATTTCTATAATCTTTGAGGAATTTTATCGCGATATGCCGAATGCAATAGCGAACCTCCACAGAACCCCTGATCGCCTTATTACAACAAATAGCCCCTTCATTCTGTCCAATATAAGGCAAACATTGTTTTGCCTAACAACATGCCTCAAAAGATTTTTTATGAAAAAATTCTCAAGAGTCGAAGCACTCTTTTTCAATGATGGTAAAAGTGATCGAAAATACATTTCAGTTATCGTTTTGTGCAACAATAATCAAGAGTATTTAACTGTATCTACCGTAGCCAGGTTCCGTCCACATGCACCATGCATTTGCAGTGAGAGAAGCCCCTAACACATGGCTTGAATGTTAAAATAATCGATGGAAAACTTGTTTCCCCAATTGAATCACCTCGTCCGGGCCTTTATACAGTAATGTATGATGTATCCCAGTCACTATACAACTCCCACATCGCCATTTGCTTCGCCTACTATGCCTTTCGATACAAAACCTTATACTTGAAATGAGCTTGCATGGTCGCAACAAGGACCGATACTTGAGTTATGGGGCACTCTTTCGCCATAGGGATGATGCAATTGCATATGATTTTTGCATCTATCTTTCGATGGTCTTGTGTCATACGAGAAGACGTGTATGTGTGTGGACCTTCTATTTTTCTTATTATCCACATCTGAGTCAGCTACATTAACACGGCTTAGACAAGCCATTTGCACACAATTGAGGCTTTCCAACATTCTTTGACGTATAAAGACTGCGTAGACTTCGTTGCTTTATAGTCCACAGCTATCTTCAAGTTGTATTGCTTTATTGGATTTAAGCAATCCTTATTGTTGTCGAATTGTTGTCCTACAAACAACTCTTCTTCGTCGGTTTCTTCCTCAAGTAAGTGAGCTGAAATTGTATTTTTATATTTCAGCAACTCACGAGCTCAAGCCGTATCTGGATCTACATCGCTCATGAAAGCCTCGAGATTTTTCTTGATAACTATACAGAGGCTCGTGTTTCTTACTGAATGGGTGTTAACATCTTCACCCTCCTTCGGGCCCTCTTCATCTATGTCTTCGAGGATGTCATCCAAATTGGGGTCACTGAATGAATCTGACGAAAAGGCATGATCTTCATTATCAAACCTTTCGTCATCATCTGGCCAACACCTCTGGATGAAATTGTAGACGAGGACACATGTTTAGGTTGTTATACGAACATCCACCGGTGTTTGGATTTTCGGGAGTTTGCATTGACCCTCCATAACCCGATTGATCTTCCTAGCAGACGTTAAGATCAAAATCAATTTCAGAACGTTGGCTTACTAGATTTACAACTTGAATTGGTTCGGGTTTCGCTATCTCCGCCAAAAACTCAACCAGGCAAGGATTACCGATCTCAGGAGGCAATAAATTGCTATCTTTTTCCCTAAATCATCATCATCTTTAATCTCCATTTCCTAGAACTTGATCGAATTTGATGAAACTGAAAATTTGTAAAACAGTCTCAATATTTACTTCCTGCAACGGGTAGTTATCTTTTTATTGATCTTTCGTTTCAAATCCTCCAACGAATCACGCTTGTTGAATCTCATTCCGATTTTTTCGGCTTTGAAAGACACAACCTTTATCATCTGTATTGAGAATTTCTCTATCGAAATGAACATAAACAAACAAAATCTGGGAACTCATCTTCAAAAAGTTGTGAGTTTTTTTCTCAACAAACAAAACACAGATATTATGAAAATCATTACTAGAATCATTCTTGCATTTTGAAAATCAACATTGATACAGGAATGGTGGACATGTCTTTAATAATTGGCAGGATGTAGTTACAGATAGTTTTTGAATGAATCTTGCGATGGTCCTGCGTCATACGTACAAAAGTGAATGTATGAGGCCCAATATATTTTCGTATCTCCCACTATTGGGATTTCTGGATAAATGTAGCTTGTACCCGCCAATTGTACCCTTTTGCCGACCTCTAACACTCACCAGCATATATTGTCGATTTAGAGTCAACCACTTTGTAGTCAATCAACACATTCATACTATACCACTTGATGGCAGTGACAATCATCTTTGCTTGTGAATTTTTGACTCACGAATAACTCTTTTGATTCGGGCTTTACCAACATTAGGTGAGCATGTATTATGTCCGGATACTCGAGGAAATCGAAAGCATACTCCAATCAATGACCGACATGTAGGGCTCGAGATCATTGCGTATGACGATGCCACGACTCGGGTTTTCGATCGAAAAGGCGTAATCATTTTCATCATTCGCTCATTCGTCATCGATATCATCAGGGACATCATACATCGAGGTCACTAAAATATTCACCTTCAAGATCAGAACGACCATTATTATAATATCCATATTCACCATGCGCATTTATCTCTATAACGACTGAATGTATCTGTAAATGAACATGGTGTGGATTTTCGACCCATGTCGATGTGGCTCTACCACCGTTACATCTTCATATTGTTGGCTTAACAAAGTTACATCTTCAATGAGCTCTTCATCGACTAACTCAGCAAATAACTCAATCGATTCAGTATTCACCCTCTTTGGCGGGCAATATAGTGAGATCATTATCTTGACGTCGTCATCGTCCAAAAGTTTCATCTAAGTAAATTTGATAGGATTTGACGAAATTAGAAATTTGTAGAATAGTTTCGACATCCTTCTTCAACAACATCAGTAAATTTTTGCACTGATCTTTTCTTTCATATCAACGACAGAAATATTCTTATCGAACCTCATTTCTATTTTCTAGCAAGTTTCAAAAATACAACCAATGGTCATTTCTAAAATAACACTATCAAAATAAATAGCAACAAAAAATTGGTTATCCATTTTTCCTATGAAATTACTCAAAAAATACTTCAGCTTTTCCCAAAAAATTCAAAATAATACAATTTTTCTTTGAACTAAAAAACTTCTCTAAACTCCAAACAAACCCTTCTCTTTTTTTTCTCTGTTGTGGGGGGCTTTTTTTTCGTGTGTGGGGTTTGATCCCTAACCCTCCTTGTATACTAAAAAAATTGAATACATATTTAAAAAAGAAAAAAAAGGTCAAAAGCCAATTTTTATGATGACCCATGCATGACCGGTCCCATCGATGGTAAGCCATTAAGCCAATGTTGTTTAAATGTTAAAAAATGAAATTATATATTAATTTATTCCAATGTTGCTTGACACGTTGGAGACCTTATTAAAAAATTATTTTTTTACCTGTATTTTTACTTTTCATGTGCGTATTTTTTACATAATACATATAGATGTTGTTGATTAAGGGTAAGTAAAATTTGATTAAATTTTAAAAAAAATATAATAATTCATATATTAAATTAAATAGTTCGAGTTAATCAAGTTATTCGGATAAACTAAAATAAAAATATCAATTTTTTTATTTAAATCGAATACGAATTACACAATTTGAGTCATCCGAAATTTCAAATAAGAAAAAATAAAATTACGTAGTTTTGATAAATGTTTACATTTTTTAAAGTTAAAAGTTAAAACCATTAATTTAAAATGTAAAACTACTTCCTTTTGATAAATGTTTATCCATTAAGTTAAAAGTTAAAACAATTATATTGTTTATGTAGTTAAATAATCTTATATTTCGTCTACTAATTAAATAATTGGTTCATGTAAATGTAACTCAAAATTTTTTGACTCGATTCGATTAGAAAAAAGTTCAAATTGAGTTTGATTCTTAAAATAGGATTTCTCAATTAAATTAACTCGAAATTTTTTAATTCGATTCGACTTGATTCGATAGAATATTCACCCCAACCGCCGATTGAATCAAATGACACCCAAAAAATATTATTTTTAAACAACTAATCATGTGTGTAATGATTGGAAGCAAATGAGGTTGATGTCATCGATTAGTCAAATAACATGTCTACTTTCGTAAATAATGCTCATATTATCCATTTCTGTTTTTTTTTTTGTATTATTTAAATAAAAACCTTAAAAACCCTTTTTTTCACGTTTCACAAAAATCTATAAATAAACTTCTATTAATTTAATTATTATTACGAGTATATTTATATTTTAAAGATATTTTATGTAAAATTCACGAAATGTTAAAATATAATTATTTTAAACGTTTGAACGAAAATTTTATTCAATTTCTATCAAAACTTTTAATAAACATATCACACTTAATAAATGAATATAATATATAACATAGGAATAAATAATTTGTGATATAATAATTTTACCGTTTCATTTATTCTCAATGTAGTGTGATCCGCAACTTGAATACAGAAAACATTTTAATGTCTGCATAATTTTTTAAAAACTAAACACCAGTTAATAAATGAAATATAGGTAAATGTCTAACTACTTTAACATAATACAAACACATCAAAATATATAATTTACACACCTTAATCGTATTAACTTCGAATTTCAGATAACACCAACACAACAAATTAATAGATTAATCAATAAAACAGAAAATTCCTGATCTGCTAACTATCTGTTTCTTCCTTCTCTTTCAAATATGGAACCAAAGGCCCAACACCCACTCTTTTTATACTGAAACCGTGGAAGGGGAGGTAGCCTCCCAGCATTCAAAATTTATTTTTAAACGTTACAGACTAAAAATAATAATAATAACTCTGACTTATCACGTCACTGACACGGCCGTCGTGACTGACGCGACTGACGTGATGTGACCGATCAGTCACGGTCTGTCTTATTTAGTTTTTGGTCTTTCTTTTCCCATTTTAAAAAAAATAGCTCAATGTTTTTTACTTTATGCGTAAATACCCTTTTTCTTCTTTCTTTCTTCCACCACACTCCCGCTTTCTTTAATTTCTCTCTTATTCATTTTTCCCGCACTTCCTTTTTTTTCTATTTAAAATTCCCCCCTAATCTTTATTTTTTTCACCGTTCCACCCCTAATTCCTTTTTTTCTCCATTTGATTTATAATCTTCAATTTATTTTACCATTGCGAGAATATTTTAATGAAAATTATTATCCATAGGAAATATATCAAATAATTATTAATTTTCCTAAATTGTTTTTCCTCTAAATACAATTCCACCCCTTATATATGTTATTTTAATTACACCTCTTATCAAACGATTAATTCACATTCCAAAAATTATTTTACATTGACAACATTTCAAATAATTATTAATTTACATAATTATAATTTATAAAATATAATTTTATATTGACAACATTAAAAGATAATTTCAAATAATATACTTTAGAATGTGATCTATATTTTTATACATTAAAACAAGACTGAAAATTGAAACATAAAAAATAAAACGGAACATATACAATCATATTTAACGGCAACATGAGCAAGTTTCTCAATATTAATAAAATATAAATAAACCATGAATTCGATTTTGTTCAAGACTGACATCATTATGTCTTACAATTTGACAAAACCATGTTTAACATCAATACGAGCAAATTTTTTTATACTAATATTTATAGCTCGGACGTTGTTGATATTGATAATTTCACACATGCTATTCAATTGGGATTCCAATGGACCTTCAAACATCCCGTTGATCTAAGGAAACCCGAATAATCCACTTGTTGATTGCATAACCAATTTGAACCCGTTATCGCATAAATCACTGGCACTCAAAACCGCTATTTTACTTGAAATCGTCACCGTATATGAAATTAAGGAATCAAATTTACACTCACAAAAGCGATCATTAAAATTCATTGTATTCGAGCTCTACCGGATCACCGTTAAATAAAACATATCTTCAAATTATAATTTTTTTCTAAATAAACAGAAACACACAAAAATAAAATCAATATTGATATCTCTCCCCTTCATCCTTTAACATAATAAAATTTTAAAAAATAAATCTTCACCTTACACTGATCTTTCATCAAGGCATGAGGTATATATAGCCATTTGGTGATGTTAATGATCTTGATATCTCAAAAAAGAAAAAAATCAAATTGCATATTTAAACACCGGTGAATCAATGATAATGATGACGTCAAAGACATTGACACCACCAAATATAAAATCATTTAAAATACAATTAAAAAAAATTAAGAATTGATAACGTCAATCTATTTGGCACAACAAAAATCTGACATTTGGTGACACCAATCTAATTGGCACCACTCAAAAAAAAATTTCACTTAAATAAAGTACGGCTAATACAGATACAAATATTTGATATTTATATTAGTTACGTTAAATACATTGATATCACAAAAAAAAATTGTTTTTCTATCTACTGATTAATTATTGGTTTACGTGACATGATGGTAACACCAATGAAATTGATATCACTCATGTGGATTTTTTATTCAAATAATACAAAAAAATAATTAATAACCAAAATGGTATCCCCAAATTATTATTTACCAAAATGGTATATTTAGTTAAGTGGAGGGACTCTAAGTGGCGTCATTAAGAGGTATTTTTGACACGTGTTTTTTTTAATTTTTATTTTATTTTTATATATTTAAAAATAAAAAAATATTATTTTATTAGTGGATGGACTTAAAGTGGCGGCACTTAGGGGTTTTTTTTCAAAAAAATACGAGAAAAATACGACAAAAAAATACCTGACACCCTGTGGAGGAACACGAAGTGGCGGCACCAATGGAGGAATATCAAGTGATGGCACTAAGGGGTGTTTTGCCACTTGGCAGCACCCCATTGTGCCTTGTGTGTGTGTTTGTGTGGGTTTTTTAAGAGGTGAAAATTAATTTGAGTGGTTTAGAATTTTTTGGTATGTGATAAAAATTAAATAAAATAAATTTTTTTGTTATAAAATAGGTGGGAGGGGGGACCAACGAAAAATGAAGGAAAAAGAAATAAAAAATAGAAAGAAAGAAATAAAGAAGAAGGAAGAAGGAGAAGAAGGGGAAGAAGGAGAAAGAAAAAAAAAAGGTAATGTGTTTATTTTTAAATTTAATTTTAAAATATTTTAATTTGTTAATTAGTAGTGATAATGTGTTTGATTTGTTATTATAATTTTATTTGTTTAATAGGTTGATTAAAAGAGTAAATTAAGAGGAGTGGAAAAAATGTAAGTTTAGTTAATATTTTAAGTATGGTTAATTTTAAAATATTTTAATTTATTAGTTAGTTTGATTATTTTAAGTTTTTTGTTTTCTTTAATTTAATTTTTAATTGATTTGTTATTTAATGTTGTTATAGTTGGTGAGTAAATTAAGAGGAGAAGAAAAAATGTAAGTTTGTTATTATGTTATTATTAATTTACTTTAATTTAATTTTATTAGTTAGTAATTTTATTTTGTTGTTAGTAGTAGTAAGTAAAAAATATTGTTCATATTTATTGATTTAAAATTTAATAATGTTTAAATTTTGTTAGTTAGTAACTTTATTATACAAGTCATAAGATTGTTTAATAAAATGTGAAAGAAAACTATTACAAGTGTTTAATAAAATAAACAATAATCTATTTTTAAGTTATAATTAAAATTAGTTACAAGTATGAAATTAAAAAAATTATTATTTTATAAAAATAAGAGAGTTTTAATAATTCACAAAAAATTAAACTTAGCTAATTAATTACCAAAATATAATATAAAAAATAATTAATTATCAAAATAATATCCCCATCATATTATTGACCAAAATATAATATAAAAAATAATTAATTATGAAAATAATATCCCCATCATATTATTTACCAAAATGGTACAAAATAAATTATTTTGTATCATTTTAGTAAATAACACATTTTGGTATTTAATTATTATTTTTGTATTATATTGGTAAACTTATGTATTGAACTAATTGATAATTTTTTTCAAGTTACAGAATGACTTCTTTAATTAACTCGGAACGTCCTCACATAGCTAAATCAATGAATGCGGATACACACCAAGGCAATATGAATGTAAAAAAATTATTATTTGTTCATTATGTCATTCACGATATTATTATTTGTTTACAAAATTAATTTTGGTTATACTAACTATTTTTGTAAATTAACAGGAAGAGCTCGCGTATCGTTCCTTGAGGGGTCGTGCACAAGGCCTTAAATTTCCCCCTCATGAATGTCTGCTTCCGTACTTGCGGGATGCCGGATTTGCATCTGCGGTATTGATCCAAAAATTTGAGTTAAGATATGATTTAATCAGTGCATTGGTCGAGCGTTGGCGCCTGGAGACCCACACATTTCATCTGCCTTGTGGGGAGTGCACTGTGACATTGGAAGATGTTGCGGTCCAACTAGGGCTACCAATCAATGGTGTACCAGTCACCGGTGTTAGTTCGTTTCAAGAGCCGGCAACGATGTGCATCCAATTACTAGGTCGCTCACCTAGTAATAACAATGACTTTACGTCGTTGTTATTTACATGGTTAAAGAGCAATTTTCAGCACTTACCCGAACACGCAACTGAAATAGAGGTTTCTTAGGCCGTTCGAGCCTATATTTTGCTAATGATAGGGGGCATACTCATGCCGGACGCAAATAACAATAAGATTCACTTGATGTATTTGCCTTTACTAAGAGATTTGCGAGAGATTCATGAATATAGTTGGGGATCTGCGGTGCTTGCCATGCTATACCGAGAACTTTGTCGCGCCACAAACCCTTCTTCTCGGGATATAGGTGGATGCCTAGTGCTATTGCAATCTTGGGCACTATATCGGATGCCATTCTTGGCATCTGTTAGGCACCAAACATATGTTTTTCCACTCGTTAACAGGTGATTACCATATACCCTAAATTTTAATTATTTGACATATTTTATTAATTATATTAATCTAACAAGTTATTTTTTGTTTTCTTAGATGGAAAACAAAATCGGGGATCGGGAGGCAGTACACAGTTCCCATGTATCGTTTGATGCTAGAGCAATATGCTGGGGAAGGGGTATGTTATTCATTAACATGTTAAATTATATTACTTGACTCGTGTTAATATGGTTGTATGTTACTAAATTATATTACTTTAATCTTATTAATATTTTGACATGTTATTAATTGTGCAGTTCATCTGGATCCCATATATACAGCCAAAAATTTTCGCTATTATTCCCGCCTCAGCATTCCTCCACTCAGACCAATGGTGCATTAACGCACCGATAATCAATTTTCAAATAGTGGAGTGGTATGCCGGGGATCGAGTACTCCGGCAGTTTGGTTGTAAACAGCCTATCTCGTAGTCGCCATTCCAATTAGGGTCTATTCATGGGATGGTAAGAAGGGGAAAGCAAATTGTGATTGGGGGAGTGTGCATGGACAATATGTTTATGTGTGGAACAACCGAATGAGTTGAGTACCTCCGATGGAGTACACTCAGGATTTACAGCCATCGGTGCAATACATGCAGTGGTTCATTGAGTTTGGGAAACCATATTTGATTGGTGCTTCATCGACGATAATTCCCCCATACATGTCTCGACAAGATCGCCCCTATCATGTAGCTCCTTCCCCAGAGTCACAGCCAGTGCCAGAGCAACAAGAAAAGGAGGATGAAAAGGCATTGAATGACGATGATTCTTATCGTCCTGATTTTACGGGATCATCACATATGCGTAGCTCATCAAGCCAAGGATATCAGCCTCAGTTTGACGAGCCACCGCAATACTCAAGCCAAGGATATCAGCCCCAATTTGACGAGCCACCGCAATACTCAAGGGAAGGATATCAGGCTGAGTTTGACGAGTCATCGCGATACTCTATTCCTCCCGGGCAATACTCTACTCCTCCGGGGCAAATGGACCCTAATGATGATGATGAACTTGACAAGCAACCTCGACATAGACGCCGGCCACCACGAAGATATACCCCGAGAACCACACTATCTAATCATGGATACTAGGGTTGTATCTAATAGTATTTAAATTTGACTGTTGATGAATTATAATGATGAATTTTTCCTCCATAATGTACATATATTTTAACCTATTTGATCATTTATTTAAATTTCATAACATTAAACCTTATACTTGAAACTTTAAACCGTAAAGTTGAAAGACTTAGGGACTTAAAGCGTAATTTTACCATTTTTATTAAGTGAGATATTTTTGAAAAAAAGTGTAGAGAATTTGAGAGATGAAAAATTGAAAGATAGATAATTTTTATGGTAAAAAGATATTTGAGTCTAATTTCAGAAACATCAAACAAATTATAATTTTGAATTCTTTACCTCAAGATATAAATAATTTAGTGACTGTGACGCAAGTGGACAACTTTGAAAATTAATGTAAAAATAAAATTAAGAGGTATATGATGATGAACCGAGTTTAGGCCCTACTCGATCCGGATGACTGACCAATATGATAAGTTCGTTGAGGGCAATTACGTCAAGTATGCCCAACTAGCCTACACAGTCCACACAGCTTGTCGCCGTTTGTTTTCTCTATAATGTCCATTTCGTTGCGGATTCTGGTGATATGAGGACGACCTTTTGGATTCCTTCGTAAACCTTTGTTCGGGATAAGCTCGAAATTCTTCGGAGGTACCTCCCATGTGAACAAGTCAGGCAGGACGGGGAACTCATTTTCCCAAATACGTAACGTACGATGGAGAGTGTAAACGGGGTCGATGAACTATTCAACATTGAGCGACACTTTAGCACAAGCTACAACGACATGCGCACAGGGATATCGAAGTGTATCGAACCTCCTGCAATCGCAGTGTCTGTTTTGGAGATCAACCCCGTATGACCTAGGTGAGATACCAGGTCGACACCCAATAGTCTAAGTAACTTGAAATCGTTGAAAGTGTCGTGAATATATTTCAACGTTCATCGTCCTCGTACTCTGACGGTTTGCATCTATTGCATTCCTGACAGTTTCGACAAACACGTGTCCAGCGTTCATCTGATCAATTTGTCGCGTTCCCATTACTGGCATCAAGGTAGCTAGCCTATAGAACGTAGCGGAGAACACAGATGAAATCGAAAGATGTCGTATTCTCTTGAACACGCTGTTAGTCGATTCTGCCAGGTTGGTCATTATTTGACCATATCGATACCCCTCATCAAAACTTTGAGACCATTGCCACGGCTCCATGGTACCCAACCACTCGCGTAGAGGCTTGTTCGTTTGACCTTCCATGTCACGCTCAAGTCTGGTCATTCTTTGCCGGAATCGGTGTGGCTCTAGCTCGTACGCTGTAGGAATATTAAGGAAACATAAGTTACAGTCTAAAATTAAAACCTTAAAAATATAATTTGGAACTTAATTTTTTTACCCATTTTCACAAGTTGTCTCCGCCAGTCTGCATTCTTATATTCTCGTTGGAAGTTAGCCGCAATGTGTCGGCTGCAGTAAACTGATTTCCATGGTACACCAGTACGCCTAATGGCCGCAATAATACCCTTCGCTCTATCAGAGATGATGCAAATATTGTCGTTATGAATCACATGCCTCTGCAGGTTTCTCAAGATTCCATGTCTTCTTTGTCCACAATAGCGAATGCTATTGGGAGCACGTTTTGATTCCCGTCTTGAACCACCGTAATTAGTAGGATTTGCATATATTTCCCATATAGCCACGTTTCATCTACTTGGACAAATGGCTTGCAATGAGGAAATGCTCGAACGTAGGGATCAAACGTCCAAAATATATACTGAAAAATTCTTCTTCCCGGTTACATGTTGTTATCTAAGCCATAATAAGGTCGTGTCACCAACTCAATCGCAGTCCCCGGCACGTACTGTCGCATTGCGGCTATCCATCCTTGCAGCTTATTGTATGATGCATCCCAATCACCGAACAATTTTTCCATTGTCATCTGTTTCGCAATCCATGCTTTTCGATATGAAACCCGATAATGGAATCGTGATTGCATGTCCACAATCAATGTAGAAACCTTGATGGCCGGGTCGTCCTTAACATTGGCATGATATGTGTGCAGATGATTTTGGAATCAAGTTTCCGGTAATCTTCTGACAAATGTGTTGAACTGCATGTGTGAGGCCCATCAATTTTTCTTATCTCCTACATCTGCGACTTCTGGATAAATGCAGCTCACACCCGCCACTTGCAACCTTCCGTCGACTTCCAGCACTCTCCAATATACAATGTCGGTTTAGACACTGCGACTTTGTAGTCTATCGACACATTCATGCTATATCGCTTAATAGCAAATATGCATTCTTCCTTGGATTCAAATTTTTGGCCCACAAACAACTCTTCACAATCTACTGCTACGGCCAATCGGTGAGCAGGTACTATTTCAGGGTATTCCGCGAACTCGACATGTGTCGCATCGGGGTTTATAAGCGACATGTGTGCCCCAGGAGGATTATTGTGCATCACAATATGTGTAACTGGATTTTCGACTGGATTTTCATCGTCATTCGCCCTTTCATCGTCAATATCATCTTGGACCTTATCCACATCCGGATCACTATCAATATCGACTTCATTATCAGAAGGAATACTACTATCATATCCACCATCTTGATCTGCATCATTCTCGGGTGCAGCAGCATTAAGATCGATGTCTAGCCCATGTACGATTGATTGACTTTCAATGTACGATACTGGAACCACCATACACGGAGTTGAATCTTTATTTTCTAATAGAGTTGGATCTTCATTTTGTACAGGTTCCACATTAACTAACTCAGCAAACAATTGAATCGGTGCATTTGGGTCACTTTGATTCGAACAATAAAGAGCGATCATTATCTCCACGTCTTCGTCGTCTACAAGTTCCATCTCGGTGAATTTGATAGGATCTATCGAAACTGGAAACTTGTAGAAAAGTTTCGAGATCCTTCTCTCACAACGTCTAAAAATTTTTGCACTAATCCTTGCTTTCATATCATCAACCGAGATATTTCGACGAAATCTCATTCTTATTTGTTCCCGACAATCAAATATACATCCAACCGATGTTCTCGAAATTACTCCATCAAAATAAATGCATACAAAAAATTGATTATCCATCTTTAATAAATCTGTTAAAAATTAAATAAAATTTAATAAATAAAATATGATTTTACAAAAATATCATACTCAAATAAAATTAAAATTAAACACATTACCTTTCTCTCCTTCTTCTTTCTTTCCTCTCCTTCTTCCTTTCTTTCTTTCTTTCCTTTCTTTCCTTTCTTTCTTTCCCGTTTATTTGCTCCCCTCTTTCCTATTTTATAACAAAAATTTTATTTCATTTAATTTTTATCACAAACTCTAAAAATTCTCAACCATCCAAATTTATTTTCACAAATAAAATAAAATAAATACACACACACACGACAAAATGGGGTGCTGCCAAGTGGCAAAACACCCCTTAGTGCCGCCACTTGATATTCCTCCATTGGTGCCACCATTTCGTGTTCCTCCACTAGGTGTCAGGTATTTTTTTTTGTCGTATTTTTCTCGTATTTTTTTGAAAAAAAACCCTTGAGTGCCGCCACTTTAAGTCCCTCCACTAATAAAATAATATTTTTTTTATTTTTAAATATATAAAAATAAAAAAAATTAAAAAAAACACGTGTCAAAAATACCCCTTAATGCCGCCACTTAGAATCCCTCCACTTAACTAAACATACCATTTTAATAAATAATAATTTGAAAATACTATTTTGGTTATTAATTATTTTTTTTGTATTATCTGGGTAAAAAACCCCACTTATGTTCATTGTTCATTCAAGATCATTTATATATATAATTGTAAAAGTAGATTAGATTATTTTATAAATAATAAAAAATTTTGGGTGATTTTAGAAAAAAGTCGAGATTATTCTTTGCACTTTTTTTATCTTCTTTATTTTCCTTTGCTCTTGTTATATTTTTTCAGCTCTTTATAATTAATAAATATATTATTTTCAAGTTTTTTTTTTTAATTTATTTTTTATTAATAACCTTTTTATTTATAAAATCAAATAATTATTATCAAATATCATTATTTTCAGTAAATATAAGTATTATATGTGTAATATTTATTATTCAATTTATATCATGAGTGTAGTAAATTTTAATATTATATATTTTTGTACGTGTATTTAAATTAAATAATTGAAATATTTCACATATAAAAAATATTTGAAATATCATACTCACAATGTAAATAAAATAGTAATGATATTTGAAATATTTTACATATGAAAATAATAATGATATTTTAAATAATTATTTGATTTTATAATATTAGAAATCACCAAATCCATAATATAGGTGGAGAAAATAAATATTTGACATATAAATATTATATATATATATATATATATATAATATATCAAAGAATAAAAAAAAAATATTTAACATAATGATAAATATCAATTTTATCAAAAATATATTTTTATTATATAATTTGTAATAATTATTTGATTTTATAAATAAAAGAATTATTAATTAAAAATAAAAAATTTAAAAATAATATATTTATTAATTAAAAATATTAAATAAAAAAAACTTGAAACAATATAAAATAAAAAATATAAATGTGCTTCGAAGAGACATTGAATGTGAGACAAAATCACTATTATTTAATCATATACCCGGAAGAATTAATATATTAAAAATTATAATTAAAAATAAAAGTAAAACTTAAAAGAACATGAAATGAGAATACAAATTTGAATGGAAGAAAAATTATACTTTAAGATTCATGACAAAATCAACATAAAATTAAATCAAATATGCTAAAAGTGAAATATCCCATAAATTTAAAACCCTCCCTCTCTCTAGATTGTGGAGTCTTCAAATTCCACGTCTTCCACTTTCCTAGCAAGAAAATAGCTCTTCATTTCCTGCTTCAATTTAACAATTTACAAACACATTTCTTACAGTCGCAATTTAAAAATACATTCCATATCGATCCTTGATGTGTATTAGCTTGGATTACATTCATAATCTGGAAATTTACACTGGCGATGGCCATTGAAATCTCTGCTTCCAATAGCTTGAATCATTGCAGCGATTGCTATGGGTTCACAGCAGATCGACATCGTAATGCTACCATTCATGGCTCATGGCCATCTTATACCATTTCTATCTCTCGCAACACAAATCCACCACCGCACTGGATTCAACATCGCCATTGCCAACACCCCTCTCAGCATTCGGTATCTCCGTTCCAATTTTCACCAACACCAAAACCCTCCTCCATGGATCCATTTATTTGAGCTCCCATTCAACAGTGCAGGCCATGGCTTGCCACCCAACTCAGAGAACACTGAGAACTTGCCGTTGGATCAAATCGGTAAATTCGTTATTTCATCTGTTTCCCTCAAAACCCCATTCCATAACTTGTTGTTAGACATCATAAAGAAACAAGGAAAGCCCCCACTTTTTATCATATCAGATATTTTCTTCGGGTGGGTTGTCGAGGTTGCCAACATTATGAACACTGTAAACATCACTTTTTCAACGGGAGGAGCTTATGGAACCTTGGCTTATTTTTCTTTTTGGTTGAACCTCCCACATCGTAAAACAGATTCTGAAGAGTTTAATTTACCTGGATTCCCTGAAAGATGTAAATTTCATGTTTCTCAACTCCATGAATTTATGAGAAAAGCTGATGGGAATGATTCATGGTCCAGGTTTATGATACCTCAGCTTTCAAGTTGTTTGCAGTCTTTTGGATTGTTGACGAACACAGCTGAAGAGCTTGAGCCTCTTGGATTGGGTTCACTGAGAAAATACACCCAGTTTCCAGTTTGGCCAATTGGGCCGCTTCTACCCAAACAGTTGCTAAACAAGTCGCCATTATCGTCTTCGAGTTCTACAACACAACGTGCAGGAAAATCGCCTGGAATTTCAGCTGAGAAATGTGTCGAATGGCTTGATATGCATGATCTTGGTTCAGTTCTATACATTTCTTTTGGATCTCAAAACACTGTGAGTCGATCACAGATGATGGAACTTGCAATCGGGTTGGAAAAAAGTCGGAAACCATTCATTTGGGTGATTAGGCCTCCAATTGGATTCGACTTAAAAGCTGAATTCAGATCAGAATGGTTACCAGAAGGGTTTGAAGCTCGAATGAAAGAGAGTAACCAAGGCTTGCTGGTGAAAAACTGGGCACCACAATTGGAGATATTGTCACACAAATCAACTGGGGCATTTTTAAGCCATTGTGGGTGGAATTCAACAATAGAATGCTTAAGCCAAGGTGTGAAAATCATAGGGTGGCCAATGGCGGCTGAACAGGCTTTCAATTCCAAGATGTAGGTGGATGAAATGGGTGTGTCGGTGGAGTTAACAATAGGGGTTCAGAGCAGTCTTTCAAGTGAAAAGGTCAAGGAATTGATAGAAATTGTGATGGAGAAGGAAGGGAAAGGAGGGGATATGAAGAGAAAAGCTGAAGAGATTGCACACCATATAAGGGAAGCTGTGAAAGATGATGGAAACGAAAAGGGGTCTTCCATTAAAGCAAAGGATGATTTTATTTCCGCCATTAAAACAAGGAAACAAGAAGTGTTCACTTCATCTATCTTGGATTTATCCGCAAGCTAGCATTGTGTGGTAGGTTGGGGGGGGGGGGGGGAAGCAGATTGTAACAGTTCATCTTTGCCAGTTTAGACTTGATTTCTTGTTGAAGGGAAAGTACCCGTTATTTTGTTAATTTTTTCTTTATTTTCTCTTTTCATAAAAAAGAAACATATACTAACACTATATTTTGCATCAAGAATGTGCACACTATATTTAATTTAGTATCAGAGTATTTTTATAATTAATTTAACTCCTGTGATTGATTAAATATAATCACAATATTTTTTAGTTTTTATCGTTTCAATTGTAAGGTGTGACTTTATAAGATCTTATAAATGTTATTAATAATATTAATGTTATCTAAAGTTGCATCAATGTTACCCAAGTTGAGGGAAGTTATTATTTGAGATAACCTTTCTGTGATAATATTAGTATATATTATATCCCTTTTTTTATGATATCCAAATTAATCACAAGTCATAAAACAATAAAACATGTATTGTTCAATATTTTATTTCTTGAATCCTAAGTAGATTAAGATAACAAATGAGTTGATATGAGTATCAACTCATTTGAGCACGATCATGTATTTCTAGTCTCACTCAATCAAAGAGTTCGAGATATCCTTCCATTATGTAGGAAAGACAAAATGCTTCTTAACCATTCATATCTCATCATATTGTTTTGTGGTATACATAATAATAGTCTTTATAGTATAACCATTTATGAAAGATATTACACTGTGTCAAAGTATATGACTCCAACTGTTGGAACTATGATGACTCTAGTTTAAGAATCGTACACACTTTTATCACTATGAGAATTGTTGTGACTAATATATAATAATTCAAGAAGCATTCTTATGGTGAGTTAGTCCATTACATTGTTCTCTAACATGTACTCATGCGTTGACTTGATATTTCATATCTATGAAAATACATTGTCATCCGTCAGCCACATATTAGCCTTAATCATATTGTTATCAAAGATCACAATAATACTCAACTAAAGACGTTTTGAAAATAATCAAATTATTTTCAGAATTTCATTATTAATCAATTTATTTAATATATAAAAATAGAGGCTGAAGGTAATAATCTCAATGTCTTTTATTAATAAACTGAGTAAATAAATATGTTATTATAATCATCCCATGACTGATCTTTGAGTGTATTCTTTTAATTTATAAGTTGAATAAAGCTTTATACGGTCTCTTAAGCCTGATTCGAAAAATTGCGAAATTTTATTGTCTGTGGTAGGTTTTAAGACCTCTATTGCTGATTCCTCACTGTCCGTAAAAAGAGGTCACCGCTCATGTGCCTTTTTCATTGTTTATGTAAATGATTCTGTTAGACTGAGGGGTGTTTTCCGGGCGGAAAAGCATATATTTTCTCAATAAACAAATACTTCCGGAGGAAAATTCTCTCAAGTCCTCCTTGATTTCTTTTCATTTTCGGCTTTGCTTCATGTTTCGATCTATTACTTGATCATGCTTAGCAACTTAGCTAGTTATGAACTGAATAATTACATTTAAATTACAACAAAAGGAAGAAACAGAATCTAACAATGTGGTCTATTGTCCTCTCCATATTAAACAAAATGCCAATAAATTGCTTACAAAGATCAAAATTGTATTGTCAAAACAAACCAGATTGTAGTATTTAGGTCGGGAAATATTTTCCAACTTTCACTAAAGTAACCGATAAGTTTTGTAAACTAAATTACCATGATGCCGATAACATTAACATCTGGGTCCAAGGGGCATGACGGGTCTATGAACTTGGCAAAAGTCGACCGTTGTACATCTTGTCAAGCAATTTCCGCGCATCAGGCCTCCTTAGAAGACCTTTGTTATTCGGTAAACCGGTACCTAAACAAACAGGACACACCAGTTTCCCCCGACCTGCACAAGGTAGCAGCCAGTGATCAGTTACATAAAAAAATCTTGTATATAGACAATTTGGAAATGAACATGAAAATTTAGAATAAAATTTAATGTCAGTTTAGAATCTCAAGCTACACAATCAGTATATGTTTAACATAAAACAGACAACGTTCTATGCTACACGCTTATGCATCCTTGTTTATACTCAATCGAATTGGCCAATAACAGCAACTAGATCACAGAAAGGTGCGTATTCAGCTTATTTGTCATCAAGTATCATAAGAAATGCAATTCCTGCTATATTCTGAGGTACTGACATGAACACATGTTCATGATTACCCACTGCTTTTAAGAGTAACCCCTAGGCAATCAACCATAACATGGAATAATCTTCAGATAAGTGCATGCCCAAGGCAAGTTGTACAGCAATCCGAAACAAGAAAAACTAAATATTTGGTGATATAGCAAATTAAGAAGTAATGTTAGGGGAAGAAGACTGCATACCGAAACAGTTGGGACATTCAGTAAACTCATAAACATCCTTAGCACGTTTCCTGTTGAGAGCTTTCCATTTTCCTGTACCACCACACATATCACCTAAATAAAGAAAGATTAACATCTTGCGAATCAAAAGGAGGATTAACAGTCTGATGTCTGCAAGTTTTTTCTTCTTCTACTTCAGACATGAATAAAAAGAACATGTTAACATGTCAATAACAGAAGAGACAATTATAAGTGATGAATAAACTAAAAGCTAAAATCGAGCCAAACTACTTGCATTCAACAAGCACTTCCCTAAAAGATCAAATATAATTTGATTAGAAAAAAGGGCCCCATGACAGTCAGCCACGCAGCACAATTAATCCCCGCAGAACAAAGAAGAAACTAAAATACTCTAACCGGTTTGTTAGGTGGCTATTATCTAATACATAGAAACCAATAAATGGTGCCAGGAATTTTGCACCATTGAAGACTAATATTTTTATCAAACAAGGCAAGCAACCAGTAAATCATAAACAAGAGTTCGTATGTCTTTTGCCGATGTCAGAAAGCAGGGTAAAGGACAATCTAAAAAAAGATTATAAGATGCATACAAGGGTGGTTCACTTGGTTAGACAACAAAGTATCATACAAAAGAAATTGCAATAGTGACACTCACAAAGTACAGCACCACTCCCTGCACAATTCCGGCATACAGCCCTTTCATTCCCATCCATAGCCATTGCTGATACAGCAGAAGCAGAGCTGCTAGAACTGCTGATTAAAGCTAGGCTTGAACATAAGCATGTAAGACACATACGCCGTGATGTTGGCAACTCAGCTGCCTGCAGAAAAAGTTGGAACCTATTAACACTATAAACTAGGTAGCAAATAATGAAGATTCTACCCAATTAGTGCAAATCAGACTTCAGACATATAAAATGGCTAGACTCTTTGGTTTCTGAAACAAACAAAAGATGCTGTGTGACTAGTGAATTTGAAGAGTACTAACAAAATAGGTGTTGGAAAACAAATAAGTGAAACCTTCTTCTTAGCAGGTTCTAATGAATCATTTGAAACTCCAGTAGTACAGCTCTCATTCTCCAAACTAGATCTTATCTGAGCTGAAACCAACCTTGAGCTTGCTGTCGTTAAAGCAATGAAAGACAGGATGTAAAACACTTGTATTGTTAAAGAAAATCCATAAAAAAATATACATGCATTGGCAGCAAAAGGTGCAACACCTCAAACTCATAGCTAATTGGAAAATCAAACATGAATAGATAAATTCAATATGTTTCTTTTCAAATAAATTGTATCATGATCAAGGAATTCAACAAAAAATTCATATTTTGAAATTACTTTGACTTCTAATCCGAGTATCAGTTGCTATAATGGAGCCATCCTTTAACAGCACCCAATTCATTGGAAAAAAAAAATCATCCCTACAACAAACTTTCCATAATTTCTTTAGAAAAAAGATTAATTACACTCAATATTCTAATCCTTGAGCATCTTACACAACTTGCTACTTTGCTAATTCTTATAAACAATGTACCAACTGTTAATCTTTTTAAACGTTAACAGAAAGGGATAAGATATCTTTAAGGAACTGACCTAAAATGGAAATAATTTCAATAACTATCTAAAGTTTCAGAATTCGGAAAAAAAAGGTTTAGCCTGAATGTACAAAAAGAAAACCCCATGAACATAATATTATACGTGAAACTTTCAATGAAAGGAAATGAAAAGTTAAAAACAAGGCGCAGCTCCATTTCACAAATATACATAACTAAATATAAAGATAAGGAAAGAAAGAACTTACAGTGAGGCCGGGAAGGTTTTAAAGTGAAAGAAGGAAGGTGAGGAATTGAAGAAAGATTGGGAGAAGAGTAAGCCATAACTAGACTCTTCTCTTTACTTCTTTCTGTGTAAATTTAAGCACTGAAAAAAAAAAAGAAGAAGAACGTAACTGGAGTACGAACGGGTGCACGATGCACCTTGATCAAGACCGTCAGACCAGGTTCACCTTTCCACCGTCTGATCAGATTGGGAGAAAATATATCTAAATTTAAACAATAGTAAATCTAGATAAAAACTTAAAAATAGATGAAATTGAGATCAACAAAATTTTAAGTTGGTACTCAATGTTGAGAGCCTTTGATTGAATTGGATTTTCAATTAGGAGAATTATCTGATTTTCACTCTGTGAACTCAATGTTTCCTTCCACTAACCTTCTGCCACCTCTGCACCGTATCCATTTCTTTGGATAACGTGATACAAATTCATCCTTAAGTGATTACATCACCCAAAAATAAATAGGATAAATTACAAATAAGGTTATTAAATTATTAGTAAGTTTACATTTTCATCATTCAACTTCAAAAAGTTACAAAATAGTCATTAAACTATTCAAAAGTTTTTTATTTAAGTCACTGGGATGTAAAAATCAATGTTGTATCTTTTTTTTATTCGCATTGCCTGCACCAATAGAAAGTTATCCTTTCTTTCCTATTTACAGTTCAATTTCTTTTTGATGAAACAATTTTGAATATCATGAGTATGTGAACCAAAATTTAAATAGTTTTCTTTTTCAAATTTTTTACACTGATTGTTAAATCGATTTGGATTTAAGGAATATTCGTCTACTTGTTGATGGGTACTGATCCAGTGTACTTGTTTTCAAATCGTAAGTTGGAACTCACTAGTCGAACTTTAAAAAATTTAATAGTTCAATGACTTAAATGAAAACTTTCGAATAACTCAATGATCATTTTATAACCTTTTAAAATTGATTGACTAATAATAAATTAATCTAATAATTAATTGAGATCTAACACATGGTTCTTTTCCTAATTTAGAAATTTTGAGATGGTTTTGTTTTCAAGCAGATGGTAGTCTTATTTTATCAACTATTTTGGGGACAGTGAGGCTTTGGGTTAGGCCACTCGTTTAAAATTCTCTCAAATGCTTCGTATTAGGGGAAATGATATGATATTTTGTTGCAAATATACCCCTAAGGTTTATCTACATTGATACCCATTGTTATTTATATCTTAGAAGTCATTTAGTTGGTCATGCCTCCGTGCTTTGTGGTGGTACTGTCAAAACGGACTTCCTTATCTTCCAGTTATTGTGGAAAATAGTTATTTTTCTTTATTTCAAGTTACGTTTTAGTCACTTATGTTTGAAATATTACGTTTTAGTCATTTACATAAATGTGTTATAACATTTTAATCACTGAGCCGTTGATTATCGTTAACTTGACATGTTCAATCATCATTTCAAATAAAAAGTTTAGGTTAAATTATATAATTGGTCCACATATTTTTTTCGTTTTAGAATAATTTAATTTTTTATGTTTTTTAACTTTCTTTTTTTCTTCTTTATTTTTCATTCTCTTTTGCTTTGCTTACCTAAAAATCAAGACCGTACTTTTTCATCGTCTAAAATACGGGAAAAAAAAATTAAAATCTTAGTTCTAATGTTATATGGCTTTTACCAGTAAATAGGCTTTGAACTACATATTGCCCCTAGATCCCAACATGATCTAGGAAATAACCTTTTTTTTTTTTTCATTTTCTTTTCCATATTTTTGAAACAGAATTGTACAAAAGAACCTTGAGCACATGAAAACCCAACTTCAAATCCACATTCTTGGGAGGCAAAAGGGAAATCGGGGTTTATCCAGGGTTTTTAAAAATCCTGAACAAATATGAAATTATACAAGGAATAAAATGAAGAAAGCAAGAAAACAGGTGCCAATTACTTGAAGAATTAATCGGGGATGGCATAAGATTACTTATGGATTGGCATGTTGAAACTTTCCTTTATATGAGCTTAAGTTAGTAATCGATTTTTTTTATTGGAGTTGCAGTTATATGAAGCAGGAAATGAGAACTAGCATTGAAGTAATTTTTTAACAAATGAAAAACATAAAAAAAACTACATTAAAATAGAATGAGAAGGGAGGAAAACAAATGGATAAGTAGAAAAGAATGAAAAAAAATAAAATTCAAAGAATATAAAAGAAAAAGTTAAATTGCTCAAAATGAAAAAATATGGGGATCAATTGTATAATTTAACCTAAAATTTTTATTTGAAATGATGATTTAACGTGTTACATCAGCTTATCGTTAAAAATTTAAGGACAATTAACGGCTTAGTGACTAAAATGTTACAACACGTTAATATAAGTGACTAAAACATAATATTTCAAACATAAATGATTAAAATATAATTTAAAGTAAACAAAATTGACTATTTTAATAGTTTACCTTTCAATTAATGCATAAGAGTTCTCTTAAAACATATTTAAATAGAGAGTGAAAGTTCATAACTCCATATGAATTGTGATTTAACTATTCATGCATGCAAATGATAGGCAAAAATTTCCATTGAATGAAATTTATATAGAGTATACTGTTTATTGCGTTCGAGTTTTGGATTTCTGTCAGTTGCCTTATCAACCAAGAAATATTTTAATTTTCTCATAAATTGATAGTAATTGCTAAGATACTTCAGATGATTCTCTGGGGAGAAATTTTGAAATGGGTAAACTAAAAAAATAGTCATTTTTGTTTGTTTCAGAATACATTTTAGTCACTTACATTATCGTTTTGTTACGAAGTAATTACTCTACCGTTAAGTTTCGTTACCTCCCTAACGGCAATCCTACGTGACATTTCAAATATCCTACGTGACATTTCAAATGGGTTTTAAATGCCAACTTAGATATCTAATTGGGATGAGAATAGTTTTTCAATCAAAATGAAAAAAAAAAAACTAAAAGAAAAAAGAGATGAATGATTTTTTTTCCAACTAGACATCCAAGTTGGCATTTAAAATCCATTTGAACTACTACATAGGATTGTCACTAGGGAGGTAACGGAGTTTAACGGCAAAGTGACCACTTCGTAAAAAAACAATAATATAAGTGACTAAAACGTAACATTCAAACATAAGTGACTAAAATGTAATTTGAGACAAACAAAAGTGACTCTTTTTACAGTTTACCTCTTTTTAAATATTTGCAAGTTAGTTTGGTCTCCCTATTACAGAGTTTATTTTTCTCTTGGTAACCTAAGTTTCCATTTTGCCAATTTTGTGAGGTTGCTTTTGTCTTAAAAATTGCCTATGCCTTCATAATGCCCTTGCCGCTATAAACTTCTATTTTTCATCATCTTGCCTTTGAATGGTTATGCAAGATCTGTTTCCTTTCGATGTCTGACTTATAGAACACTCATTTGGTTGATAATTTTATGATTCTAATAAAATTTTTTAATTTTAACTAAAAATAAATTAATGCATTTCATTTTAAATTTACAGCAAAATTCAAAAATATTTAATATGCACTTAAAATAGAATATAATTTAAAATTTAATTGGATAATATTTAAAATTAAAATTAAATAATTTTTATAAGTTTATGCCATAACTCCATCCAACTCACACACACATAATGCATTCCAATATGCTTCCTTCGCCTATCGTCCCATCAAAATACTCTTACCATCACATAAATCTCGTGAATCAAGGTGCGTCTAAATTTAAAAGAATTCTTACGCTAACCTTTAAGTATTTAGATTTTAAAATTTTCATTTAAATTTTAAAATAATATAAATTAAATAGTAAATTATTTAGAAATTTAAAATATTTTTAAATATTAAAAATTCGATTTTTTATTCTCATATCTTTTAATATAATCATTACATTGGAATCTTAAAATATAAATAACTTATGCTATAATACATTTGTAAAGTTTTTTAGATTCCAAAAACGAGTTAAGAGTATGATAAGTGTCACATATATTTATATATTTAATTTTTTATTTTTTATTATATCTTATAATACATTTGTCAAACTTTCAACCCGTTCGTAAATTTTTGTTTTAACTAACTACAGCCTCTCAACTTTCAAGTCCAAGATCCAAGTTCAAATGTAACTACTTATTCAACTAGCTCATGCAATTTTTGTAATTTTACTCTTCATATACTAATATTTTTGTTTTAAACAAATGCAGCCTCTCAACTCTTAAGTCTAAGATTCAACAAATTCTTAAGTCCAAGATCCAACTTCAAATGTAACTACTTATTCAACAAACTCATGCAATTTTTGTAATGTCACTTCATATACTAGTATTTTTTTTGTTTTAACCAAGTGTACAATCTCGCAAGATAAGAGTGATGCTTAAACTATCCACCAAATCTTATTATATGCGAAGGCCACAGACGAGGATGTAAGTAAACGGGTTTCCTCTAGAAGGGTACATGCACAAGCTAAGTAAATGTCGAGATAATACAGTAAGTCGATATTGAGTTTGATGCTAAATGAAGGGATTAGGGTAAGAGTCCTTCGTTATGGCGAAATACCTACAAGTCCGTCAAAGGTAGTCGACAATTTGTATATCTGCTTGTGTGATTGTCTCTTGATGAGTCAAACTAGCAAGGTAGAATGAAAGTCTGAGATGAAGCTAGACAAAGTCAAGTCTAAAAAGGAGTGATAGAAAAAAGTACAATCTCGTCCAAATCTGCCCCAATATGTCCGCCAACGATTAGCTCAAGAGAATCTTATAGGCGTTGATCATGCCAACCAATTTTCAAGAGTTTATATGAAAATTAGGGAGTTTATTTACGTGCATTCATTCTTATTACTCATAATATCAAGAGTTATTATTTTAATAATTGATGTATGGAAACTTACTAAGTTCATTCGAACTTATGAGTGGTTGCCTTGATTACAGGATCAATGGCTAACATGGATATTGTAGGAAGGGACAAACCAAACCTCGCGAAATCCATGTCGACTTTCTTTGATGTGGTATAATGCATATAGAGGGGCACCCTTAGAGGTTACACCTCGGGTATTGAAATACGTAACTAAGTGGAATCCAATTTGTTTGACTACGTGTATAAGTATATTTTATAGATGGGTATGTTTGTAAAGTACATTAATCTACTTAGTTAGTTAAACGTATAATAAGAGGTTTTATATGATGTTCATTTATAAAATGTTATGCATAATTAATAAATTGGATTTAAGTTGTAAGAGAACATAATATCAACTCTCGCGTGAAATTAAATAAATTGGGAATGTGATGTTAAGTAACACAATTTAATTGTGGCAATTGATACTCGGACCTGACGATCGAGTCGGGTATAGGATGTTACAGAATGCACTAAGTTGGTTTAGGAGTAGTATGAGCCTGAAAACTATTGAACAAAACTAGGTACGAGGTCGAATGTAGCAAATTGGAAGGTCACCTCCTCAAGTTGGTTGAATCAAAATAACTCCAATGCAATAGTTCATACCAGGACCATGTTTGTGTAACACCCAAATCCCGAACACCGTTGCCGGTTAGGATTTCGGTATTTTCTATTCATTTAGTATTGTTCTTCTTTTAAAAATATCTGAATATCTTCATCTTTATTCAATACGAAATTCACTTCTCACATTTTAAAATCAATATTTAATCAACACAATTCAATAAGGGTAAAAATGACATTTCTAATAATTTTGGAGACTTCTACCGATACCTGATTTAGAGACTGCACATATTTCTACTGGTACTTGCACTAGCTCTACCGATACAAGTATGATTTCTACCGATACAAGTCATGCATCTACCGATACCAAAAATCTAGAGAGCAAAAATTCTCACCCTCCAACTTCTATCGATATATGTATACCAACTACCGATACATCAAATCTAAAAACTATCGATACTTGTAATTCAACTACCGATACATGCATAAGTTCTACCTAAACAATTATGCAAAATTTCAAGAGTTATGTCAAGACACAAGTTTAATATCTCAAACACATCCATCACAAGTTATGCATTAAGTCATCACACAACATGCATAACTTCTAGTTGTTTACAAGCATCATAAGTTTAAACATCTAAGTTGTACTTCATGCATTTACACAATCAAAATAGTAAGATTTGCAACATCTTTAATTCAACAACAAAAATTAATATCATCCTAGTACATGTCGTAAGACCAAGTGATGCAAAATCTACCGACAAACTCCGCGATAGTGTGACTTCAAGAGATGATGATGATTTGATCTTCAGTCAGCAAAACGACCTACAAAACAACAACAATAACTATGGTAAGCTTTATAGCTTAGTAAGTTCAATAGTTAAGAAATACCGACATGGTAATAAGCAACAATGACTCCATCGAGCTAACGTGATTCCATTTCTCTTTGAGTTATTTACAACTCCTCCTATTCATAACTTTTTGTTACCAATACTCGATGCTGCTCACACGAGCTGTCGAGGACTCGTAACCCATGCGGTACCCCAGCCATTGGTACGGTGTCTGTCTGTACTGTAAATTGTTTCCTAACGATGCTGCTCACACGAGCTGTCAAGAGAATTCATAAAGCATAAGTCCCAGCCATCGTAGGACCTGTAATCCATATAGGATCCATATCTCTTTTTCGAGTCACGATGTTGCTCACACGAGCTGTCGAGGACTCGCAACACATACGATACCTCAACCATCGTGTCGATACTATTTCAACGGCATAAAGCCTACTATCTCTTGCGTTTCATTTCTTCATTCATCTTCAATACCAAATGCTTCTGATTCGCTATACATTGACAATATATACATATACAAGGAATCTTAAGTAAGATTTACACTATGAACTTACCGGACTGGGTTATAGTTTAGGAAAGACTTTAGGGACTAATCCGTTAATTTCTCTTTTCCGCGGTCGGTAGCACGATCGTAGTCTACATTCACAAATCATTCAATTCTCACATTATGTTACATAATTTAGTCATTCAACACTATTTAGTCCTTTTGGAAAAATTATTGTTTTACCCCTAATAGTTTCCTTTTATTCAATATAGTCCTTTCAACACAAAACATGCAAAATAACCATTCTCTCACATAACTAACCATAGCCGAATTCTCTTGGGTATCTATCCAACCCATTCACACATTTATTTTCACAACAATACATGTAATTTCACCATTTTCATATTTTAATCCTTAAACCCTAATTTCATCAAAATCACTTTACAAAAAGATTTAACCCAAGTATCAAACATTCAAATACATCAAAAGCTTTCAAGAACAAGCAATTTCAACAATGGCAAGTTTTCTAATATTTGGCAGATTCACAAATTAGTCCTTGCATAAGCTAGATTAAGTTGATACGGACTTAAAAACATAAAAATTACTAAAAACGATCAATGTTTGCTTGCCCAAATCAAAGCTTAAAATCTCAATAATGAAACCCTAGGTTTTCCTTTCTTTGGCCGAATGAAGAAGATGAAAATAAGAAGAAAATGAGTTATTTTCTTCTTTTAATTTTACTTATATAATAATGGCAATTTTGTAAATTTTGTAACTTTCATCATTAACTTAATTAATCAATTTTAAATCTTTAATTAATCATTTCATTAACCTTTAATGTCATGATATTCCACTATCCTATCTCTTTTGGTTTATTTACTTATTAGGTCCTTCTAATTAAACATCTATACTTTTGCACTTATTACAAATTAGTCCTTTCTATTCAATTATCTAATTAAACGTCAAAATTTCATAACCAAGACTTAATACGATGCTGATGACATCACAGATATTAAATAACTATTTATGACTCGACTCGTCGGAGCTGTGGTCTCGAAACCATTATTTCCAACACCACTAAAATTCGAGCTGTTACAATTCGATTCGACTATTGGTGTCTTACATAATAGTATTGGTAACTGGATCTTAGGATTTAGTCATAGAATTGACATTTGGCTAGTGGTTCGAAATGAGCTATAGGTGCGTGTATGGAAAATTTAGTGTTGCGGTCTCTTAAAAGCAACCAATCACACCTTGCCTTTTGGCGTCACAAAAGCTCCTCATGATGTAAAACATTTGTCCAATTCTTCCCTGACTTCCATTTCTAACTGATGAAGATAATCTGAATTAGTCCTTTCAAGTGCTGACTGAATGTTATTAAGCTTGCGAATTAAGAGTTTCTTACGAGAGGTAATGTGGCCATAAACATCCTTATTCCAATTCTTCACTTTGTCCATAAAACTAGAGTGCGTCATTGATATACTTCCAGAGTCACTCCAATTATCTTTAACAAAGTTAGAAAAGGTCGGGTGCTCAACCCATCCAGCAAGAAATCTAAAAGAGCACCTTTTTCCCGAATGAATATCAGGCCGAAAATCCACACGAAGAGGGCGATGATCAGATTTTATTTTGGGCAAGTGACTTACCGTGGCATGTGAGAAAGTAGAATTCCAGGGATCATTATAAATGGCCCTGTCGAATCTCTCAAAAACTTTGCCTCTTTGCCATGTAAATTGCAAGCCCTGAAAACCTAAATCAAGTAATTCAAAAGTATCCATGAATTCCCCCAAAAAAAGAGCACCTTCTCCCCAAGATTTCCCCCTTGTTTTTCATTGGAGGAAAGAATGGCATTGAAGTCACCAATTGCTAACCATGGGGTCCCGTCCCGAGGAATAAAATGCTTAAGAGCCTCCAAACAATGTTTTCATTTTCGACTATTAGGACTATCGTAGATGAAAGAAATCAAATGAGGCTTTCTTGAAGGAATACCATATATCTTAAGGAGAACGAATTGGGGGTGACTTTTAAGAACCTCTATGTGACACCTCATGCTCGACCGGGATGGACTGACCCGAATTCGAAGCGTTACATTAGCCATCGAAGTGACTCTCCAGCTAACGACCACCCGACGCACACCCCAAACTTATAACACCTCATTTGAGACTAATTAACTATCATTTATTAATACAAAATCAATTTGTGAACCATTTTTTATTTTTTTCTAAGTAATTAACCTAAAGGTATTTTGGTCATTCTACCACCTAAGGTTAAACTATCCCGATTTAATTCTAAATAGTTTTAGTCAAATTATGCAAGCCCTAAAAATTTTAGCTTAATTCGAGTTCATTTACTATGTCTAATTCAAGTTTTATTATTAGGGACTAAATCGTAACTTTTGAAAACTTTTAGTATGTTTTCCAAATTAAAAATTAAGAGTGTTTCTACTAAATATTAATAGTTACAAGTCTAATCCTAAAATATTACCAAGTTTCTCTATCATTAAAGGCTTTAATTAATCTAATCAAGTTTTAGGACTGAATTATAAATTAAGCAAATTATAATACTAGATTATAAAAACAAAAAATAAAACCCCCAAAATCCCACACGCCCTTGTGAAAATCACTGCACCTATTTTGTCAAAAATTTATTTTAATTACTCGATTTTACATATTTTACTTACTCACTAAACTTGAAATAGCTACAATTAATCATCATAAACATCCATACATCTCTAATTTAATTTATTCACAAAAAATATGCAACAATTAATCAAAATCTAACACCCAATAACACGCTTAGCAAATACCAATTAATTCACACAAGCTACATACCTTAGTCGCAAGCAATCCACTTCATGGTAAGCTTCAATTAGACATTGTTAGTATAAAATATATGCCTCATACACCGTGTTATCAACCACCGTACGAACACTCATCAACATACCATAAATCAAACATCAATTATACATAAAATCATGTATTAAATCAATTATAAAATCACCAAAATTCAAAGTTCATTACAATTGAATTAGAACTAGTCTTAATAAGTGTCACAATGCCCTTATTGTTTCTAAAGAAGAATCCTTAAGCTACTACCGAGCCTTAATCTTGGATCGGCCTTGCGCTCGCTCCTCAACCCGAAAAAGTCTCTGCACAAAGGTGTGATGGAGTGAGCCTAAAAAGCTTAGAGGATGATCATAAAAACAATAAGTAAATCTCACCTAATTCATGCATAAATCCAAGCAATTTAAGCATTAAAATTTCAGTCACAATATCACGTATTATACTCATAATAACATATGCTACTCCGTGAATAAAATTCCAATTTAATATGGCATATGAAATCATAATTTAACTTATAAACATACACTTATATTGGCATAATACATCCATGACAATATTTAAACATGTGATCATACATTGGATAAACAGATCTCTAAACTCATACAAATCAGAAACAGTCTTGGGTTGAGCAGGCCAAAGCCAGATGCTCCCTTATATCGCTTCACAGACCTGTTGAGTGGAGATACAAGCTCAACATTCCCTTATTTACTCCAAAAATCAGAACTTCTTGAGTCATGTGCTCACAAATAACATGTACAATAGTGAGTACTCACAAATCCTATGACTGCCAACTATATCCAATTGATCCACCATGAAATGTTGCCAATATAGTCATACATACAAGGCATAAAATATGATGTTTAGCACTTAATTTAAGATGTAAAATGCAATCAAAAGCATGTAGCTTAACAATTTCAACATCAAAATAATCAAGCACAACAAATGCCTTTGTCCATTAATCTTAAACCAATCATAACACCAACATCAAGTGCTCAAAAATTCAATAACTCATGTTTCAATTAACAATCCATTCAATCCAAATTATACATGCCAAAAGCTTAACACACATTTTTTTTTCTAAAAGCCAAGTGTAATAAGCCTCTTGTAAAATAAAATTAATTTTTGCAAATCCAACCAAATAAAATGTGATTAAGTCATTAAAAACATTATTTAAAACTTCAATTTAACACATAACCAGACAAATTTACCAATAGCCTTTAAAATCACTCACCTCCACACTTTGTTTTTCAAACAAAAGTGTGTTCAAGTAGGTAAGTTTGAGCCTCAAACCTGATTAGCATCATCCTCATCTTGGTGTGAAGCTTTAATAAAGACAAAATATGCATTACAAACTAACATTAACATCAAGAAAGTCGAAATTTCATAAACTATACGGATCTAAATTGTTTCTCTAATCTACCTTACCAAAATTGCACAATTAAGCCAGAACATAAAATTCATCAACTAAACGACCTTCTTAGCCCCACAAACCACTTCTAAACTTCATTCCTAGTCCATTAACATAAAACCTATGTGTTAATTTCATCTATTAAATCGTTTTAAATTTTTTTTGAAAATCAACTCATTTTCTTGATTAAAAAAGAATTTATCAAAATTGATCAACCAAACGAGTTTAATCTTGTTTTATGATTAAAACCCTCTTAATAAATATATTTTGAGCTTAGTCATCCATTAAAACTCGGATTCCAACTCAAAATAATGAATTCACCATTGTTGAGTTCCATGTTCAAGAAAGAAGAAATCAAAACTTGAAAATCCGTTTTAATTAATTTGAATAGCAAATGATGATTGAAAACAACTTAAAAATGAATTTAGAGTTGAGAATTACCTTCAATTGATCTCAAATCATCAATTTAGAAGATTGAATCAAGATCCTTGAAGAAATTTCAAATGACAATTGCTCAACTTTGGAAAACTTTTATGGAGATTTTGGAGAGAAATTTGAGAGAGTAAAAGTTTAGATCTATTCTCTAATATGTAGTCTATGAAAATGAGCAAAAAAAATGAGAGGAAAAGCTCTTAATTCGGGCAAAAATGATGTGCAAAGTGAGGTTGTTGTGTTTCTAAAACTGAAAACCACCACCTGATTTTCAAAAAAATTGGAGAAATTGCCATCAGGCCACTCCCACATTTCCTTTGTTTTTCAAAATAGACCTTTCCCTCAAAAATTTTGAAAATAAGGATAATTTGCTATAAAACTACTCTTACATTTCCCTTATTTTGCAAAATAGTCCTATTTAGTTAATATTTTAAATTCTCTCAATTAAACCCCCCATTTTAATTTATTTTTCAATTCTAGTTAGACTCAAAATATTAATTTTACCCAAATTTATTTAAAACCATAAAATTAATTTTTCTAAAAATATTTTTTCGAAATATTATTTACCGATTTTTAAACGAAATTAAGCTAATTAAATTAAAAAAATCACTAATAAACCTGATTAACTCATAATTTTTACTCAAAACCCGGTAAATTTACCCAAACTACTAGACCTATTTTCAGGGCCTTACACTCTACGTCAAGTGAATCCTTCCAATCAATCTAGATACCACCAGAAAAGCCAATTGCCTCAACACGATGAGAAGAATGAAACCCGAACTTGGCAATGATTGAATCAGCTTTGTCACCTCTTACTCTAGTTTTTAAAAGACCAATTAAATCCGGCTTGTGTTCTCGGTTGTACTCATGAAAAATGCGATGAAATTTGGAGCTAACTCACCCTTGCTAATTCCAACAGAAAATAGTAAAATTCATAAATAATTTTTTTTAAAAACGGAACGAAAATGAACCTCTTATGAAGTTTCCTCAAGCCTGACACCACTAAAATGACCATCATGATATTCATCAGATTTATCTGCTTCTGCTAGGACATGAGAGCTAATGGTTGTAGCCAATGTTGACATGGCTTTTGGGTGAAGAATATGATGATTCTTTTCACTTTAAAACGTCTCCCTCAACCACGCATTGATTTGCTGAGAGTCTTTCCCCGTTAGGCAATTTTTCCATTACCCCTCGAGTCATTTTTTTAGCACTTGAAGAAGGAAATTTACGAAACAACAAATCTTCCGCCTTTGAATAATTAAAAGGATTCGAATTTATAATTTCAATAAAAGTAACGGCATAATGATTATTGGGGCCAAGGAGTTTCAATTTCAGGTTTATCACAGATTCAATTGAATCTTCAAAAATAGGATTAAAGTGAATTAAAGATTTACTAGATTTTTCGTCGTCAATTTAAAAAAAAATAGTCTTACTGTTATTGGCATTGTTTAGAAGAGTTGTTTCCTCTGAAGTGTTGTCATTTAAGCAAGATGTTGGGTCAATAGTGGCCTGGGGCGCTACAACCTTGTTAAACTATTTATGAAAATATGATCCTATCACAGGCCTGCTACCTCCCTTTAACGAATCCAAAATTGACTCGTTGGGCCCCTCACCACTTGTCTGGCCTACTTTATGTCCATTAATAATTTCCCCATATTTTTTCTTGGGCTTCACACTACTTAACCGGCCCTTTTGTTGACCATTTGAATTAACCCCATTTTTTCCAATGGGCTCCACACCACTTGACTAGTCCAAATGCTATTTGCTTTTATTTTTTCCATTAAAACCTTCTAAATTCGGATAAAAATGCCTATCATTTAGGTACTCAAAAACTTACCTTTATAGAAAGCCACCCATTCCAAGCCTTCCAAGTTATCGCCTGAATCAGTGGACATATTATCCAGCGAGGTTAATGCATAAAAATGAGATTTGCCTGATTCTCTAATTGAGAATTTCGAATTTTGGATACGATTCTCTTTTTAATTTCGACGTGACTTTCAGTCCACAATCATCCATAGGCCGAAAGGATCTCCCATATCTATTGGAGCGACTTCATCAACTATCGAATTAGAGATTTATCCTTTTTGACGACGAAGTTCAGATCCGAGCCATTTTAAGGGCAAATGTCCTTAAGGTGACCATAACGGCCACAAGAGAAACATACTGCTGGTAGAGACTCAAACTCAACCCGTTGAAGTTTTCCATCGACCAAGATTTGCAAGACAAGTGGTTTCTCCAAATCGAAAAAGATAGCCATCAAACAATCCTCTGGTGCCATTGTCCGTTTTAACATCCAAGTGGGCTACATTGCCTATCATATTGCCGATTGCTTTTAGAACCTGTCGTTTGCAGAGAAAGCCCAACATAATCGAAAACCAAATCCACGCCAAAACCATGTTTGGAAAAGGCTTCAATGGATTGAAATCAACCGTCCAAGGTTGAACAGTGAGGTAATGGCTAACAACAATCCATGACACTAGGGTCAACACCATATCATTATCAACTTTGCTTTTAAACCGAACCAAGTAATACTCGTTCTCGACATCCATAAGTTGAAAAGACTAAGAATGTAACACCTCTAACCTATCTCCGTCGCCAGATTAGAGTTATGGAGGATTATTGATCAATACAAACTTCTAACTTCAAAATACTAATAATCTAACATAAACATACATATACACATACATATTTATATCAAACATACACATTTGGGTTTTAAATCAGGGTTTCGAGGTCTTAAAAATAGTTTAGGACTGAATTGGGACTAATTTAAAACAAATCGAAAAGTTTAAGAAATAGTTAGAAAATTTGGAAAACAGGGGTGCACGGGCATATGCTTGTCCGTGTGTGGCTTTGAAGTTGGGTCACACAATTGTGTGTCAGCTCGTATGCCTACTACACCTAAACTGAAAAATGCACATGGCCGTGTGGGGTGCTCGAGTATGGCACACGGTCGTGTGTTTGCCCGTGTGCAGGTCGTATGTCCACCAACTGGCCCCTAACTCAAGTCAAAACAAAGCCAAACCTTGCTCAACATGATACCACAATTATGCATGCATTCCCATGATCAAAAACACCATTTAGACACCTTCTCACATATTAAACAACTTATATAAACCTTTACACAATGTGTCATTCATATGCACCACAATTTACCAACACAGTGTATCCAAACATACATGTTCTTAACTTGAACCAAATACATATAAATGACATGAACCATTCAACATCTTAATGTTCTAGTTTAAACCTATGTCAACCATGTCAAAATAATCATTCCAAATCATGCCACATTTTAAGCTTTAACCACAACAAGCTTGGCTCAACTCAAGGCAAGCAAATTCATTCATTTGATAAACTTTTTTACCCTAACACATGCCATTTATAACCATTAACTGAAATAACCATAAATACCAATATGCCAAATAGATCGTGTGACGATAACCAACGAGATTCCAACCATTAAGCTTTTCAATAATCTACAAGACAGAGGAAACAATTTCGTAAGCATTTAATGTTTAGTAAATTCTTATAAGAGAAACTTACTGAACATATTAAATTAAACAACCAAACCTACTTTCCTCATGTCTTATGCCAAACTTTCTTTCCTATACACATCACCTCACAAGGTTAGTGACTATAGCATTACATATAAATCTCAATTAACTCATGACTTATACAAGATAAGCATTTAGGCTTTATCCATAATCCATTGCCCATGCATATCTTTTACACATACTTCCCATTGAAATCATATGGTAATAAATAGTAAGTAAACATAACATCCATAAAACATAACTTATATTAAGAAATGGATTCCATGTATAATTCATCCGTCACATGATAATTTATCATCTATTTACATTTCATATATGCTTATTCGTCTTTCCATATCATATAAAAATTAAGTCTTTATACATACCTTTCCATTGACCTTTTCTTGCATGTTGAACCTTTTCGAATAACATTGGATACTCGGAATACCTTTTCATGTAAATGTAACCTTTCCTTTTCCGTTTCAATATTGCTCACACGAGCTGTGAAGTGGGTCTGCTCACACAAGCTATGGGTCAGAACGGTACCTACACGATGCTGCTCACATGAGCTATGGAGAATTCACAACAAATGTTGGATCTTAGCCATCGGTATGACCTCCAAGACCAGCACCCAATACATATATTTTCTAATGACATGTCATTTGTATCCTAAGTACTCTCTAGGCTCAAACGGATCTCTTTCAATATCCTTATTCGTGCCATTCATTCTCATATAACCATTCATGTAATTTACATGCTCATACAATCATCATTAATTCACTTTAATTATTAAATACAATACAATTAATCATGTTATACATAATAATCCATTCAAAATCCATTTACCTTAATTTTGCTTTCTATTATATCCTTTTTCCAACATACAATTCCTTCACCATAATTCTCTTTTTAATTATTTCATCCAAACCAACACACCATATCATTCAATTTAATTAACATCATTTTTTGGACTATATTACCAAAATATTTTATAATTATTTTTATAATTTATTTATAACATAATAACTATGAACATGACATATAAAATAACATATATTAACTTAATCCTTGTACGAACTTACCTCGATTACATAAAAACTTCCAATACGATCTGACCGCTATTCCGCTAGTTTGACTTTTTCACGATTTGTGTCTGTTCGAGTTGATTCTTGATCTAAGTAAATATTTTATTATTAAAATTACTCATTCCAGCATTTAAAATGATCAATTTAACTTAAAACATTTAATAATACGAATTTATGAAATTTCCCTCAAATATTACATTTTATGCAATTTAATCCTTAAGTCTTAAACTTGTAAATTTACCAATTCTAGCTAAAATTTATAATAGCCGAATTTTACCTAGGCTTAAGTCGGCCTATATTTTTCCACCTTTTATTTATTTGAGCATTTATGGAATTTATCCCTATCCATTTACATTTTATGCAAATAAATTCATAAACTTTATTTACTAAATTTAAACGAAATTCGACTAGAGAGGTTGTACCTAATTTTTAATAATCTCCAAAACAGTCCTTAAGTAATTAGTTTTTAGCTAAAAACCCTTGAAATTTCAAAATCATCACATTTAATCCCTTAAACTTAAAAACCAAGTCACTGTAATGCTATAAAACTATGTAAAATCATCATCAACTTATACATTCATCTATAAACAGCAAATCATCTAAATTCTCACATGGTGAACTCACCAACTTTTCATATTTCTACAAAATGATCCATGGGTTGCATGAATTAAGCTTCTATGTTCATGAAAATACAAAAATTTACAAGAATGGAAGTCAAAATCACTTACATGCAAAGCCCTTGTCCTAGCCAAATTTTAAAGCTTCAAAAATGGTGGTTCTTCATGCCAATTTTCGGTGGAGAGAAGCAATGAAAGAGATATATTTTGTTTGTTTTATTTTATTACTTATTTACTTTAATTTAGCCTTTAAAATCATTAAATGTTTATAACTTATACTCCACCAAACTCTACTATCTTTATTTTTGGAAATATTGACATGCAAATCCATTATTTAACTCTTTCATGTTATTCAATTAACCATTTAAACATTAAAATTTTTTTACCAAACTTTAATATACCTATATAATCATTCTGTAAATACACAGGCCTAATTTATAAAAATGAGGTTCCGATACCTCAATTTTTAAAATCACTTGACTTTAAAGATTTACTACATAAATCAAATTACTCATTCAAATAGCATAAATTGTAAATTCAAAAATTATTTTAATGTTATATTTGACTCGTAAATATTAAGTAATAATATTTACGGACTCACTCATCGGATTTGTGGTCTCGAAATCACTATTTTTTACACCATTGAAAAATAAGTTGTTATAGAGAAGGCTTCCACAGATTAGAGATTCGGCTATGTAAAACCCCATAACTTATGTTTCGTCCCAACAACTTCACAAAGACAGTAGTTTCCATATCTTTAACAAGCCATTTCTTGATTCGATCAGAAAACTCAATGGTAGGGATTCCATTAACGTTAGACCTTAGGATATCTCCCTCAGCAAAGACCAAATCCTCTTCAATGAAACTATCAATACCTAGCGGTGTCCCATCCGATATCCCTCCCAAAAGTTTATCCTTCTAAGAGACCACTGCCTTCGGACTCAAATCAAACACCATGTTTTCAACTGTCTTCTCAGTCTTCTCTTTGAAACAAACTTTCTTTGTGATACGATCTTCATTAGAGTCCCCTTTACAAGGACCCCGATCACTAGATGCAATTAGAGTTTTCGATGATATTTTTTTATCTTTCACTATCTTAATTCATTGGATATACTAGTTTTTTTAAATCTAAATATTTTAAACATTACTTAGATCTATCATCTTTACCTATTATATATTGTTACTAAAAGTTGACTGAGAGATAGCTCAATTAGCATTGATATTGTTATCAGTACAGGAGGACGTGAGTTTGAGCGCAATGGAGAGTATTTATCCTCTTATATAAGGGTTGGGAAAGGGTTATAGGTAGTTTAGGCATTGTATATTTATATATATATATAATGTAAAAATTTTATATTAGTTTTTGTATTATGTCTTTTTTTTAAATGAAATACCAGCTTTATTTATTGAAATAAATAAAAGAGGGAGCATTAGGATCCCCTCGTGTTTACATCGAAGACCATTAATTAATTCATCCTCAAAACATCAAACAAACCAAAGAAATAATATGTTGAAACAGAAAACCAAAAAATCAAACACCAAAATACAAGAACCAAAGAAAACCAAAGCCGACAGTAGCCCTTCGAAACATTATTGTTGAGAGAACAGGAAGGGAAAACCATCGAGGTTAAAGTTGAAAGAATCCCTAAACATATCTAAACCCAGAAAGACTTTAAGGCAGGTTCAAAAATCGTCGATCGTCCTCCGTTAGCGATGCCACTGAAGCAGGAACCTCCTCAACCCAAAAGAGATCATCATCCCCCAAATCCTTGGCAGTGGCCAACCCATGCGTCGTTTTATTCCTCGATCAACTAATAAACTGAAAAGCACAGTCTTTGAAACCCTTAGAAAGTTCTTGCGCCTCACGAATTAGAGCACTGATCATCAAGAAATCTTCATCTGAACTCGTAATTTTTGTTATCACGGATCTGGAATCACTTTCTAAGATGACCCTTGGGAAACCCATATCAAGTGCAAGCTGAATCCCATGGATGACAACAATGGTCTCTGCCTCAAAAATGGAAGAAACCGACCAGGCAACTCTTCTACACGCCCCTAAAACAAATCTTTGCTAATCCCTTATAATCGCACCCGAACAAGCTTTCTAATTTGTAGTGGAATACCCAGAATCAACATTGATCTTCACGAAACCGATTGGAGGAGAAGACCATTTGGTATCGACAGATGTTGCACATTTTAATTTGTCTAAAGCCAAGAAGGAAAATTTTAATCAATACCCTGTAATGAAGGTAACTAAATCTTCTACCCTCTGCACTTTACCTTCATGCAACAATTTACTACGTGCACCCTATAATCCCCAAATTGTAATTACAATCAATGCACGTTGTAGCTTACTGTTATTAGCAAACGACCATGATAGCCACTCGTGAAAATCCATGCTGTTTTGAGAAGCAGGGGTTCTCATATGCAAAACATCCCAAACAAATTTAACATAGACAAAAAAACAGGCACATGGTCTATATTTTCAACACAATTGAGGCACCTTGGACAAAATGGATCATGGGCAATTCTTTTATCATTAAGGCATGCTTTAGTGGGCACAAAACCACAAACAAACTTCCACAAAGCAATTTGAATCTTGGGAGGACACTAAATAAACCATATAAACTTAAAAAATGAACTATCTACATGAGGTGTGTTAGGCGATTGTAACAAAATCTTATAGCCACTACGCACGCTATAGAAACTCGAAAGTTCCCCTCCCCATACCATTCTATCTTCTTGAGCAAAAAGGGACAAAGGAATACCTTTTATAACCTTGGCCTCTGTGGAATTGAAGATAGTATTCACCAAATTCGCATCTCAACACATAATAGTAGAAGAAATAAGTTTCGAAACTTGAGAAGCCAAATGCGAATGAGGTAATTGAACCTTCATATTCGGGATACCCGGTAGCCAACAATCATCCCATATACTAATGTTATGCTCATTGTCCACCTTTCATCTTAAACCCAAATCCAATACCCTTCGAGCACTGCATAAACTCCTCCAAATTAAAGAAGGATTAGAACCCAAATGTGCATGTAAAAAGTTTGTTTGCGCAAAGTACTTCGCCTTAACCACTTTTCCCATCAAAGAACTCAGATTGATGTACAACCGCCATCTTTTCTTAGCCAAAAATGCAATGTTAAACTTTGAAAGATCCCGAAAATCGAGACCTCCATTCTCTTTCAGATTACACAAAGCATTCCACGTGCACCAATGAATGCCTCGCTTCTCAGTCGACTTTTTCCACCAAAAACACGTAATAAACACCTCTAACTCATCGCAAATCACCTTAGGTAGTAGAAAACACTGCATTGCATAGGTTGGGATTGCCTGAAGGATGGATTTAATGAACACTTCACGCCTACCCACCGAAAGGAACCTACTACTTCATGACCCAATTTGGCTCTCACCTTGTCCTTAAGATCTGAAAAAGCTCGCTTTTTATCTCTTCCCAGAATGTAAGGTAAGCCAAGATACCTCTCTAAATTATTAGCTAACGGTACCTCCAACATACCTCCAATCATGGTCTGATCCCTTCCCACAACATTCGAGCTAAAGAAGACACTGGATTTTACGAAATTGACAATTTGGCCAGAACAATTAGAGTAAATATTTAGCAAATCTAATAAATTTGTAACACCAACCTGAGAAGCTTCATTGAAAATGAGGCAGTCATCGAAAAATAAGAGATGTGTAATAATCGAAAGAAATCTAACAACACGAGCTCATACATGCCCAGATAATTTGGCCACACGCAAAAGAAAAGACAAACCCTTCCCACATAAAAGAAACAAATAAAGACTCAAAGGGTCGCCTTGTTAAAGACCTTGAGTGCTTTTAAATTTCTCACTAACCACCCCATTCACTACCACCGAGTAACTCACCTATGTCACAAAACTCATTACCCGATTCACCCAAGTCCTAGTAAACCCCAACTTCAGCATAATAGCCTCAAGAAAATGTCACTCGACTTCATCATAAGCCTTGCTTATATCGAGCTTTAAGGCAAACGAGCTCTTACGACTAGTCCTATTATTTTTCATAGAATGCAACAATTCATAAGTCGCGATGATGTTATTCGATATAAGCCTCTTGAGTATGAAGGCACTTTGAGCTTCCTCGATGCAACGAGGAAGAACCTCTTGGAAGCGATTAACTAATGCCTAACTAATGCCTTTAAAGCGATCTTGTAAACCACTTTGCATAGACTTATAGGTCAAAAGTCTATCATTGTGCGATGACTCTTGATCTTGGGGATCAAAACAATATGAGTGTGGTTGATTGACTAAATAAGCACCTCTCTATTTAATAACTGTATACAAAACTGAGCCACATCCCCACCAATCATATTCCAGAATTTTTGCTAAAATATAACCTCAATTCCATCGACTCCTAAAGCCTTTAAAGGACTCATTGATTGCAATACCCTATAAATATCCTCCGTAGTAAAAGGTCTGTCTAAGGCTACACTCATATCAATAGAAACACGCTCAGTAATTTCAGCAAGCACAATATCAACATTTGATGTACCTTGAGAAGAGAAAATATCCTCAAAATACCTTTAAGCAACCCGTTGAACCTCCTCCTCTCCTTTCCATATCCGACTCGTTCCAATCACTATACTTCGAACCTCATTCAGACATTTTCTATAAAAAGCGATGCGATGAAAAAATGAAGTGTTACGATCACCAAAACGGAGCCAATTGGCTCTGGCCCTCTACTCCCAATATACTTCCTCACTATCTACCTCAAGGTTCAAAGCCAATTTTATATCAACTAATTCCTCCAAAACCGAATCAAAAGGGTGTTGTAAACTTAACTGATCTAGTCTTTCACGAAAAATTCAAATGGTAGATTCCTTCTTACGTTTCACCCGAGCATATTAATTATTCAAACCATAATGGACCTATCCAATTCTTTCTAGTACTGAACCAACAGAATCTGCCCATAATCATTTGACTTTCTCCTCACAAGTATCTTCAAGAAGCCAAGCCACCTTAAATTTGCAAGTGGTAGGACTTGAAAGTCGCCTTCCATAATGCTTGTTCAATAGAAGTGAGCAATGGTCCAAAAGAGCATGAGGCTTTTGCAAAATCAGATAACATGGGAATAATTGACCTCAACTCCCGTTCATCAACCCTCTATCTAACCTTTCCTGGATGTTGTTTGAAGAAAACCGACCCATTTTCCCATGTGTACTAAATTTCATCAAACCCTGCATCCTTTAATTGACAGTCATCCAATGTCGCAGCAAAAGCACGCATTTGTCGCTCCTTTCTCAACAACCCTCATCGTTTTTCATTGGCGAAAGGAATCTCGGTAAAATCACCAATAATAAACCAATGAATGTTCGGGTAATCATTCAAATGTCTCAAAAATTATCATGACTCGACCTTACGATTTTTCTGAGGACCTCCATAAAACCCCTTTCATCGCCACTTATTACCTTCCAAATCATCATCTATTATAGCATCAATGTGACTAGCCAAATGGGAGTGAAGAGATATTGACACATTGCTCTTCCAACCCAAAGAAAGCCCACCATTACTACCTACAGTCGCAACATCAATACCACAAGAATGATGTACCAATTCCATCTGCTTACTTTGTAATTTCGTCTTGATAAAGAAAATTACAGAGGGGTTAGCTTTCTTCAGCCAATGTTGAAGACGACGAACCGTCTTGGGGTTCACCAGGCCCCGAATGTTTCAACTGACGAGCCTCATTAGACCCGACAGGCCCGTGTTGTTGGGCCGACCGATATATTATCATTGACATCCCCATTAATTAACATGTTCGAATTGGAAGCACTTGAAATCATCAATCTAGGTCGTTTAACCCCTTCCACATGGCTCACTCTTCTAAAGTTAACCCCATTAAGTGTAGAACCTACAAAGTTTGGAATCAAAACAATTGGATTAGTTACCATATTTTCTTTTTGTAACGGCCAAGTAGTATCCAAGTTAAGATCACTACCTAATCGCATGAATCCTGCATTTTCATCATTATTCGCTTGACTCACGCCCTCAAAAAATTAATTTTCAAAACCAGTTGTAATCGTCCCCTCCTCTTTGAGCCAAGGACTCGTCGGAATTACTTGTCGCCTCCTTTGAGCTCGTAGGAAAATGTCTCATCCCAACACCAAATTTTGAGGATCCTGCAAAACTCTTTGGGGACAATAGCTCTCTCTATGTCCCAGCCTTCCACATAGAAAGCAAAAAAGAGTTAGCCTTTCATATGCAAAGTAAACATAAGAAACAACCCCATTTGGAAGTGCAACTCTCTTTTTCCTCTTCAAAGGCTTTCAAATGTCAACTCTAACCCGAACCCTCATGATATCAGCTTCCCAATAGACAAACCTTTAACATCAAATTCAACAAAATCCCCAATAAAGTTACCCAACATCCTCGCTATTGGTTCCGAAGCAAAACCCAAGGGTAGATTCCGAATCACCACCCAAAAAACAACCTAGTGTAGAGGGACATCATTAGGATTTTCTCCATCTTGCAAGCGATGAAGCACCAATAAGTGGGAATTAAAGTGCCAAGGACCACCCATCTCAATCCAATCCGCATCCACCTTATGGAACAATCTAAAGAGAAATCTTTCTGTCGGAATATCCTTAATAGTAATACCCTTAATTGGGTGCCACACGTTATCCAGTGTCGCCTTTCTGGATTAAAAATGGACCACACTCGAAGTCAAGAAGGACTCGACAAAACAGTTTGCCAATGACTCCCTCGTGGAACTACTCGATGCATCCAGTTGACAGATTTCTTCCTTTTCCGGGTCCTCCAAAGAGAGACCTGCCAAATGATCCTCAACTTCAGCCATGTAAAAACCCGAAACACTCAAAGGAAAAGAAGCAAAATCATTGGAGAAATAGAGACAAAAAAAGAAAGAAACAGAAAAAGAAGAAGAAAAGAAGGAACAACGTGCTAAGTAGTAGATATTAGTCTATATACTTTAATTTAATCAAATTTAATATTGTATTTTTTGAACTTTGAAATTTTAGTATGATCCAAATAATAGTAGTTAAATTTGTTAGCTCAAATTCTAATATTAATCTCATATTATGTGTAAGTTGTGACTTACTCTGTGTTCTCCAATTTGATCATTTCAATCCACATACTTTTAAAATTTTAATTTTGGAATTTCAATCCAATAGCTATTAAATTCATCCATTAAAATACCGTAATTTTTTTACAAGAATTCTATAAAAATAATAAATTGATATGATATTACATATATGATAATATATTTACTACATAAAATCTTAAAAATTATTAATAAAAGGATCAAAACTAAAAACAATCAAATTAAATTGCATACATAAAAATAAATAATAAAATTTAACAAGAAAGTAGGGGGGTTAGGTTAGGGAGTTGTTTGGTTACTGTCATTAAAATACCATGATTTTCGAAAGAAATTAGTTGCATTTTGCTTTCTACTTTAAATTAAAATCACATATTCTAACCTAACGTTGGTGGAATTTAATGAAAATTTAATCAAATTTAGAAAGAGATAGAGAGGGGAACTATTTGTGAGACTATACTGTTACATTTATATAGACAGAATTTAGGAAATATTTAATTTATTATTTTATTAAATTAATTCCTCCCTGGTAATATTAATAGGTGCAAATTTCCAGCTGGATTGGAAGCTGGCAGTTGAGTAGCTCACCAATCTCCCAACTGCATTTCTTAATTGACTAATGCTAATTCGGGGAATTTCAGAATGGACCCACGGACTAAAAATATTTTAAGTTTCCTCCTTTCACGAAAATATTCGTTAAACCTCACTTATCATTTTTCTATTGTTTAGTAAATTTTTATTTTATTAATAATATCGAATCACTTATATAATTAGTTAATTAGATTAATTAAATTATTCAATAAATATATTAATAATATATATTACAATTTTAAATATGAAATATTATTAATGTATAAATATATTTTATCAATAAAACCTTACATTATTACTCTTTTCTCATTTTAAATAGTGGTTAAATTTTATCATTATAAACTGTGGATTTAATCTTTAATTTGATTAATTTTAATTTTTTTATTTTTAAAATTTAAAATATCAATCTTGACTCGATGATAATTATTAAATTCATTTAGGAACGTTTGATTCAAATTATTTTATATTCTCGATAGTAACATTGCATTTTTTTACATATCATTCTTATGTTTATTTACAAATATCACTTTGAGGTAGTAATCCTTACCTTCCCAATAGTGCTAAGATTCCAAAATATGGGGCAATCTCAATATTAATGTACTTCATGATATTTTTACACTTTTGAGTTTATATGTAGTAATAAAATAAAAGAAATTGAGTTTAGTGTATTCGAATAATAAGATAAAGTTTGTAAAAATTAATATATTAATTATAATAATCTGGTTATATGTAAGATTTAAGTTTTTGAAACGAAAGTGATAATACAAAGTTTTAGAGTGCGACGGAAGATGTTTATGAAATTTTTATATTAATATCTTTGATTAATGTGAAATTAAATTTGTTGAAAAATAAAGTTTATAAAAAGAATTTTTTTTTTTGTTAATTTTACATTCTGTCAAACAAAAAACAAAATCTTACATTCTAACCAATTGAATCAAACAGAATAATGTAAATACCTAGTAATGTGTTAAGTAATCTTACATTCTGATAATCTTATTTTTGAAGGTAATCTTACATTTCGTGAATCAAATACTTGCTAAGTTAAATTTTGCTATTTTTAAAATCTTAGATGACAAACATGATATCATCATATGTGTAATGCTATACTAACTTGTGATTTTCACATAATATTCACACACAAAAATCATCATTTTTAATTATGGATTTAATGATAATCGTTTGAGTCAATATTAAAATTATAAAATTCTAAAAATTTAGAAATTAAAAATAATTAAATTGGAAAACATGGACTAAACCCATAAATTATATATACTACTAAACTAATAACAAAATTTGACTTAACGGATTTAATTATTACCATTTAAATTAAAACTAAAATTTAAAAATTTGATAAGTACATAATTATTATAGAATAAATTAAAGTAGATGAATTAAATTTGCAACTACTATTAGAAATTTACCTTAAAATGGTTATTGTTTCAATAATTTTATTCCCTTGATGATAATTATTATTTGTACGGAAAGTTGATATTATTTTTAGTCAATTGCCACCCCCCCCCCCCCCACCCAGGTCAAATAGAATTCAGTTTGCTACCCATCACAGCAGTCCCCACATTACTCCCTATAACTTCTTCATTTGTTCTACTCTCTAGCTAGCCTTTTTCCCCACAAATCAAATATAATCTTTGTTTCCTTTACTTTTGAGTTTCCATGGCGTCGGCTTTGACTGTTCTCAGGCGGCTCTACCTTTCCATCTACAATTGGCTCGTCTTCATCGGCTGGCAAGCTTGCTCATCTCAGATCTCCTTTCTTTTTCATAACCTTCCGATTTTGAACTTCAATTTTTGTAATTCCTTTGTTTTCTTTGCAGGTTTCAGGTTCTGTTTTTAGCGTTAAAGGCTTTGAAAGAATCAGGTCATGAACATGTCTATAATGCTGTCGAAAAGCCTCTTTTTCTAGCTCAATCCGCTGCCGTTATGGAGGTTTTCTTCTTCTACTCACTCCAATCTGTCTTAAATTTGCTGTAATTTGAAATTTTCTTTCCCATTGTGTTAAATTTAATTAAATTTGTTTCTCTTTTACTTGACAGATTCTTCATGGCTTAACAGGTGATTGCGGAGTGCCCTCTTCTTCTTCATTTCAAATTTACGATATTTTTTAGATAATTCACTAATTTTATTTTTTAAAAATATTTTGAATTTTGAAATTCATTTTGTTAATTTTTGCAGGTCTGGTTAGGTCACCGGTGTCATCAACTCTGCCGCAGATAGGATCAAGATTGTATTTAACTTGGGGAATTTTATGGAGTTTTCCTGAGGTAACAAAAAACATTACAATCTATACTTCGTTTTTTCTCTTTTTTTTTTCTTAGTTTTTAGTTAAAATCGAAATGATAATCGTGATTCGCAGATTCGAACACACATTCTTGTTACTTCGTTGGTCATCAGTTGGGCCATTACAGAGGTAAAACCAACTTAATTCTGTTCTCTCCCCTCCCTCCCCCCCCCCCCTCTCCAGAAGAAAAAAAATTGTGGTTAAAATTAGGAGTTGTAATTAGTGATGATCTGGATTTTTTTATAGTACATCTCAAAAGCTTAAAAACACAAGATCACGGCCAGTTAATTTTATGTGTGGGTGATCGCGGCTTGTTTCGCCAGTTTATCAGCTTCACGAGCCATTTTTGTGTGGTCCCACTTCATGAGTAATCCTAAACTGGCATCTCAGATGGCGGATGTAGGATAGGAGAGGCTCCGGCTTCCTATGAGTCATCATATTTCCTTTAATGATGTTGATCCGCTGGAGTGCCAGGGAGAACTCAGAGCAAGTCTTAGCAATGCGTACTACTACACCATATGGATTAGGGGCTTTCCCATTAAAACAGATCTCATTTCTATGCTTCCATAATTCCCTTATTGTTATAGCCCCTAAAACATAGGCCTGCTCGTTTGTTGATCTTATGTTTTTTCTTTCTTCTTGCCATTGCTGTATCCATTGTCTGATATCCGTTCTTGGTAGTTGATCAATGAAAGGCCCATATGTTGATGATCTAGGCTTGAAACCGATGAATATATTATTATACATTAGTTGATAATGATCATCCTTTTTTTAGGTTTGAGATGTTATTTTTATTATGCAGAGTATAATAATATGGGAAAAAAAATTACCACATCTAATCTTCTTTTATTATCATTGTTTGGTAAAGTTGATTACTTCAGACTGCTATTTCTAGCTGGGATCAGGAACTTGATTCCGAATGCATGATTTTACTTTTGCTGAAACAAGAAATACAAATATAGTTCGATTCTTAGGCATTTGTGGCTGTGCCCATCTTGTGTTCAAAACTCTCACTCATCATTTTCCTTTTTAAGTACCCCTATCAGACACATATACCTGTGACCTTTCATAAACCTTTCAAATACGTGGAGTATGTCTTTATCCAATACAGTTTGAGTATGGTAACAGTTTAGACCTTAGCATTTAGGCCTGTTCTTATTGTTTTTTACTGTTATGCAATCCTTTGCTCAGTGCTAATGTTTCTCTGTACATAAATTATGAAAATTGCCAGTATTTGTCCTCCAAGAGTTCCTCCTGCCAAAGGGCATTTCTTTTTTAGACACTGATGCAATCCTGATTTTAATTTTACATAAATTCCCTGTAATTGCAGATTATCCGCTATTCATTCTTTGGCATGAAGGAGGCCTTTGGTTTTGCACCTTCATGGCATTTGTGGCTTAGGTAGATAATGCATGTCTTCTATTCTTGTTAAACCCTGAACAAAGTCGCCGAATCCTTGGTGTTCATTTTGCTAATATTCGTTTTCTCCGAGCAGGTATAGCACATTCTTGGTTTTGTATCCAACTGGCATCAGCAGTGAAGTTGGTCTGATCTACTTTGCCTTGCCATATATCAAGGTAATTTCATTCAATCATTTAATTCAATCCAAAAGTTAGATGCATCAAGTGGAGTTTTCTTGTTGATTGTCCACCCACGTTGCGCCGTTTAGCATTTAATTCTAATAGAATCGGTATAAGACCAAAAATCACATGATTGTTGTATGTTCATTGCATAAAACTGGTGTGTCTACAGGCTTCTGAGAAGTATTGCTTTAGAATGCCAAACAAATGGAATTTCTCCTTTGATTACTTCTATGCTGCAATTCTTGCCCTTGGCATCTATGTCCCAGGTATGAACTAAGCAATTCCTCATTTTAACACATCGTCTCAGCTTGATTGATTGCTTGCCTCGTTCATACTTATTCAAAGGGATTGATGTTGTTGCAGGTAGTCCTCACTTGTACCGTTATATGCTCGGACAGAGGAAGAGAGCACTTTCCAAATCAAAAAAGGAGTGAACCGTTTTTGAGATTTGCGGCTGAACTTTGGTGCATGTATCATTTCATTCTTTTTAGTATTGCTTTTTGGCTAAAATGTTCAGGGGTTAGCATCTTTTTGGCTGAAAATGATGGTGTAGGTGCAGCTGCTGAATTTACCAAAATTTGTTGGGTGAGTTTGGTGGCGTGCTGTGTGAATCCAGAAATCTCCAAGTTTTGTTGTGGTTGTTCTTAGAGTATCATAAATTATCATTTGTTTCTTTCCACACCCTCTTCTAAATCGTTGGTGTAATAAATTGTAAGTTAAAAAGGTACTGGAGTCGTTAACGCCGCAGTTGGATTTCTACCTGAATTTTTTATTTTAATTTTAGCTAAGCTCAATAAAAAATATCTATTAAATAAAAAGTGCATCACAGTTATTAAAAAAAATCAAATCAGTTGACGTCTTTTATCATAAAAAATTGTCTAACCAATTTGACTGTTAATGTTCTTTTTGGAACCGGATCAGTGATTGAATTGATAAAGTTTTTGATTTGTTGATTTAATAGTTCCGATTAGAAATCATAAAAATTTTATAAATAAATAAATATATATATATTAAAAACTGTATAGATTTTTAATTCAATCGGTTCAATATTATTTTTTCAATCTATATTTGATTGATTGATTCAACTCGATTCAAACGTCATTGATCAAAAGTTAATGTGTGCGGTGTGAAAGTGTGTTTAAATAACATATCAAATTAGTAAAAATTTAAACATAAATAACTAGTAAAAATGAACATTTGAAATGAATCTAAATAAATGGTATTTAGATTCATTTGAAGTTGGACAATCTAAATTCATTTTGGATCAACGTAGAACTATAAAAAATTATAAAAGCTATAATACACGTCTAGGATGAACTTAAACAGGGTAAAACTATAAAAAAAAAAAAAAAAAAAAAAACTTTAAAAATTAATAATAATTAAAAATATAAAAATTTAAATATGAAAACTTTCAAAAAATTATATAAATTAATAAAAATGAATATTCGGATTGTGTCCAAATCACTATAAATTTTTATAGAAATTATAAAAAAAAAAGTATTAATAATTATTTAAAAATTTAAACAGGAATTTTTTTCAAAAAATAAAAAAATAATAAAAATACTAATTTGGATTAAATCTAGATAAGAGAACTTCTAAGTAATTATTAGTAATTATTATAAATGAATTTTGAATTGCCACTCGAAATAATATTTACTTAAAGAAATTAAAAAACTGTTAATTGAGTATTAGCACGATTGTTATTGGTATTGTTGTCAATGTAGAAAGTCGTTAGTTTGAATACATTGAAACGCATTATCGTTCGATTTAAAAGTAGATTATTGATAATTTTAGACATTGTATCAAAAGAGCAGATATTATAAGAACTTATAATGAGATTAATGTTAAAAAATTAAAAAACTATTCGAGTAAATAAAAAAAGTAGAAATGAAATAATGGAAATAAAAATGTGCTCAAACCACCCAATTTTTTTTTTTTTTTTTAACTTTTGTTGATGGCTTTCTCTCTGATCCCCTTCTCATGAAAGTTATCTTTATATTTATAAGGCACGGTTTCCTAATGAGACGTGCTAGGGGATAATTAGGTGTCATGTACAACGACATGTCACCCCTCTAGGTCTGACACGTAACCTCAAAAGTATCTCTGAAGGGGCTTCCTTGCAAGTAGGCGAATTAGGGAACAATGAGTTGGGAGGTGAAGTTGGAGAGTGGCGAACTAACCAATCGACGAATAGGGAAATGGTGAATTGCGAATCAACTACCTAGCAAACTGACGAGCTAAGGAAAGTGGTAAATTGTGAGGGAGTGGCGAGCCGTGGAGCGAGCCATGGCCATCAAGCAAATAGGGGATGACGAGTTGTTCTGGTTTCCAAGTTGGGTCGCCATGTTCGGGTAGTTGGGTCATCAGTTGGATCGGGTCGCAAGACACGTAGTGGTAACAATCCTTGGCTGGTTGAAGAAGGGTTATAAAGTGACCCTTCTGAGACGCTCACATGTGTTGAATGCGTGATGATGGGTCTAGACGACAGTTTTTATTTTGAAACTTGAGAGATATATTTATGCCTATCTAACAGTTTAAAGGAGAGGAATCGTCACGTAGAAGATTAATTGTCCCCCTAAATCTTATTCCATCCAAATTTTCTGAAACCCTATTTTCTTACTTTGCTTGCATTTGGTTAACTCTTTTGTTGGTTTTCTTTTAAAATCATCATCGGTCAAGAGGTAAATCATCCATTCTTCTTCTGTTCTTTCCTTATTTTAGGATGGTTTTGAATCATGGTTAGGGTGAATCATCAATACAAAGGCTACAAAGTAAAAAATGATTAAACTAATCTACTATTTAGCTAACAAGAACTAAATTGTAAAACACGCGAAATTATGAAATTAATAATTAAATAACAAACGATGGTTGGTTGATCTTGATGTGGTTTACTAATCTTCGAATTAGGGATCCAAATCTCTTAAACTTCTAAAATGACTCCATTTTACCTCTCGATCTCAATTTCACCAAGTTAGACAAATTAATCTGAATTATCTCTCAATCTCACAGATTAACCGGAACTAATGAATTGGTTCCCAACAAGATCTCCTCTTAGTCTCACTTGCATAGATATTCCCTTAGAATCGTCAATCCTAAGTTTTTAGGTTCATTTAAATTAGTCCAATTTATTACGATTTGGTCCCTCATCGAAAAATTAGCTCATCGTATCTCCATCAACCAACCCCCTTAAAGGTTTAGTTACTCATACTAAAAATAAAGCTAATGATCATGAAAATGAAAAGCATGGAAGCAATTAAAGAAAAACTTTAAAAAAAATGTAAAAGTTTGGATTTTTATGCAAGAAAACTTAAATGACATGTAAAGAGAAGCATTCAATAAGAAAATCTAAAGCACGAAACATAAAAGTAACAAACTTTAATAGATTTGTTTTGAAAACAACTTTAACATATTTAAAGTACAAGAAACTAAAATGCATTAAACTAAAGCTAAAAATGTCAATACAATCAAGGTACAGGGACTAAAAGTGTAAATAAACCTAAGCTATAGTGTTAACTAACTTAACTAACTACAAGAACACTAAGAACAAGAAGAAAGTGTAGTAAAATAAACTCTAGAACTATGAAAGAATAAGAGAAAATATAAACCCTAAAAAAAGTGCAAAAAAACTAAGAGAAAACCAAGAGAAAAATAAGGCTAAATACTCTAATGTGGCCTCTTTTTTGTCTCAGCCAAATTTTGGCTGATTTAAATAGCAATTCTTCAATATTTCTTGACAGCTTTGAAGATGATGAAGATATCAAAACATTCTATATTGCAAAAGGAAAAAAAGAATAGATAAATGTATAGTTTCTCATTAATAATTCCTATTTCCTACCACTTATTCTCACTCACATTCTACTTTCATATATAGTTTAACATGCTTGAATTTTTTAATTATCTTTTCATAAAATATACTCCATTCATTTATCTATAGATGTATTTTAAATGTTTTAATATCATTAAAATTAAAAACATTAACAAAAGTTTTCTTTAAAAAAAACATACCTTACAAATAGTGGTAGTGGTACAATTTAGTTTTTACCAAGTAGTGGAATGATGAGGAGGATCAAATCTTTCACCTTCACTTTGATAGCATTCTTAACTTGATTCTCGTGGCCTTTGTCCAAAAATATATCCAAAAAAATTAACATTTTCACCTTGATTTCAATATAATTGATATGGAGGATATATTGGAAAAGAAGGATACATTGGTGGTAGAGGATGCATTTGAGGATGATATGCACACCATAATTAGAAAATGATGGATAATAACCATATGGTTGTGGATAACCATGTGAAGGTTGAAAATATGAAGGTTGCTCTGGTGGATAAAAACCTTGAGTGCTAGTAGATGAATTATTATACCTAATGTTACTAGAACTCGATCTCCTACTAGATGAAGAGCCTACAGAAGTCTGCTTCTTGTCTTTCCTTTTAATGGAGCTCTAGGTTCACTTCTATCTCTCCTAGGTTCAAGAAACATATTTTCATCAAATTTTGATCTATCACGAAAATATCCACTAGTGGTACCAACCCCATATTACCAACTAGAAACCTAATTTCACCTTTATCACCACTACGTCCATCATCGTCATCAATTAGACTTAAACCACCAAAATTGAGTCCATCGCCACTCTAACTTGGCGTTGCACTAGAACTTGAATGAGATAAATTTTGTTGTTGAGATTGATTAACATTCAGTTCATCATCAGAGGTATCCACAGGCAACATGCCGACATTTTTACCATCTAACAATGGATTCTCTTTCTCTTGAAGTCATTCTGATAGTGGATTAACATCTTCAAAGATATGATCAAGGTTGATAGGATTAAAACTAGCGTTTATATCATCAATGCTCATTCTTTTTTTATGCCTTATCTGAAGCCTCATATTAGAGTATGTAAACACTAGTTTCTCAAGTTTTTAATACTTCAACCGATTTCTTACCTTGGTGTAAATATAACTAAATGTGCTGCAATTTCGTTCGCAATTTGATGTTGAAGTTGTTTGACTAAGCACTTTAATTCCTAATCTTTGTAACTCAAGAACATATGTGTTGTATATTATCCACCACTCAGCTGCATAATATTATTTAAATTTCAAAATAACTTCAAAATGTACAATATAATTAAATAATATAAATTAAATTAACTATTTACCCGGATTCGTTTGCTTCTAAGCTCTTTGTGCTTGTGGAGTACCGAATGTCTCATGTTTATCTCTAAATAGTAACAACTGCATAAATAAATGATAGTAAAAATGAAAAAAAATAATTCCATTTCAAATTCTGACTAAGTTACAAATAATAATACTTGAATCTAACCTGATTAATCATTCAGACTTGAGTATCAAGAAAATTTTCTAATATTTCAATTATTGATCTTGTACCTTTTAATGTTTCTGTTAGTACATTCTCACAATGCTCCACCCCAAATTGAAATTGAGGATTGAGAAAATAACCTAAATGTAATTTATAAGAATATCATAAAATAATAATAATTTAAAGCTTAAAATAATAAAATATAAAAATAGTTCTTAATTACAAATAATATCTTATTTCACCCATATTTAATCATCTAGTTTTAGTCTTCATCTAATTTAACCTTTATTCATATCCAATAAATTTTTCTAATCAAATTCAATAAAAATTGAAATTAGTATATTATTATTCATAAAGTTAAAAAAATCAAATGTATTTTTAAATTTGAATTATTATTTAGTTACACTAATTTATCATGATAATAAAAAATAAATGTTATATAAAAATTAACAAATAAAAAATTAAAAGATAAAGTTATTAAAATTAAAAGATAAAATTAACAAATAAAAAATTACACCAATTGGACTTTGCTCTTTTTTTATTCATATTAACAAAGAAGCTCAGTTTACTTTTAAAAAAAATAAGACAATGGATAATTTGTAAAAAAAAACATTAAAAAAATAAATCTACTCCTTTTTTTTTTAAATAAACTAAAATCATGCTATTATTAAAGAAAATATCGAAGTACATAATGTTTGAAAAAAGTGGGCTAAAAAACAAAAAAATTAAAAACCAACTAAGTTGGACAAAAAATGTTAGAATCCAAAACTTAAGCTGGACACAAATTTGGCTTAAAGAAAAAAGAAATAAAGAAAAGAAAAAAAACTAAATTAAAAAACAAAGCTGCAAACAAAAAAAAAATCCTAGTCCATCCCTTTAGGAAACCACTCGCCTCTTACCTTCACCATTAAATCTGCCTAAAAACAAAAAAAAAAAAAAAAATGGTGGTAACAGGTAAGTCTACTCTAGTACTCTTACCTTCGAAGTGCTCCACAGCTTCGATGCTCCTTGAATCCTCCAAAAAATGGTGGTAACTGGTATGGTAAGTTACTGCTTTTTTCTATTGATCTTGGAATTTGGATTGCTTTTTCTTTTTTTGATTGAAAACTATATGATTTTGATGAGGAATATATTCCCTTGGTTTTGTCTTATTATTTTTATTGATTATTTTTAAATTTTACGGTAACGAAACAATAACGGGAATAGCGGTCCGTAATTGTCGTAATTGATTGTTACCCGTTAAATTACAGCTACGATCCACCGTTATTGATGTGATTCCACTTCACACTGCTATTTTTTGTAATAGTGGTTTTGGATGACGCCACTACCATTATATAGCTGCCGCTATTCCGCTACCCGACTGCTATTTAAATCCCTGATTCTGACCCACTTTTGTTGCCCAAAATACCCTTGAACGAGCCTTCAATGATTAATGCTTCGGTTGCACAAAGACTACCCTTTGTGTCATTTTTTGTCCTCTCGTCATGTTGGTATAGTAATACTTAAGGATAGGATATCATGATATTGTCGATAGACTTGAACTTAGGGTGCTCATTGGTAAGTGGCTATTGCGATACCCAAAGTGGATATCGTGATACCACTATAGGTGGTTTTCATCTTTGGGGCTTGTTGGGGGTATCGTGATTCCAAAGGTAGGATATCGCGATACCCTCTCCTTTGGTGATATCCTCGCTTGATTTTGGCCTCCAATGCATCCTTACAACACTCAACCATATGTTAGGGTCCCCAATGACACTATTGGCCAATTTGGGTCTCAAAAATAAGAAAAACAAGACATTTACACTTATTAACTAAAAAACTAAAAACTATGAAAAACTATGGATAAGACGCTAATATGCTTGAAAACAAGCTCCTCAAGTATACTGTGTAACACCCTTGACCCGATCCGCTTGACCAGATTTAAATCTCGAGGTTACTACTCAAATTCAAACTTGAAACAAATTCATACTTAGACTTCTTTTAACTGAATAATACATATTTTTATTTATACTAATAACTTAAGTCCAAATAAAACCTCGAGTATTTAATCATTTGACATGCCCTTATAGATGGCGAGGTCTTACAAATGGATAGAAAGCTGATCATCATAACTCTACTTAAATTGCCATAAACGTTTGGCGTTTGCTACCATTGCGGGACTAGCCCATTTTGTATGTGTTACAAGAGCTTACAAAATAAATTCTCCTAAATTGTTTGCATGACTTTTAAGACTCGAACACGTTCGAACAGACCCGCTTTGTATGCATAAGTGTCTATTCAGCATTTCCTCAACGTAGTCCTAGTATCATTCCTCCAGATATGCATCTACACTCGAAACATAAAACACAAAAGGGTAAGTTCGACAGAACTTAGTGAGAAAAATTCCCCTCTTACCTGATTCCATTTTTCAGAGTTCTTTCTAGGCTTTTTTCGCTCGTTTTCCCTAACTTGGAAGTTGTAAGGGATTCACCATATCATTCAGGATTGGTCTCTCCTTTGTGAACACATTTCTTCAGAATCCACTCGAAGGCGTCATCTATTGATGGTTGCCACGAAAGCCATATCATAAAATACGCCACAAAGGTGTACTTTCCTTCGGAGATTGATAGCATGTAGTTCTTCAAATTCCGCCATGAAAGTGTTCTCTATCAGAGATAGCCATGGAGGCGTCCAGTCATAAGATAACCACGGAGGCATCCAGTAACTATGCCACAAAGGCACACTTTATAGATTTGCCACAAAGGCGTACTGTAACAAAATAGCCACAAAGGCTCTTTAACAGAATCAGCCACAAAGGCTCCTTTCAAGTAAATGATGTTTTTGACAATAAGGATTTTCCTAATCTCAACGTCTTGAGATTTGCCCCTCATCGCTTGGCACTCACCCAACCGTTCTTTTCATCTTCTTCCACATGATGTTATCATTATCTAGAGCCATGCAAACTAGCACATTAAGAGAAGGGAACAGAAAGATGTTGTAAAACTAGAAAGTGACTTATGCTATGTTTGGTTAATGGTTACTAGTGTAATAACATGAAGAAAAAGTTTATTCAATACATGTTCTAAAATAGTTAGACATAAAATAAAGAATGATTAGTCCAAATTTAAACGTACAATTAAAAATATGATTAAAATCTATTGTAAAAAATAAGTGAATTTTTTTTTTTTTGCCACAAACAAGTCATGTGAATGATTAAACAATACCAATTGTGATTAGTTTATAACTAACCAATAACTAAAACATGTAAAAATATATTAGTTTAATCCAACGTGACATTAGAGTTTAAATGAGAAAACAAAGTAGAGGTGACTATAAATAAGGAAGATGATTAGCAATGCAGGCAAATGGAAGGTCATTGAGAGGATCAAACAACCACAGAAGATTTCACAGAGATTAAAGGTGGATTTAGATGAACGATGCGTTTACCTGCAGTTAGTATAAAAACATTAGTAATGATGAGATTAACTATTATAACAATATTGTAACGTAATAAAAAAATATAAACTAAACGCAGCACACCGTATCGCATTATCCATCCAAACTCACACTAAACGGTTGGGTTTCAAATGGAAAAAGAGATTTGTAATTCATGTTAAGAAAACTTATGAAAAAACTACTTGGTATTGGAATGATAGTAAGAAAAGCAGTACGTCATAAACTAAGAAATCATTTATAGAAAAATAAAATGTCTGCATCTACACTCAAAATATGATGGTGTTCATCATCATTGCAAAAGATGGTGCCACCCATCCCTTATTATCACTTTATCACAATTTAATAAGAAACTAATAAATTCTTTGTACCCCCAAAACAAAACAAAAAAACTAATAAATTCTGATTTCAAATGCATGCAATAAAGAAAAAACTTTTGTCATCTAACTTTATGTTTTCGATCCTTTTTCTTTTTAGTCACGGAAAAAGCCCATCAGTTTTAATAACAAATAGAATTACTTTTCTAAAGCCTGTTTTATTTTTACTTTTTTTGTGTAAATAGGAATGTTTGAAAGGGTGAGGCGGGTTTTGCCACATCCAAAAGGAACAAAGCCTGCCAACAAATTTTAAAAAATAATAATAATAAAAAAGAAAATCATAAAAACATGTTTTTGCCAGCTCATCCTGCAAACACACATCATTTTGCTCTCAATAAACTCCTCCCTCTCCCCCTCCACCACCCAACCACAAATAACTTGTAAAAAAAACATTCATATTTTCGGATAATATAATAATAAAGGACAAACAATTCACAGACAGTTATCATGTGTTGTCCGTAGGTTTCAAAAATTTTGGATTCACAAAAAAAGAACAACCATATCGTGTGATTTCAAATATTTATAGATTATTTATTTATTTTTAAAAAATATTCAGGTAATATTTAATTTGATATATGATAATTCTATACACAATTGATTCATGGGTATTTATTTTGTTATTTATTTATAAAAGAATACTTTTATGGATAATGAATTTATATCTAATTTGAATGTCGAAAGGGTATATTATAAAAAATAATCACTTTTGTTTGTTTCAGATTATATTTTTGTCACTTATATTTAAAATGTTATTTTTACTCACGCTATCGTTTTGTTATAAAGTGGTCACTTTGTCGTTAAGATCTGTTACCTCCCAAACGACAATCCTACGTGGTAGTTCAAATGATTTTTAAATGCCAACTTGAATGTCTAGTTGGGATAATTTTTTTAATTAAATATATTTAATTAATTGAAAAATTTTAAATTAATTACAACTGAAAAAGAAAAATTCAGTTGGACATCCAAGTTAACATTTAAAATCCATTTGGACTGCCACGTAAGATTGACGTTAAGGAGATAACGAAGTTTAACGGGAAAGTGATCACTTCGTAACAAAACGATAGCGTAAGTGATTAAAATGTAATATTTTAAAATGTAATCTGTAGCAAATAAATATGACTATTTTAATAATTTATTTTATTTTAATATTCAAATAAACTCAAAATTTAAAGTAAATATATCTATTAAAATAACTGAAACAAAGGATAAAGTTTCTTATAAAAAAAATTGATATTCTTCAAGAAGGATAAGAGAAAATTTTCAATCTAAAATTCAATTAAATTGATGTCATGTTTTAATACAATGGGGCAGAATTTAAACATAAAATCTTATCTAAAATTCGGTTAAAAGAAGATATTTATCTTAAGAGTTTCGGGTTTGAGTATCTATGTATGTCTTATTAAAAAATTAAAAAAATATAAATAAATATTATCATGTAATCACATTAATATATTAAAAAAATAGTTAAATGTACACATTTATGAACGATATTTGGACGCGCTTAAGTATAAGAAATCACACGCTCCCGTTTTATTTATCCAAAAAGAGAAACACAAACAAACTCACGTGCGTGAGAGCGAGTTCCGAACCATTTGCAAACGCACATTTTATTGCGTCCAAAATTATCCCACATAATTGTTCCCTTCATAAAGTTGGGAAAATGACAACGTTTTACGCCCAGTCCCACCCGTTTACCCCATCCCTCTTTTATAATCCCCAAAAAGGGAAAAATTAAAATTAAAATTAAAATTAAAATTAAAATGAGCCGAGCATAGCTCATCGGGAACGCAACATTTACATTACTGCTACTACTACCACTAGATTTTGAAAAACCCTGCTTTTTTTTTCAGATTTTAATTTTTTTGAGCTTTTGTTAATTTTTTCCCCAATTTGTTTGGGGCGATGGGGGAGCAGAAGAGTAGCAGCAATAACCGGTGGAACTGGGAGGTGAGTGGCTTCGAGCCACGGCGGACGTCGCCGTCGTCACCGGAGGAGCTACCTAGGGCCAGTGTTGCGCCGTTGATGCGACGGTACTCGATCTCGGCTGCCTCGTTGGCTTCGCCGTTTTCTTCGGATTTTTCTAAGCAGGCTTTGGCTTCTAAGGTGCTTCGATTGAAGGATAAAGTTAAGGTAACGGTGTGTTCGGCTTCGGATTGGGGAAGTTTGCGAGTGATTAGTGTTTTAGCTGGTAGCTTGTTCCGATGGAGTTTAAGAAGTCGCTTTAGTCTATCAATGTGATTTAACTAAGCTCCGTTTTTTGGAATTAACATGCAGTGTTTTTGAGTAGTTTGTTTTAATATATAATTTTTAACAAATACAACTAGAATATGCTTTTTTAAAGTCATTTTCTGGAAGATTAGGTTTGCAGGGAAATTGATCCAAATTTAATGGAGGAGCTCAAAACTGTATAAAATTTTAATGGCGAATTAGAATTTGGATTTGATGAACCACAACTTAGTCATCAGTTTGTAGTGTCAGATTCTGATGAATCACAACTTGGTCATCAGTTTCTGGAATGTGAATTGCTGTTCATGCAGAAAACTCAGTTAGTTGAGAATGTTTAATATTGGTCGCGTTCTTGCTGCACAAGCTTCGGATCCTTCTTGATGATCCAAATTGTGTTGGTTTCAACTGTTGTAAGATTGTGCATTGTGTCAAATGTCGATTGGGATGCCTGTTTTTATGATATTTGAGTGGACTTTGTTGCCCAATATTTGGATGAAAAGAAAAGTTTTATGATAGTTCTGTGCAAAACTTGTAATACTGACAATGAATCTTTGACATAATGCATGTGCTGATCTTGAGGGACAGCAACATGAACCATTACTAAACAGTGGCTTGAGAATAGGAAATGAAATAGCTGGCTGACAATTCAAAAGTCAGTTAATCTAATGTTAATATACTCCAAGGTCTGGCTTATTTTTCTTGGGAAGCCATTAAGGGATCTGTGCTCTGGTTTTCTGATGTGATACTTGTCTTTGATTCTATTAATAAATTAGCTTCTATATTATTACCTAAGTTTTGTTGTGTCTCCTTGTTCTGAAAAGATAGCATATGGATTAGGTGATTGCTTGGGTTGAAGTTGATCACAAAGTTTTGAGTGAATAATTTTGACTCTTGTCATATCCATTCAAGCTTAATGAAAGAGCAGTTTTAGAAATCCTTAATTTCTCTGGTATTTTCTGAAGTCTGAAATAATGATTGGTAACATATGATGTCTTCGATGTTAGAAGCTTTTTTGGGGTGGGGCTAAAGCAAAAATTGTTTTGGCTCACTATAGTAATTTAGTTTGCATTCTGGGTTTTATCATTGTAGTGTATTGTGTTTGATGCATTTTTTTATTACATTAATTTGGCAGCATGCAAAAGAAGACTACTTGGAGTTGCGACAGGAAGTTAATGATCTGCAGGAATATTCAAATGCTAAACTCGATCGAGTAACACGTTACCTAGGTGTTCTTGCAGATAAAACTCGTAAACTAGGTAATAGATTAAGGTTTTGTGGCAGTTTGTTTGGGTTGCGTTCATGAATTCCTTATGCTTCAGCTATTTTAGTGCTTGGTTTGCATGTCTAATGGTATATTCCAAAGATTCTTCTCCAGGGCCTGGTTTATTTGTAATCACCTTGTAATTTTTAGAAGAAACATTATGCTATCTTTTCCTGTTGCCTATGATTTTGTGCTCATGAGATGAATTTTGAAATAAAAATTCAAGGAAAAAAGTTAAAAGTGCTTTATGTTGACCCCTTGTCCAAAAAGAACAAAGGGGATCCAAAAATGCTTTAAAAAGAAGCACTAAGAAGAAATAAGGAGAACAAAAGAAATAGTTGTTTGGTTAAAAACAGTAAAAAGGATAAAGAAAAGAAATTCTTTATTTCCTTTATGCGTGTTGCAGTTGTTGTGTCACCCTTGTTTTAATGCCCTTTATTGGAAGTTTGCTGCTGAAGCATGGAAATATAACCACTAGGGAAGCTAAAATGTGGTAACATTATAAATGTTTAGTAATATGGATGCGGTAATCAACAAAGCATAATGAGGGTCTTCAGTTTATCCACAATTTTATGCATTTGATGGTGAATGGTGTGATTTTGTTTTGTTAGGTCTATCTTCAATATTTTTAGTTTGATAAGATCATTCAAGAATTTGTATTCTATTTACAATAAAAGAAAGGGGGCAAAGCAAAGGAAAGGGCAACGTATCTTAAAAATATAAATTACTGCAAATTGATAAAATACCTGTATACTCCAAATGGTTATACTATTGCCCCTTCATTTCAAGATTTTGTTGTTGCTGAGTTCTATTACTTCTTTTGATGGTTATAATTTGTCTCTAAATATAAATGGCAGATCAATTTGCCCTTGAAAGTGAGGCTAGAATATCTCCGTTGGTCAATGAGAAGAAAAGGTTGTTTAATGACTTATTGACAGCCAAAGGTACTTTCCAACTTTGTGCTTTCTGAATGATCTCTCCCTCCATTTATTTTCAGATATTTACTAGTATGTATTATTTCTATCTGTTTTTCATGTCATGATGATAGTACTTTTCTTTGAGAAATGAGATTCTTTTTTCAGGAAACATAAAGTTATTTTGCCGGACAAGACCACTCTTTGAAGATGAAGGTCCTTCAATTGTTGAATTTCCTGATGAGTGTACTATTCGTATAAATACTGGTGATGATACAATTGCCAACCCCAAAAAAGATTTTGAATTTGACAGGGTTTATGGGCCTCATGTCGGACAAGGTTAGTACAGTTTTTTTTTTATTAATTTAAGAAAGAAGGTATTGACCAGAATTTGTGACTGTTAAAATATCTAATTTACTTTTTTATTGCCGGTAGTGGTTATACATGTTGGTTAAAACAAGAGTGTAATGACATATGTTTCTCTTCAGCTGAGCTGTTCAGTGATGTTCAACCATTTGTGCAATCAGCCTTGGATGGATATAATATTTCCATATTTGCTTACGGACAAACTCGGTCAGGAAAGACACACGCCATGGTTGTTTCCCTCTATTTCTCTCTCTACATGTGTGTCATATGTGCATGTGCTCTTGCACTATGTCTATGTATCTATCTATAAGATTAAAACTAGAATTGCTATGCATTTACTTGGGATAGATATTCATGTTTGCCACTAGTGGCTCTCACTTCCTCCAATGGAGCATCTTGTATCACTAGTTATGCCTTTTTGGGCCTCTTAAATCTGTAAACTGCTTTTACTTCTTTTAATTTTTCTTCTATTGGGACTTGGCTGCATTTGGCTTGTCTGTCTTTATAATTAGAATGACTAGTAATTACTTTAGACGGATTGATGATTCATCATTGATATGATAACGTTTTTAACTATTTTAGTCTGTGCCTTTCAAATATATCAATTGCTTCTACTTTTCAATTTTCTTATATCGAGACTTTGCTGCATTTGGCTTAATTCTTTGTATATAGAATGGCTAGTGATTACTTTAGATGGATGGATGATTCGTCATTATTTATATGATAACCTTGTACCCTTTGTATATAGAATGGCTAGTGATTACTTTAGACGGATGGATGATTCATCATTATTTATATGATAACCTTGTACCCTTTTTTTTAATCTGTATTGCTATTTTTTTCTTTCAAACTAAATGATCAGGATATTCAATTCCTGACAAGAGTTGTTCACCTTTATTAGAGAAGCACCTTATTAAATGGGAATTTTATGTCTATTCATGGCCTTTCATATGCTAATGGCTTTATTTATCTCAGGAGGGATCTAACCATGATCGTGGCTTATATGCTCGTTGTTTTGAGGAGCTGTTTGATTTAGCCAACTCAGATTTAACTTCAACATCAAAATTCAATTTCTCAGTCACAGCCTTTGATCTCTATAATGAACAGGTTTTTTAACTGTTCTCACTATATTCTCACATTTCTAGTGGTTGTCTCGATATCTCATTTTTGGATTATATTGTTGAATGATCATTTAAACACGGTAATGCAGAAGTGTACTAATGCTGAGCCCTTAAATGTTCTTGTAGATAAGGGATTTGCTCTCAGAATCAGGGAGTACTTTGCCAAAGATATGTTTGGAGTTACCGGAATCTTCTGTAGAACTTGTGCAGGACAAAGTTGATAACCCAATGGACTTCTCTAAAGTCCTGAAAGCAGCATTTCAAAGCCGTGAAAGTGACACATCAAAGTTCAATGTTTCTCATTTGTATGACTTAAAATCCTGTACTTTCTACCTCTCTTTTGTCATTAATTGCATGGGCATGCTATTAAATAAAGTTAATTCTAAGAAAATTAAATTTTTCTTTGTTTCTCAGCTGCCTAATCCTCTATTAGTGATACTTCAATATGTATATTTTACATTCAGTTGGCCTGCAATATCTAATTATTTGCACAAGATGTCTTTTAAAGCAATAAAATTTTATGTTGTTTTTGTAATCAGAGTTTTGAGATTGTTTAGTTGTATTCCAATGTTTAGGTTGAGATAGTGAAATACAATTTGATTCTTCTATTTGTTACTCCATTTACATTGTATTTTATGGTTTTCTTACTGTGTCATTCTGTATTTGTTTGGGTGAATTTCTTTTGTTTCTTTTCTTCAGGATCATCATGGTGCACATATATTATAGTAATGTGATCAGTGGAGAAAACTCATACAGCAAGCTTTCTCTTATTGACTTGGCTGGAAGTGATGGTCAAATTTTAGAAGAAGATAGCGGCGAGCGTGTGACGGACTTACTTCATGTCATGAAATCACTTTCAGCGTATGTCATCTTTACTATTATTTTTCCTTTTATTGTTATAATATTTTCTGCTTGCTTACCAAGCTCGGAGAGCTGCATGTATGGAAGTTACCTCAGTGGACTGCCACCTTGTTTTTGAGAAGCTAATGGACTTAGTATATTCAATGCATTCACGCTAATTGTTACTAAGACCTTTACCCTGACAAAAATTTACCAACTTTTTTCCCTCTATGTCCTCAGTTGACAATATCATTACTATAACAAAGGGTGTTGTTATAAGCTTAGAAATAACTGTCCTTCTACTTTGGTTTATGGAAAATTTTCTGGAAATTCTGAAAGAGAAAGAAGATAGAATAGCTACTTAGGGATGTAAAAGGTGCTTATATACATTGTGGGTATCTTTTTTGCAGTACAACCATTGCCTGTCATAACAAGAACTTCCAACCTTCTCTTTTATGCAAATGAAAATGCTTGTATTTGAAAATAAAAACATTAGTATTTGTTAGAAAGGCTTGCTTTTTCTTTCATGTGGACTTGTGGCATATTTCTGATTTCACTCTCACCATTTGTTACCTTTTGTGTTGCATGTGTAGGTTGGGAGATGTTTTGTCTTCTCTGACTTCAAAGAAGGATAATATTCCTTATGAAAATTCAATGCTTACCAATATACTTGCAGACTCGCTAGGTATCCTCCTGCTTCTTATATATTTAAAATTTACTGACATTTCAGGGTGCTTGGAATAGAACTGAAAAATTGGATTGCTTGTAATGCTTTTGTCTTCGTCTTTGTTTTGCATACATATTTGTTACATCAAAATAATTTGATGGGAAAATGGGCCTGCCTATGGCGGTAGGTATGCTGAAAGGGGAATTTGTTGGTTTCATTGTGTTTTTTATTAGTTGAGGTCTCTTTCTGCCGTAATAGTTAACTGTCTCTTGCACCTTGACTGCAAAAAGGTGAAATTTAGAGGATAAGAACTAACGGAAGGTTACTGATTATAGATCTGCTCAAAGGAACAAAAATATATAGTAATCTTCTCTACCTGTCAAATATGAAGGTTTGCAGTTATTTACAAGAGCTGCTTGTTTTACCTTTATACCATTTGATTGTTATTGATTAAGTTCATCTGTATGCTTTCAGAATCCTTGGCTTCCTTCTTTTCGAACCTACTGCAAAATTTGGTGCATAGCTTTTTAAAAAGATTTATGTTTCATATCTTTATCATGGAAAGTTATTTTCCCTCATTTTTGTACCATCTGCATACTTAATTCAAGCATCCTTGATGCTATAATATATATATTTTTTAAATGAAGAAGCATCCTTAATATAATTGATCTAGTAACATTCAGGAAAATCTAGTGAGTGGTCTAAGAATAACTTAGTGGTCTTATTGATGCAACTATCTTGCACCATACATCATATGTCTTGCCTTTTGTTCTCCTTTTCTCCCAAAAGTGTTGATACCTCACTATAACTTATTTAACATTCTGAACCAAGTTGTTATTGTAAATCCAATTTTCTTGTTTCTGCAGGGGGAAACTCAAAAAGTTTGATGATTGTTAACATTTTCCCAAATGCTGCAAATCTATCTGAGACATTATCATCTCTCAATTTCGCCGCACGAGCTCGAAATTCTGTACTAAGCCTTGGAAATAGGGATACTATTAAGAAATGGAGAGATGTTGTAAGTCACTGATATTGATTTCTGAATTCAGAGTTAGATTTTAACTCCTATTGTTTTGTTATTTAATAAACCAGTATCCTGCATAATCATGTCAGTAAATTTATTTAAAGGAAGAAGTTTTAGCTACTTAGCAGTTAATATGCATGTTTGAAGGTCCACAAAGGGAGAGCTGAATCTAAAGCCAGAAGCAATATTAGGGTGATATAAAAGACTTATAAACCTAGTAGTAGTGAAACACAGTTGAATTGAAGCCTAGAATCAACTTGGTGTCACATTGGCATTTTTTCCCTCAGAAATAAACATAATTACTTGCTGTAGGCCATAAGAAATGTGCTGGTATGTGCATTTTGCATTTTTCAGTTCTTTTGCTGGTATTGAATTGTTGATCATGGCTTAATTATTGGAATCTGCTTCTTTATATTTTGCTATTATTTTTCTAGGCGAATGATGCACGCAAGGAGCTCTATGAGAAGGAAAAGGAAATTCAAGATCTGAAACAAGAGGTTTTGGGACTAAAACAAGCACTTAAAGGGGCAAATGATCAGTGTGTCCTACTATTCAATGAAGTTCAGAAGGCGTGGAAAGTTTCTTTTACTCTGCATTCAGACCTAAAGGTTTTGTAATTTTTTATTTTGGTTCTTTGTTTTTGCTGGGAGTTAAATCTTACTTAACTGGCTTACAGGAATTTGACATTTACCAGCTAGATCTTGGATTTTTGCTACACAATTCACATAATTTACATTTTGACATCCTTGGTTCTGTGTTTGTTTTTGTTTGTGGTGATGCCAGCCACCCTTCTCCTTTCCACCTGTCTTTGGATTTTCAACTATCTGATGTTTCTTTTACTGTTTAGATCACCATGCGACTGTCTTATGGGCATTTCATACTATCGCTATGGCATAATTCTTTATTTTTTATGAGAATTACAGAATGGTTTAGATTGTATGAATTCTTGGTTCTTCAATATCTAGCCACATTCAAATGAGAATTGCTTTTGTCTTTAGGGGTATTTTGTAAGGTTCAAGGAATAAAGTAGTTGATGCTTTTGTCTTTAGGGGTATTTGCCTTATAGGTTCAGCATTTGGATTTTGTTTTATGCACATCAAGTTTATATCAAATTTCTTTTATCTTTGGCATGCATCTTCTGAACTATCACTTATTAATCCAAAATGCAGTCTGAAAATGTTATGCTTGAGGACAAGCATAAGATAGAGAAGGAACAGAATGCACAGCTCAGAAATCAAGTTGCTCAATTGCTACAGTCGGAACAAGAGCAAAAACTGCAAATGCAACAATATGATTCGACGATTCAAACATTGCAGGTTGGTTTTAGATCAAAATTCATCATTTCGTGTGTCTTTTTATGTTCATATGCATGCATGCATGCATATACTTATATTGAGAAAAAAGAAGAGAGGAAAATTGAGAACGATAAAGGTGGTTTGAATTTATAATTTAGGAATCTGTACATCCATTGTTCTGTTCTCAAGATCAAGAGGTTTCATGTCTATATGGTTGGTTGCTTGGTAAGATGACCTTTTATGATGTAGGCAAAAGTAAAAAGTCTTGAATCACAACTCAATGAAGCCATTCATTCTGGTGAAGCTAAGTCCGTTAGCTCAGAAAAGGGGTCTGGAGTTTCAACAATATCAAAAACAGCAGCAGATGGTATGGATTCTTCAGCTGTGACTAAGAAACTTGAGGAGGAACTCAAGAAACGTGATGCTCTGATTGAGGTCTGCTGAACTTGCAACTCCAATCTACTTTTTTTTATTCTTTTTGTTGTTACTTAATGATAGTAGTGCTACTGCTAAAGGATATGTGTTACTTCATAATTTATAATCATAATCTGTTGAAGTTTTGGTGTCAATAATATCAGAGGTTGTTACTTGTTTTTAATTCGAGACAGAAAATCCTGTGTAAAATAACTGTACCCCTTCTGCCTACTTGATCATTCTACCATATAAATCTATCTATTAATTAAGGAAACTTATCACATTTTATTACTTATCATCATTTTTGATTTAATGCACCTTATCTTTTGTAATTCTGCTGTAATATTGTAATATTATTGGGGTGTAGACTAGGAATGTTGTGAAGTGTCATTGGCTTTTTTTAAAAAAGGTCAATTTAGTGGGACCTATTAGAATGTAAATGTGGAAAAATGGAGTGGGAGAAGACTACTTTATTTGAGGATAACTTGTAGTTGTTCTGAAAAGATTACTGATCCTTTATAATAAAGCTAAAAATCGAGTAGCCTTTAGCTGACAAGTCTCTAGTGCAATAATTTTCCCTTTACAGATCACAGTTGGGAGCGTCTATGTAAAAAAGTGCTCGGGTTAGGTTAATATGGTTTTGAGTATCTGTTATTCCTTTATAACTTTGACTGGTAAAAAAATGTTTTGAGTTTATGTATAACATGCTGAATTAGTTACTACACTAAGGGGAGATAATGGAGTTTCTGATTGCGTAAAAATTAGTAATGGTAGAAAGATCAATTGGTCTTCAATCCAAACAACCCAATCAAATATGATGCCTGCTTGGATTATTGATAGGGAACTATATCATTCCTTGAAGAGCTGTCAGATGGTGGCTCTGGAAAAATATCTTTGAGCTCTGGCGGCTCGCTTTTCAAAGTTGATTCTCTTATTTGTTTTTAAAATGCTTTTTCCAGTCACTTAAATGATAGATTAGACTTTCTCCCTATAGTTTAGTTTTGTTCTTACGTGAATTTTATTGCAAATACAGAGGTTGCATGAAGAAAATGAGAAATTATTTGATAGATTGACCGAGAAAGCATCAACGGGTGGATCACCACAGGTAATCTTTTTATTTTAATTTCCCATGTATCAAATCAGCATGATTGTATTACTTTACTGTCTGTCTCAAATTAGCATGAATAATTAGCCTTGTTGTATCTTTTGTGGACTTTTTTGCCATCATTCTTTTGTTATAAGCTTAGATGCTAATTTAGGTTTTTCTGTTTGTAAAATCTTTTATGATTTTGGGCTAAAATGCTGTTAATGCAGGTGCCAAGCCCATTTTCAAAAGGAACTGCAAATACTCAGGCTCAAGACCCTGGGAGGTGCTACTTCATTTTTGCAGTAGCTTCAATTGCATATTGTTTCAGACTACCTTCATGGCTGGTTGTTGAACTTCTTTTGTAATTGTCTTTAAACAGGAATGATCGACGGTCCATGGATGCCCCTTTGCAATTGGCCATGGATAAGACCGATGGTGCAGGTGCTTTGGTTAAAGCTGGTTCAGAGAAGGTTAAAACCACACCTGCTGGAGAATACCTTACTGCTGCACTGAATGACTTTGATCCTGACCAATATGACAGTATTGCTGCGATTTCAGATGGAGCAAACAAGCTTTTGATGCTGGTAAGCTTTAGAACTTGTTTAATTGTTTGGTCTAAACTCTGAAGTCCAAACTATGATTTGGCAACAAAAAGTTTTAAAACTCAATCAAAAAGGGAAAAAGCTGTCCTGCAGTGTCATCCTTAATGATGGGGTCCCATAGAAACCAAATTTATGATTGTTTTTCTTTAGCAAATGTTCCGTATATCCATGCTTCTTTTTTTTCTGGATTGTTGAAAAAAAGCGATGTTACGTTCTTTTTGTATAGATTTTTTGGCAGAAAACAGGCATTTTTGTGGTTCTATATCTATTTAATGATCTCCTATCATTGGAAAATGCTGGGAAGTCTTTTAATTATTTTGAAGTTCCATATCTATATCGGTTTCTGTTCTAAAGCCTTGTATCCTTTTTGTCTTCTAATTATTTTGAAATGCTAGATTAATCCAATCTCAGTTTTCCTATGGTTCAATGTTAGGACCACTTACTTGAACAGCCATTAAATTATGCAGATTGATTGTATTACTTGTTAACATTCTGAGATATGTTTGGTAAAATGGTGGAGATCTACAAAATTTGACAGCTATCTACAATGTTGCAGGTCCTGGCAGCTGTTATTAAAGCAGGTGCTTCTAGAGAGCATGAAATACTTGCCGAAATTAGAGATGCTGTTTTTGATTTTATCCGAAAAATGGAACCAAAGAGAGTAATGGATACCATGCTTGTTTCCCGTGTTAGAATTTTATATATAAGGTCTTTGCTTGCTAGATCACCGGAGCTTCAGTCCATCAAGGTAACTATATACTAGATGCTGGTTTTTACTCACTGTCTATATATACTTTTACCATTATTGAGAAGAATGTGAATTTCATCTTTCAATTTGTAGGTTTCCCCTGTTGAGTTCTTTCTAGAAAAGCCTAATTCAGGACGCAGTAGAAGTTCTAGCCGGAGTAACAGTCCTGGAAGATCTCCTGTGCGCTATGTTGATGAGCAGATGCAGGGATTTAAAGTAAATATAAAGCCAGAAAAAAAATCAAAGTTGTCTTCTGTTGTTTCAAGAATACGTGGATTTGATCAGGTATGTGCTACCATAAGTGTTTGGTTCTTTTCCTTTGCATGAGCTGGTAGAGAACCGTAGCCTGCTCCTTGATGGAATCTTCTTATTGTTAATGGTTCTCATAAAAAAATTACAGTAGTCATTATATGTTTCAAATCCTTTAATGCGTGGGAGACATTTATCTGGTTTAGATGTATCTTCATGTGGCATGAGAACCATCAAAGTTCGAAGTTTATTAAATGAGTACAATTAAACGTACAGGATACCCTGAGGCAGCAGCAGGTTACTGGTGGAAAGCTAAGAGAAATACAAGAGGAGGCCAAAAGTTTTGCGGGTGGAAACAAGGCTCTTGCCGCTCTTTTTGTCCATACTCCTGCTGGTGAATTGCAGCGGCAAATTAGGTCGTGGCTTGCAGAAAACTTTGATTTTCTTTCTGTTACAGGGGATGAAGCATCTGGGGGGACCACTGGCCAGCTAGAGCTTCTTTCAACTGCTATTATGGATGGTTGGATGGCTGGACTAGGTGCTGCACTCCCTCCTAATACGGACGCTCTTGGTCAGCTTTTATCAGAGTATGCAAAGCGCGTTTTTACTTCTCAGTTGCAGCACTTGAAGGTATGTAATATACCGTCAGGATAACTCCTTAGCCATCTTTCCGTAACTTGTCTTTTTTAACTATTTAGTTTAGACATGAGTATGCCAAATATTGGACTAAGATTTGCTATAGATATGCATTAATTTTATAAGGTGGTAGTTTCTATCTTCCCTCTGAATAATTGTTTTCTCAAACACCATGACATAACCCCATGGTTTTTTTACTCAAGTAAATGCTTACCTTTTTGGTAGGAAAGTTGGATTGATAGTTTATTGGGTTATATCCAAAATCTGGATTAATCATTGCGACCAAGTCAAATCTTCAATACTTCTTACATTAAGAGAACCGTATAAGTGATTTTTCATTTTAGGTTCCTAAGGGATTAATTTTAGGATTTTTTTTTTCTTTGCTTTTGCTGATTCTAGAAATCTCTTACCTATATTTTGACTGAACTAAAACAAGGGAAGGGAAAATAACTTTTCCTTTTTTGGATTTTTTTTATTCAAGCAATATAAATTAAAGGGAGTTGAATATCCTAGCTTTCCCTTGAAACCCTCCATATTTGTTTACCCCCAATTTGGGGGGAAATTTGGAAAAGGAAAGTAATTTTTTTAAAGATGTGAAATACCAATTTTTATCTTGTCAATCTTTTACATAATTTATTTTGTGAAAAGGATATAATTGGAAAATAACCATTATAATCAATCATTCCCTTTTCTTTCCATTGTTTAACCAAACGAAGGTGGTAAAAATTCATTTACTTTCATTACCTTAACTAATTTTAATTATTCAAACAAAATACTCACATACATCATTTCCTTTCTTTAACCTTCTTTTCCTTCATAATTTTTTACCCAAACATGGTGTTAACTTTACTTGTGGCATGTGTTCTGTTGATAAGGAGGTACATCTTAATAGAGTAGGGATGGTTCCATGAGTGGAAGGATACCGATTGTTATTCTTGTTAGTTTCTTAAAAATTTTGTGTGCAATGTTTAGCATGTAAGAATTCTTGATGTTGTTCCAAGCAGGATAAGGTAGTGAGACATATCTCTTTTTAGTTTCGGGCTTAAGGTAGTTGTAAGTCAAAGGATAACTTGTTTTTTGGGTGTAATCATTCAACCTTTACAGCTCATGGGGAAAAAAGTTGTTTTATAGAAAGTGGGAAGATTATAAGTATAACCTGAGCACGAAAATCAATATATATTCATTATGTTTATTTACTAATATCTTAAATCTAGCATAATGAACAATTAAGAACGAGTCAGTATGCTGGACCTATGATAATAAGTGTCTAAATCTCTGGAGATCTACCAATTACTTTTTTTACTCAAAAAATAATGTTAACCAGTCAAGAGGGAAGACCTGCTATGTTCATTCTTTAATGATAAATAAAATAAGTTTCATTTCCTTGATTGATCAAAACGATTGCCTTGAAGGTTTTTGGGCCAGTTTCGCTGGAACTAATAAAAGGTGAAAGATGTTGAATTCTAGACTTCCTCCAAATTTGTTTCTTCCTACGTCTTTAGTGTGATATTGTATTTGAAACTCTGTTTGTCATCATTTTCATTCTTATCTGAGCTTTGTGCTTCTTGGGATTTCATATTGTAGTCTTCCTAGTTGCCCCAACTCTCTTTTGTCTTTTTCTTTTAGGGGGCTGGATGGAGGCAAGGCACTACAAACATTTTCTAGGCACTATAGAAAATTTTCACATTAATAGATAATTTAATCGATAATATTTAGTGTGACTATGCGCATCGAATTGCAATAGAAAAAGCTCCTGCTGTTCTAATAGTTGCCTATATATGCCTTGCAATTGTTTCTTGTATATGCTTATGGAAAGCGCTCAATTTTATTACACCCCTCCCTGCTTAAAAAAAATGAACTATAAAAAACCAATTGTGCAGTTCAGTGTAGACATTGCAAGCATGTATATGCTTATGGAAAACACTGCATATCTCCCCCCCCCCCCCCAAAAAAAAAAAAAAAAAGAAAAAAAAGGATAGAAGACCAATTGTGTGATTCAGTGTAGACATTGCTAGTAACCTTTTTTTTTCCTCTGCTAGGATATTGCTGGAACCCTAGCAACAGAACAGGCTGATGATGCTACCCAAGTGGCAAAATTGCGTTCTGCTCTTGAATCTGTTGATCACAAGCGAAGAAAGGTGAACCATCATGTTTTTTTCCTCTGCCCCATAAATATCTTATAATTAGCTTCCATGCACAGATTAGCTGCTGTTTTATCTAAAGTTAATATTTTTAATGTAATCATAGTGTGTACCAGTTTTTTGGGGTAGCTTAATTTTAATGTCATAATTCTTGATCTAGCGAAATTCATCATTATTAGAAAGAGATCTTGAGAGTTGTGAATGCTTAACGTATCTGTTGCGACTTCTTGGCCAAGGCCCTGACTCTTTAGATGATCTTTGTGGTTGACCTTGATCACTCCAGTCAGCATGTTCAGTGTGGTTAGGTTTTTTTTTTTTCAAATAATGTTCAGTGTAGTTAGTTTGCTTCATAGATCAGGACAATTTATGATCACTAAAATACTTGTGTCTGGATGGTAGAATAGTTTGTTACTTATTCTGTCTTCAAATATCCTTTTCCAGGTGTCTTAGGGTGTATGACATTGACCCTTTTATGGAAAGCTGAGAAATTCTTTTCATGTTCAATAAGAATTCAGGATCAATTTGATCTCTTTTTCTGTAGCATTTAAATTTCAAATCTCCGGTTTCTATTGTATTATGTCCTATTGTTTGCTTGCTTTTATCCCTTTATTATCTCCTTCATATACTCAAAAGCATTATTGGTCTTAGCTGTATTTTGCATGAAGACATTATTAGCTAGAACATGCTAATATTTTGTATGTCAGAAGTTATATATGCTTACAGATTAGAATGATATTTGTTTGTGATTAGATTTTGCAACAAATGAGAAATGATGCTGCGTTGCTAAAATTGGAGAACGGTAGTTCACCCATTCAGAACCCTTCTACTGCAGCTGAAGATGCCCGTTTAGCTTCTCTGATTTCTCTCGATGGCATCTTGAAGCAAGTCAAGGTGTTTAGCTCTTCTCCAAGTTGCTGTTTACTTCTACTCAATGATCAGTAGAGTAATAAAAAAATTTACATTGTTCTTATGTGTTGAGCAGGATATAACAAGGCAATCTTCTGTAAGTAGCATGGGTAGAAGTAAGAAGAAAGCACTGCTAGCATCACTAGATGAGCTGGGGGAACGGATGCCCTCCCTTCTTGACATCGATCATCCATGTGCTCAGAGGCAAATTGCCAATGCTCGGTGCCTGGTTGAGGTATGGGATTGTCTTTTTAGTATTTTTAGTGCTGCAGAATTTCTTCTACATGTGCTTCCAACTTGGTCATTAAATGAATTATCCAAACTAGTTTGTAACTATGTTTCTGTAGCTTTTCTATATATTTATGTGGATGGTCAGGGCCAGGTATGGAGATGCCTGTGCCATAGTTTATTATCCCTGAAACGTCTGAATCCTATGTTTTCCAAAAGCTTAAAGTGTTCCATACCATCTCAAATTCTTCTGAACAAGACATGTGGTTTGTGAATTTGGTGCATAATGAGAACTCTTCGAACCTGTACTTTATGGTTATAGGAGGGTTGGTAACAAAATTGCCAAACAACATGAACAAAGTAGACTACCAAATGTTCTAGAAGGAACAATGATTTCGTTGTTTATCTGCCCTTTTGACAATTGAATGAAAAAGTGCTGCACTACATCTTATATTTTATTTAGGTTAGCATTTATAGGGCTTCATTTGTTTTTCTCACCTCTCTTTAATCTGCTATGTACTTCTGAAGTCGGTTCGTGAAGAGGATGATCCGGCACCAGAGATACACCATGCTCAAAGGCCATCTGCGGAATTGGGATCTGGTACTGATACAGATGTTGCACAATGGAATGTATTACAATTCAACACGGGCTCAACAACCCCATTTATCATCAAGTGTGGAGCAAATTCCAATTCTGAACTGGTTATCAAAGCAGATGCAAAGGTTCAGGAACCCAAGGGTGGTGAAATTGTGAGGGTTGTTCCTAGACCCTCTGTTTTAGAAAATATGAGCTTGGATGAAATGAAACAAGTATTCTTCGAACTTCCAGAGGCTCTGAGCTTACTTGCCCTAGCCAGGACTGCGGACGGCACCCGAGCTCGGTATTCCAGATTGTATAGGACATTGGCGATGAAGGTTCCATCGCTAAGGGATCTAGTCGGGGAGCTCGAAAAGGGGGGAGTATTAAAAGATGTAAAGTCGTGAATGCAAAGGGTGTTTTTCTGATGTTGAAGTGTGTGTGTGTGTGTTGATGGACTTTACATTGGGAGGGGGGTTGCGATTCGCAGGGACAAAGTGGGTGTTGTTGTAAACCTGTGATTTGACGTGCTTTGTAGGGATTTGCGGAGTCAAATGTATTGGAAGGTGGTGCAACTGTTGATGCCCCTTGTATCACATCACACGTTGATAATAGTGGCAATTTTATGCAGCCATCCATAATTTTTACATTCAAATATAATTTCAAACAGCAACAGAATCATACAAGTTTAAGTAGAGCTCTAGGTATTTAGCTTTGTTTAAAGAAGTTTTATATGTGGTAAATAAAACTTCTTAATTATAATTGGTTTGGATAGTTTACGAGAGCCTTGGTCTATAATTTCAAAAGGGTATTTTTCTAGAGAATTTTTAGGGATTTTTGTAATTTTTATTTATAAGTCGTAATTCAATTTATTTATCTTAAATTTTAATGAAATCAATTCAGACTTGTTTCTCATCTTTGATTTCCAGCTTCCGAAAATTCAAAGACCAAGAATTTAAGAACTTGTCAACCGCCATTGTTCACACTTCTCTTTAGTTTCGATTTTTCTTTTAAAAAATATATTCTGTACTTTCTCTCAATTCCAATTTCCTTCTAATCTTGTCCCTTTTTAGCCAGGCTCCAAACTTTATTTGCATCCTAAAAATTCAATTCATGATATAACTCTTCTCTTGATTTTGATCCAACTAAATAAATTCGACAATGGGGTCACCAAAAGGTGATTTTATTTTATAATACTATGAACTGAATTGTAATTTTAATCGAGATGCATCTAACCATATCCCAATTCTCCCTCTTCTTTCTAAACGGCTCACTGTTTACTGGTCACGCCATTTCTCATTCCTTTATCAACCTCGTAGGAGTATGGGCCGTGTCTCAGTCCAGTCCCACTGTGGCTGATTATCCTCTTGCATTTGCTACTAATCATCGCCTTGATAAGCTATTGCCTCGGCCTACAGGTATTAGCAGCCGTGCCATTGGAAGCATCCAGCTTGCACGTGTTAAGCATGATATCTATTTCACTAATCTGAAGTTGTAGTTAAAACAAGATATACAGACCTATTTCGGTCCCAAAAAGTTGTGTCTTCTTTCACCCTGCCTCCCTTCACATAAAACTTTATGCTTCCTCTACTCAATTTCATAGTTGCATTTCTACGAAAAATGAATAGCTCACTATGTAAACTAAAACTTAGTAATCAAGTCTATAAAACAAGGGTTCCCATGATATTATCGTCACCATCAATAAGTTGAAAACTATGTACGATATGTGAGAGACAACGAACAAATGTATTTTCCAAAAGGAGATTTGCAGCACATAACAATCTTGAATCTGTTGAACCAAATCTGGGAAATTTTGTAGACAGGATCTATCTTTACGGTGAAGTGTGAAGTCAGTTTTAATGCTTATAAAATACGAGTTCTCTACTACAGTTGGCTTTGATAGCCTCTTCTAGTTTCTCAGCTCGATCGAATTCAACCTTGAAGGAAACCATGGTGGTCCCATCTTTGCCTGTATCATAATCCTGTTTGATGTCCTCAACTTCGAAAGATTGTAACTGCAGCAAAGAAGAACAAGATTACCATGTGATACATTTTCCCCTTTCTAGGGCAAAGACAACGAGAGTAACAAAATGTTAGAAGAATTTCAATAATGCAACTTACATACACCAATCTTAATTAGTTATCACCTCTACATACCTAAAACCAAATACACATGTAAAGTCGAGAGCAAATGAAAATAAGGCATAAAATGGGAGAGAAAATTATATAGCTTGTTTTGATCCCCAAAAATAAATAGTTTAAAATCATCTTATCCCTAATTAAAATATACCCTTCTTTTGAACCCACAGTTTAACTCCGTTGGTTCATGCAATTACCCTTAAGATGTGGTATTCACATAATCTGGGACCCAAATCACAGCATCCGTAATCCTTAGTTTACAACCTACTTTGTAACATGCTGGTTCCTGAAAATGATTCATTTGAGGTCACAATATGACTCAGATGAACTGAAACTACCACTTACAAATAGACATGAATAAATTGACTTTTTACTGAAGGGACATGTCGCTAGAGAAACAAGCAAGCAGCATCCAAGGATGTTACAATCATTATTCATACACATCCTAATGGTGATAACCAGATGAGAAACTACAACCACACACATTCCAATGGTGGAAAACGGATGAGAAACTAAATTATACAATCACACACATTCCAATCATGCTAATTGGATCAGAAACTAAATTACATAACCAACACATTCTGATGGCGATAAGCCAATAATCAGATGAGAAACCAAATTAAGAGAAATTTATATAAAAGAAGCATAAAATTTTTCTACTTTTAATTTTGTAAACGTTATCTGCAAACAACTAACAGACACTAAACACTAACCATAAAATATCAATTTAATTGGCATTTAGAAGGATCAATTTGAACAGGGAAAAAATTGCTCACTTGATGGTATAGAACTCCCAAAAGATCGAAAGGAACCTCCACTCCCATTGGAACCTTCAAAAATTCCAATCAAATATCAACATTTCCAAATATTAAAATCATAAAATTTAAAAATTAATATTGTCATACATAGATTATTTCCATTCTTACTTTAGATTTTACAAGACAAGTTGGAGCATTTCTCAAGCATTCTGAGGCCACTCCACCATAAGCCCTAACAAGTCCTCCCGTTCCCAATTTAATTCCTCCAAAATACCTGAAATTTATTTGAAGATTCATGTTATTTGTCCCTTCAATTTTGATCATGGCAATATATATCAAAAGTAAATAAATGTACCTAACAACGACCACCATGATTCTGTCTAAACCTGAAGAAACAATTGCAGAATGAATCGGCTTCCCCGCCGTTCCAGAAGGTTCGCCGTCATCATTCGACCGATACTGATCCCCAACCTATTAAACTTTTGATAGGTCAATTATGAGGCAAGATGAATGAGATGATAGAAAAGCGTGGCGTCATATTAGATTACCTTGTAAGCCCAACAATTGTGAGTGGCACGCGGATCCTTGACTTGGTTGAGGAAAGAGTGAGCGGACTGCTCGTTAGAGATGGGACCAGCGATGGCGATGAATTTGCTCTTTTTTATTTCTTTTTCGAATGTTACTGTTTCTTTAATGGTGGTGAAGGCGCCTGCGTTGCTGGTGGTGCCGGAGCCGCTGGCGGTAGTGACCATTGCTTTTTTGGCGGTGGAGAGGGCGGAAATTGATGCGGAGAGGCGGTGGTTGAGCTTGTGGCAGTAGCGATAGCCAGGTGTTGTTATTGCAATTGGCATTTGCTTGTTTTTGGTGCCTTTCGTTTCAATAATCAGTGACAAACAAGCCTTTTCCCTATTCCGGCCGCCGTTTCAAAAGGTCGTCCACTCGTATTGAAACGACGACGTTATACAATCATTTAAAATGTCATAAATCCATCTATAATTCGTAAATTTAAAATTTAATTTTTATATTTTTTAATTTTAAAAATTTAGTTTATTTATTTTTAAACTTTAAAATTAATAAATTAAAATTTAATCTTTATATGTTTATTTTTAGAATTTAGTCTATTTATTTTTTAAATTTCAAAATTTAGATTTAATTAGTAACATTATTAAAATTATTTTATTAAAATCAAGTTTATTACAACATAATTTTTTAATTACATTATTATTAAATAAGTTTTTTTTTTATTTTAAAATATTATACTAATAAATTTAATAAAAAAATAACAACAATTAAATTTAAATTTTAAAATATCAAATTAATACACATTAAAATGATTTGTTTATTGAAGTAGTGTAAAAAAAAAGTTAAATATGTATATCAAACAAATATTTCCTGGAAATAGGTTTTGGGTGTTTGGACATCTACCTCCATGCTTATAGTTGTGAACGTATTGCATTGCCAAGTTCTCCATCTCATCGGAATTAGGATAATGATTATAGATATTTTGACATCTTTGTATGTGTATTTTTTTTTAGTAAAATACCATTTAGGATTAAATAATGGAAGTTGGCTAACAAAATATCGGTACAGAGAGGTCTAAAACAAAGAGCCAAACCCAGGCCTAAAAAACAACACAGCCAAAAGGGAAAAATCAGAGAACCAACAAATCAACCCGAAAAAACATAAAGTAAAGAAAGCCAAACAAAACTTTTCACTTCCATCACAGATCTGAAAACCCTATACAGCGACGATCTCTCCACTTCGACGAGTCCATGAAGCAGAAGAGAGGGGTTGAGGGAATCTTCCGGTAGATAAAAAATAAGCTCCAACCAAAAAAACCAGAAGACCGAGAAAACCTGGCTACGGGGGTTGAAGAAACCGTTGATCTGTATCCACTATCTCCAGTACCATGTCCGACGCATCTTCAACCCAAAAGCAATCTGTGAGTCGCCTCCGACCTTCTGCCGCCAATGCATGTGCCGCCAAGTTTCCCCCTCTTGACACATACTTAAATCGGCAGCCAATGAAGTTTCTTGACCATTCCCAAATGTCGCAGGTAAGGGTTCTGGTTATAGAATAATCTTTGTCTCCACCTTTAATTTTTTAAATCGAAAATGGGATTCGTCTTAAAGCGTTTAAATTTATTTTAACAAAAATTTTGATTTTCGAAATCTAGAAAAACAAGTTCGAAAGTCGGTTACGTTTGAAGAAAGATTAATACCTTCACATGTCTTAAATTGGTATCAAATCGATATTTTAGGATCGTAATTGTCAAAAGTTCGAAAACTCGAGGATGAATGAAGATGTGATCCTCAAGTGCATGAACGAGATGTTTTGATATCATTTAAAAATTGAATTTTACGGAGGAAACTCATTTATTTCGAATTAATCGAAAAAAATCATGTTCAATAAGTTAGGGTACAATATTTTCAAAATTTCGAAATTAAAAAACATTTTGAAAAATTTAAAAGAGGATATTCTATTGTGTAAATTCTCCGAAAAATCACACTCAACATATCAAAGCACAATTTTTCGAAGTTTTTACACAAATAAATATTCTCGGTTTTGAAAATAATTCATGCAATAAAACAATGTACAATTTATTTTCTTGAAGTATTTTTGTTACAAAAGTAAAACAAATATGTGTTCAGTTTACAATTATAATGGTGAGATAGGTAAATACGCGTGTGCAGAGTGGGTCTAATAAATATAATCAAACTCAGATTACGGGAATGACAAATCATGCGCATAGTGAAAACACGTAAAAAAAAATATTAACAATAGACATCAATAACAAATAAGGGAAATAAACAACATACGAAAGGGAAAAATAAATTAAGACCGAACAACCTATGAAATAATAAAGTAAATATATACGAGACTAAAAAAATTTAGAAAAAGGAATAAAAGGTTTAATTAAAATAATATAAAAAGCTTAAACGAATAAATAAAGAAATAAGAAAGGCAATTAAAGAATAGTAAAATCAATGGACGATTAGGAAAAAAATAATAATGGAAATGATGGGTAAAATTTCTATAAAAAAATAAAAAGGGTTTTTTTCTAAATCAGTTTGAAAGGCGAGGACTGAACAGAATATTTTTCAAATTATTTTCGAAAAACAGGGTTGGAGGGTTAAATTAAAAAAAAGGGTAAAATTTACTCGCTAATTAAAATATTTAAAGAAAATAGATGGACCAATTTAAAATGAAACAAAACATAAAGGGACTTAAAACTAATTTTCCTCCTTTTATTTTTTTTAAAGATCTGTTACCCGAACGACAGTGTTTCAAAGCTACATGTGTAAGCTCGAAAACTCCGTCGTATTAGTCTGAATCATGTTCAAAAGGACTAAAATAAATATGAAGGGAAAACAGGAGGAAAACAGGAGGAGTACGGAAGCAATTCCCCAAATTCTGAAACGGATGCATTTTGAAACTTTAAAACCCATGCTGAAACGGCACTGTTTCATGAGCATATAAATGGCCAAAATTCTAAAAAAATCATTCTTGTATTCTGTTTTTACAAAAAACCCTTTTTTCACTTTTGTTTTTCTCTCAAGCTCCCAAAAAACCTTCCATGCTCGACCCATCATCGGTCTTTCAGACGCTGTGGCTCCGTCACTTCTCTGCCGTGCTCCGACGCTCATCCGCGCCTCCGATCGCCGTTAAACGGTGGCAGGTAAAAATAAATCTCTTTATTATTATTATTGCTTGAAAAATCTCAGATCGGGTTCTTAAACTCCGAATCCGAGCCAATTAAATCAAGAGTTTTGCCCTTTTTTATGAGTTCTGCTTATAAAGTTTTAGATCTGGATTTTCAAAACTTTTTTTTTCAAATCTATTTCATATTTTCGTTTTATTTTTTTGTTATATTTTTTTCTGCTTTTTACTTATGAAATAATAATAGTCAGTATGTATATCTATTTACATACATATACGTGCTAATATATGTTTATAAATAAAAATAAAAATGAAATCAATATGTATGTTAATATATATATATATGCATGCGTATATAAAAAAAAAGACAAACACACATACTACAGATTCATCTTGAAGCCTTCTTTGCAATTTTTATTACCCAGAGTTTTTCATTGATTGAATCCCCCCTTTTACAGAGCAAGGTAAACGACTGTTATAGTTGAAAATTACAATATATATTTATTTTGCTTGTTCTGTCTTTATCTCATCTCTGTTCTACTTTTGTGTTCTCTCTTCTTTGCAGGTATTACCAAAATCATGATATTTTGCAATCAATGGTGTCGCCGGGGAGAGTGCATTGTCCATTTCAGTGTAAGGGCAGCAAAAGGGTGCTTCGGGCAGAGGAAACATCTCACGTGACGCTGACATGGTGCTGACGTAGCCACGAGCTGAAGGGGTGAGCGACGATAGTACAGGAGCTTAGTAGGTTTAGGGTTTCACTATTTTCCTTTAGTTGAGATTGGGCTTAGATTTGGGTTTGGATTGGGTTAGGACTTCTTATGGGTTAATTTTGTAAATGGACTATTGGGTTTAATGTACTTTAATTTTATTATTATTTTTTATTTGATTTTGTTTTCTAAGTCCGGATAAAATTGAACTTCTACAATCCTCTTTTAGGGATGAGACATTGTTTATTAACAACTTTGAATCACTCTCAAATATTACGTTTGTAAATCCCATTTCAGAGGCAAACTACATGTCGTGCAGGAGAGCCACCGCTTCAGCAATAATAGCCGAAATACTCGGGTGATGTATTCTGCAACCCGCACTTAAAATATGACCTTCATCGTTCCTCGCAATAAAACCTGTAGTTGCTAATCCATTTGTCTCTTGAAATCCAGCATCTATATTGATTTTTATTCGGGGGGAGGGGCACCGTCGGATCATTTCCCTTGGTCCTGGGTGTGTAAGGATTGCTACAGACTCCTTATATTCCTTCCCAAAACCCTTGATGAATGTAACAGTTTCCTCCACTTTTGAAATCTTCTTCTCATGTACAAGACTGTTATAGGCATACCAGAGAGAATGGGTGAGCAAAATCAAATTCGATTCGAAAAATTCGAAAATTAATTTAAATTTTAAATTAAATAGTTCAAATTATTTGAGTTAATCAAGTTATTCGGATAAACTTAAATAAAAAATTAAGTTTTTCGGTTTAATTCGAATATGAATTATATAATTTGAATTATTCGAAAATCTAAATAAGAAAAGGTAAAAATACGTCGTTTTGATATATGTTTACTTTTTTTAAAGTTAAAAGTCAAAACCATTAAATTAAAAGTCAAAATTACGTTGTTTTAATAAATGTTTACTCGTTAAGTTAAAAAATAATTTAAATTTTAAATTAAATAGTTCAAATTATTTGAGTTAATCAAATTATTCGGATAAACTTAAATAAAAAATTAAGTTTTTCGGTTTAATTCGAATATGAATTATACAATTTGAATTATTCGAAAATCTAAATAAGAAAAGGTAAAAATACGTCGTTTTGATAAATGTTTACCTTTTTTAAAGTTAAAAGTCAAAACCATTAAATTAAAAGTCAAAATTACGTCGTTTTAATAAATATTTACTCGTTAAGTTAAAAAATGAAACTATTATATTGTTTATGTTGTTAAATAATATTGTACTTCGTCTACTATTTAAACAATCGGTTTATGTAAACGCAACATTGGGTATAAATAATAGAATTCGTTAACTCGATTCGATTTGACTCGAATTTTTTTGACTCGATTCAATTCGATTAAAAAAAATTCAAATTAAATTTGATTGCTAAAATAAGATTCATCAACTCGACTAACTCGAAATTTTTTGACTTAATTTGTCTCGACTAGATCGAATTCTCATCCCTACCAGAGAGCCCAAATTGTGATAGTTGCTTCAATTCTTTTTTTAGCATCTAAGTTACTAAATATCCAAGATAACCACTCGGTAAAGCTAGAATCAATAATTTATCTTGGCCAATGGTAATTAAGAGTAATCCACGCATTCTTTGCAAAAATGTTGAGATTTTCAAGCCACATAGAAAGAAAAATTGCAGAGCAAGAAACAACAAAAGATTATCAAAACTGATCTGATATGATTCATTAATTCATAAAAACTAAAGTATACAAAAGTTTACATAGCTACCACAATGTATGGAGCATATCTACCCTTACATAAGCAGATTTAAAACAGTACAAAGTATGGGAAATATACATTAAAAAGTGATCTTAAGCTAGCAGACATAAGACCTATAAGTCAGCACATAATCTTGACCAAATTACATCACCAAATTAAATGAAATTAAAAAAAAAAACAACAAAAATACAAAATGAATTTGGTCCTTCACATAATGCTCTGTTGTAGTAGCTTCAAATGTGTTGCATGTGCCACTATGATCCAAGTCTGCTGTTGCATTGCAGGCCAAAAATTCAACACTCCTCCTTGGCATGTATGCAACAGACACCAATGTTACTTCTCAAAGTTTCAAATCTCAAAGTTCCAAGAGGCTTAGTTAAAACATCAGCAAGTTGGTTTTTAGAACTGCAATGAACCAAACTTACCTCCTTCGATTGCTCAGCCTCCCTAACAAAATGATATTTGGTCTTGAAATGCTTAGTTTTTGCCATGGAATACGGGATTTTTTGCTATGGCAACTGCTGACTGATTGTCAACCTTAATTTTAGTAGCTTCAAATTGCTTTTCATTTAAATCATTTAGTAATTTTCTCAACCAAATGGCTTGGTTAACAGCTGCAGCAGCTGCAATGTACTATGCTTCTACTGTTCACTGAACCATAGTTTGCTGCTTCTTCGAGCTCCAACAAAACACCCCTGAGCCAAGAGTAAAGAAATATCCAGAGGTGCTCTTCATATCATCAACTGACCCTGCCAGTCACTATCTGAGTAGCCAACTAACTTCATCTCATCACTTTTCACAAACTTCACACCATGGTCCAAACTTCCCTTGACATACCTCAAGACCCTTTTTGCTGCCTTAAAATGTGAGACATTACAACAATGCATGAATCTAGAAAGAAGACTTACAGCATACATGATGTCTGGTCTTGTTGCTGTCAAGTAGAGCAGGCAACCCATAAGGCTCCTATAGCCTTTTTCATCAACTCTATCAAGGTCACCACTATTAGTCAGCTTCTCTCCTTGTGCAACTGGAGTACTTGTAGGTTTGCACTTGCCCATACAAAACTTGGTTAGAATTTTGGAGGCAAATGCTTTTTGACTTATGAAAATAGCATGTTGAGTTTGAGTGACCTCCATGCCAAGAAAATATGTCATTTCCCTTAAATCAGACATTTCAAATACTTCTTGCATCTGTTTTTTGAATTCATCTAATAGCTCCTTTTACTTCCAGTCACCAGTAAGTCATCCACATATAGTGAGATGATCAATAAAGTCTCATGCTCAGCCTTATTAACATACAAGGTAGGCTCACTTAGGCTCTTTTCAAAACCAAGCCCTGACAGATAAGTGTCTATTCTGTCATACCAGACCCTTGGAGTCTGCTTAAGGCCATAAAGTGCCTTCTTAAGCTTGTAGACTGTGACACCTTATACCCGACCCAGTTATTGGATCTGAATATAAAATGTCACATTTCATTGCCGAAGCAACTTACTTTTCTATTATTATTTATTTTTTTAAAAGAAAACGTAGTGGTAAAATTATTTTATAAATATTTCGGCAGCATTTCTACCTATTTACATAAAATCCCCTTGTAAAATTTACATTTCACAATATAGCCACATTCAAATAATCTCCCAAAACAATTCACAACACTTCAATATCTCAAAACTTTACAACAAAATTTGATATCTACGTTTAGCCATTTCATCAAAATATAGGTTATAAAGTACTAGCAAAAGAGACAAAATAAACATATTTAAATTTAATTTATGACACAATATTATATATATATAAGCCTATGTACATGCCATAAATATTAACCAAAAAGTAAACTTTTCACCAACTTTGTTTGAGCTGATTTTTGGTTCTTCGAATGCTGTTGAAACAATATACCAAATCTAACTACCTGCACACTGAAAAATAGACAAACCGTACGCTGAGCAATTTTTTTGCTCAGTGGTGCTAATATCATATAAATCATTACACAAGTATTAAATATAGATTAGTTAATAAAAGTAATTAATTAACAATAAGCTTTTTAATCAAATTTAAAATCACATAATCAATTTAATTCACAAAATAAGGAAATTCAAACATATTCAACTTTTGTTTTTGCTTTTCTTTCAATCTCAACCCCGTACTAAAATTTAGACTCATAATTAAATACACGAATCCGCCATCCCGAGTTGTTCGACAACGATGGCTATCAGAGTAGTCCACGACCCTCAGGGAATTGGGACTGCCTACGACCCTCTGGGAATTGGGGCTAACAATAATAAAAACTGACCAATTTGGCATTTTCTCCTTCGACCCTCTTGGAATTGGGGAGATCTAAATTTTCTGATATAAAAACTCTATGGCATGCCAACTATATCTGATCTAGTTTAACTTAGTGTACAGGGGTAAAAATCTAATTTCATTTCAATTCTATTTTTCACATCATTCTCATTTTTGATCTCATATCATGATCAAATCATATATTTTGTCTAATGTAAAATTAGGCTTCCAATTCAAAAACATATTAAATATTTTCTTGCTCAAACATATAAAATCATAATACTCAAGCTCAAATCATAACCATGAATTTGCTAATTTAATCATTTGAAAAATAAATATGTTCCATCTCAAATCATAATTTTATAAATATTAACTAAATAATTCAAACTCATTCAAAACTCATAAAAAATAATATAAAAATAAAATTAATAGAATTAATCATAATAATCTAATTATTCTAAAGCTTTATGTAATGAAAATAAGATAATAGCGCAAACCGAAATTTTATTCGCTTTACTTCTTCTCTTTGTCTTTCTCCTTCAAGGTGCTCGCTTCGTTTTTAGCTACAATATGAGCAATTCAATACGAAATAATATCATTTACCCATTTTAATACTAAAACTAATAAAAACAACATAAATATGCATGATTAATCAAATTAATATACTAAGCTTCCAAATCTGAAATTCTCATATCTTTCAACTCGACTATCCGTTTTCAATTCCGTCTTCATCGGAGTACTCACTAATTCATAAACTATCATTTAGCACTAATATTACTCAAAATAGTCAATTTTCTCTACTACCCCTTCACCATAGCCAAATAAACCAAATAAACTTCCCATCCAATTTCATTTCTTTCCCACACTTCTAATAAACTAGAAGAATTATTCTTCTAATCATTTTCTATCAAGAAAATATACCTATTTCACTTAAATTTCCTAATCTTCCATCAATGTTCTTTAATGGCAACTTTCAAAATATTTGATGAAATAAAAAATTATTGGTATATATATGTAGAACAAGCTTCAAATATTCAAAATCTATGAAAAATTTGAAGAAAAATGGTGAAAGAAATTTTTTTCTTTCCCTTTCGTGAGAGAAAAAGAAAGCAAATGAAGAGACAGGGAAGAAAACCTTTTTTTTTTTATTTTTTTACATTTATTATAATAATATTATTAAAATATTATATTTTAAATAATTATTAAATAATAACTTTAATAAAAAAAATCAATACAATCAAGAATTCTTTTCTTCTTCTTCTTCTTCTTCTTCTTCTTCTTCTTTTTTTTAAAAAATGGTAAAATTGCCATTAGGTCCTTCCATCAAAATAAAAATAGAATATTTACACTTTAGTTCCTATACTTTTTCAACTTATTCAATTTAATTCTTAACTTGATAATGATTTTTTTTTAACTAACCACATGCTCCTAATAGTAACTCTCTCTATATTTCCATATCTAAAAGTTTCCTCCAAAAACTATCAAAACTTCTTATACTACTATTTATTAATAAATCCTTTATTCTAGGACTTCTACCATAAGTATATATTTTTAAAGTGGGGATGTTACAATTCTCTGTCCTTAAAAAAATTTCGTCCTCAAAATTTATCTAAAGAGTTGTGGATATTGAGATCGCATTATATCCTCAGGTTCCCAAGTAGCTTCTTCTATACTATGATTCCTCCACAATACTTTTACCAAAGGAATTCGCTTGTTTCTCAACTCTTTTATGTCTCTTGCTCAAATTTGCACTGGTTCTTCTTCATACGATAAATCAGATCGTATCTCAATGTTTTCCATTGACACAACATGTGATGGATTCGATCTAGATCTTCGAAGCATCGATACATGAAACACATTATGGATTCAATCTAATTCTGGTGGCAAAACTAGTCGATAAGCAATAGGCCCAACTCTTTCTATAATCTCGTATGATCCAATGAACCTTGGACTTAATTTTCCTTTTCGACCAAATCTCATAATTTTTTTCCATGGAGAAACTTTTAGAAATACTTTATCTCTCACTTCATACTCAATTTCTCTTCTTTTTAAATCAGCATAAGACTTCTACCGATCTAAAGCTGCTTTTAATTTTTCTTTAATCAGTCGAACCTTTTCTTCTGTTTCTTGTATTAATTCTGGGCCAACCATCTTCTTTTCACCAAGTTCAGTCCAACACAAAGGAGTACGACATTTACGTCCATATAGAGCTTCATACGGTGCCATCTGAATACTTGATTGGAAACTGTTATTATATGCAAATTTCGCAAGTGGTAGGTACTGTTCCCAATCAGTATCAAAATCAATGACACAATATCGTAACATATATTCTAATAATTGAATCACGTGTTTTGATTAGCTATTTGTCTAAGGATGAAAGGCTGTGCTGAAATTCAATCTGGTGCCAAATGATTCATGTAACTTTTTCTAAAATCTTGCAGTGAATCGAGGATCATGATCCGAAATAATAGATTTTGGCACACCATGCAATCTCACTATCTTAGCTATGTATAATTCTGCAAACTTATCTAATGACCAGCCTGTCCTTACTAGTAGAAAATGAGTTGATTTCGTCAATCGATCCACTATAACCCATATGGCGTAATGCTTCTTTCAAGTGAGAGGTAAACCACTAACGAAATCCATAGTTATTTTATCTCATTTCCACTTGGGAATCGATATAGGCTGAAGTAGCCCTGTTGGAACTTGATGTTCAGCTTTTACCCTTTGACAAGTAAGACACTTTGTAGCATATTCTGTAATCTCTTTCTTCATACTTGACCACCAATATAATTCTCGCAAATTTCGATACATTTTGGTACTTCTTGGATGTATAGCATAAGGACTATTATGGGCCTCTTGAAGTATCTTATTCTTCAATTCCATTTTGTTTGGTACATAAATCCTTCAATGAAATCTTACACAACCATTATCTCCAATATCAAAGTCTCCCGGGCCACTGTGTTCAATTGTTCTTTGTTTTTCCATCAACTTTTCATCATTTTGCTGAGCCTTTTTAATTTGCTCAATTAATTGGGGCTTCACTTTTAATTCAGCTAATAAGGCACCATCATCACAAACACTCAACTCTGCAAACATTGATTTCAAATCAACTAGGGATTTTCGGCTCAAAGCATCAGCAACAACATTTGCTTTACCTGGATGATAATCAATCACACAATCATAATCTTTTAACAACTCTATCCAACGACGTTGTCTCAAGTTCAATTCTTTCTGAGTGAGAAGATATTTCAAGCTTTTGTGATCTGTGTAGATGTAGCACTTTTCACTATATAAATAGTGTCTCCAGATCTTTAACGAAAAAACTACTGCTTCCAGTTCTAAATCATGCGTCGGATAGTTACGTTCATATGGTCTTAGTTGTCGTGAAGCATATGCAATCACTTTTCCATCTTGCATCAAAACACAACCAAGACCATTAAGTGAAACATCACTATATACCACAAACTCCTGTCTCGATTTTGGAGCGTTAACACTAGAGCCTCGATTAACAATTTCTTAAGCGTGTCGAAGCTTTCCTGGCACCGCTCATCCCATTTGAATAGTACATTCTTCTGAAGTAGTCGAGTTAAGGGCAAAGCTATCTTTAAAAATCCTTCAACGAATCTCCTGTAATATCCCGCTAATCCTAAAAAGTTACGGATTTCTAAAACATTCTTCAGTTGGTTCCAGTCTAAAATGGCCTCAACTTTCTTCGGATCTACATGAATACCTTCAATCGAGACTATATGCCCAAGGAACACTACTACAGATAACCAAAACTCATATTTGCTAAATTTCCCATAAAGCTGCTTTTCTCGCAATTTCTGCAACACAATCCGTAAATGTTAATCATGCTCCTCCCCAATCTTTGAATAAATTAAAATATCATTAATAAACACCACTACAAACTGATCTAAATATGGTTGAAAAATACGATTCATGAGATCCATAAATGCTGTAAGAGCATTAGTCAACCCAAAAGGCATACCAGGAATTCATAATGTCCATATTTGGTTCGAAAAGTAGTCTTCGGTATATCACTTTCCTTCACCTTCAATTGGTAATAACCAAATCTCAGATCAATCTTAGAGAACACCGTTGCGCCTTTCAATTGATCAAATAAATCATCAATACGAGGCAAAGGATATTTATTCTTTATCGTCACCTTATTTAACTGACGTTAATCGATACACAGCCACAACAAACCATCTTTCTTCTTTACAAACAACACTAGTGCGCCCCAAGGTGATACACTGGGTCGTATAATGCCTCGATCTAATAAATCTTGCAACTGTATTTTCAACTCTTTCAACTCTTTTGGTGACATGCGATAAGAGGCAATAGATACTGGAGTAGTTCCCGGATATACTTCAATTGCAAACTCCACCTCTCGGTTAGGTGAAAGTCTTGGTAAATCTTCCGGAAACACATCTGAAAATTCATTCACCGTATGAATTTCCTCCAATTTCGGACTTTTCATAGCCAAATTCAAACATAAGCAAGAAACGATTCACAACCCTTATTAATCAATTTATCTACCTTTATTGCTGAGATAATTCGGGTTCAACCAATTGGTTTCAAACCTTTCACTTCCATCTCTTCACCATTTGAATCTTGTATCATAAATTTTTTCTTTCGACAATCAAGAACTACACCATGCTCTGACAGCCAATCCATTCCCAAAATAACATCAAATTTATCAAATGGCATTAACAATAAGTCGACTGGAAATATTTTACCCTGAATCTCAATAGGGCACCACCTACATACTTGATTTACTATCCGTGAATGTCCCATTGGATTTGAAACATTAATTTTAACCTGAATCTCAATAGGGCACCGCCTACATACTTGATTTACTATCACTGAATGTCCCATTAGATTTGAAACATTAATTCTAACCTCAGACATCTTAACTATTAGTTTCTCGATTTTAATCAACCCAATTCTCATGTATGAATGTGTAGAACCCATATCTATCAATGCATGAATAAATATAGAAAATAGAGAAAAAAAATACGAGAAACAACATTAGTGGCATCACCCTCATCTTTGGTCCTGATAGTATAAACTCTGGCAGGAATGGTAGCCTCTGCATGACTCGTAGATGAATCAGTGACTCTCCCTTGATTACCTCTAGTACTGGCACCACCTCGAGTACTACCACGACCTCGAGCTACAGAAGTTGATTTTTTGAGATGACACAGAAGTAACATTAACCAACTTCGAACAATCCCGAACATAATGCTCCATCGAACCACATCTAATGCATGCTCCGATCTTACGCCAGCATTCTCCTTTATGTCTCTTTCCGCAATAATCACATTGAGGTATCCAAATAGTACGACCAGGACGGTCTGTTCTGGTTATTGGAGTAGATGATTATCAAAATCGGTTTATGCTATCAGCACCAATTTGAAGTGAAGTGGATCTCCGTTGAATTTTGAAATCTCTAGCTCGTTTAGAAGGTGGCTGTGAGCTAGAACCAATCGGCCTTTTTCCTTGAGTTTTATCATCCACTTTCTCTTTATCTAACCCCATTGCTTGCTCTACCATTTTGGCTCTTTCTACCATATCAGTAATCTCTGTAATCCAATGAGAAGCCATCTGAACTTAAATCTCATCTCTCAATCCTTAATGGAAGCGTTTGCAGCTAGCTTCATCAGTAAGAACCAATTCTGGAGCATACTTAGACAGGCGAAGAAATTCTCGTTCATAATCAGTAATGTTCATTTTTCCCTGTTTCAACTCAATAAACTCATTCTTCCATTCTTCTAAATACAGTTCTCCAACATACCTCTTGTTAAACTCAATTTCAAACAACTTCCAATTAATCTGATATGCTCGATAAGAACGAACCACTGTTCTCCACCAATGAAAGGCATCTCCTTGCAGTAGAGACACAACACACTTTAAACACTCAACTGAGGTGCATTCTAATTGTTCGAATATCCTTTCAACCGATTCTAACCTCTCTTCAGCAGTAGAAGGATCAACACCTCTCACACCTCTAAACTCAGTTGCCCCGTGCTTTCTTACTTCTTTAATCAAAGACCCTCTCTATCTAGTGAGAGGTGCAGGCTGAGGTGCAACACCAACAACTCTCTGTAACAAATCAGCAATAATACGCAATAGTGGATCTTCACCTTGAGCCGACTGTCTCTGTCTTGAAGTGCTCGGGGATTGATGAGCACTAGTTCCCTCATCATCAGGTGGATTGGGTCTATTTTCGTCTTCTATTTCTCGTTCAATACTATCTCTCGATTCCTCAGACATTTTACTATACAAAATTTCAAATAAAGCAATTTCAGCATCCAATTTCAGCTCAAACTAAATATTAAATGATGTCATGTACACTAGACTTAATTATACACAATACATCAAATTTTTACTCACGCAATATCGATTCGAATAGCTCTGATACCACTCAAATGTGACACCTTATGCCAATCCCAATTGTTGGATCCGAATATAAAATGTCACATTTCGTTGCTGAAGCAATTTACTTTTCTATTATTATTTATTTTTTAAAAGAAAACGTAGTGGTAAAATTATTTTGTAAAAATTTTGGCAGCATTTCTGCCTATTTACATAAAATCCTCCTGTAAAATTTACATTTCACAATATAATCACATTCAAATAATCTCCAAAATCAATTTCCAACACTTCAATTTCTCAAAACTTTTCAACAAAATTTGATATCTACGTTTAGCCATTTCATCAAAATATTGGATATAAAGTACCAGCAAAAGAGACATAATAAACATATTTAAATTTAATTTATGACACAATATTATAGATATATAAGCCTACGTACATGCCATAAATATTAACAAAAAAGTAAACTTTTCACCAACTTTGTTTGAGTTGATTTTCGGTTCTTCAAATGCTGTTGGAACGATCTACCAAATCTAACTACCTGCACACCGAAAAATAGACAAACCGTACGCTGAGGTATTTTTTTGCTCAGTGGTGCTAATATCATATAAATCATTACATAAGTATTAAATATAGATTAGTTAATAAAAGTAATTAATTAACAATAAGCTTTTTAATCAAATTTAAAATCACATAATCAATTTAATTCACAAAATAAGGAAATTCAAACATATTCAACTTTTGTTTTTGCTTTTCTTTCAATCTTAACCTCGTACTAAAATTTAGACTCATAATCAAATACACGAATCCGCCACCCCGAGTTGTTCGACAACGATGGCTATTAGAGTAGTCCACGACCCTCAGGGAATTGGGACTGCCCACGACCCTCTGGGAATTGGGGCTAACAATAATAAAAACTGACCAATTTGGTCTTTTCTCCCTCGACCCTCTGGGAATTGGGGAGATCTAAATTCTCTGATATAAAAACTTTATGGCATGCCAACTATATCTGATCTAATCTAACTTAGTGTACAGTGGTAAAAATCTAATTTCATTTCAATTCTATTTTTCACATCATTCTTATTTTTGGTCTCATATCATGATCAAATAATATATTTTGTCTAATGTAAAATTAGGCTTCTAATTCAAAAACATATTAAATATTTTCTTGATATAAAATCATAATACTCAAGCTCAAACCATAACCATGAATTTGCTAATTTAATCATCTGAAAAATAAACATTTTCCATCTCAAATCATAATTTTATAAATATTAACTAAGTAATTCAAACTCATTCAAAACTCATAAAAATAATATAAAAACAAAATTAATAGAATTAATCATAATAATCTAATTATTCTAAAGCTTTATGTAATGAAAATAAGATATTAGCACAAACTGAAATTTTAATCGCTTTACTTCTTCTCTTTGTCTTTCTCCTTCAAGGTGCTCGCTTCGTTTTTAGCTACAATATGAGCAATTCAATACGAAATAATATCATTTACCCATTTTAATACTAAAACTAATAAAAACAACATAAATATGCATGATTAATCAAATTAATATACTAAGCTTCCAAATATGAAATTCTCATATCTTTCAACTCGATTATCCGCTTTCAATTCCATCTTCATCGGAGTACTCACTAATTCATAAACTATCATTTAACACCAATATTACTCAAAATAGTCAATTTTCTCTACTACCCCTTCACCATAGCCAAATAAACCAAATAAACTTCCCATCCAATTTCATTTCTTTTCCACACTTCTCATAAACTAGAAGAATTATTCTTCTAATCATTTTCTATCAAGAAAATATACCTATTTCACTTGAATTTCCTAATCTTCCATCAATGTTCTTTAATGGCAACTTTCAAAATATTTGATGAAATAAAAAATTATTGGTATATATATGTAGAACAAACTTCAAATATTCAAAATCTATGAAAAATTTGAAGAAAAATCATACCTTATGCTTGAATTTTGAAGAAAAATGGTGAAAGAAATTTTTTTCTTTCCCTTTCGTGAGAGAAAAAGAGAGCAAATGAAGAGACAGGGAAGAAAACCTTTCTTTGTTTTCTTTTTTTACTTATATAATAATAATAATATTAAAATATTATATTTTAAATAATTATTAAATAATAACTTTAATAAAAAAAATCAACACAATTATGAACTCTTTTCTTCTTCTTTTTTTAAAAAATGGTAAAATTACCATTAAGTCTTTCCATCAAAATAAAAATAGAATATTTACACTTTAGTTCCTATACTTTTTCAACTTATTCAATTTAGTCCTTAACTTGATAACGAATTTTTTTTAACTAACTACATGCTCCTAATAATAACTCTCTATATAGTTCCATATCTGACAGTTTCCTCCAAAAACTATCATAACTTCTTATACTACTATTTATTAATAAATCCTTTATTCTAGGACTTCTACCATAAGTATATATTTTTAAAGTGGGGATGTTACATAGACTTTGTGTTCCTCATCTGAAACTTCAAAACCTTCAAGCTGATCAACAAAGATCTCCTCTTTAAGAAAGTCATTTAGAAATACTGACTTTACATCCAATTGGTATACCTTCCATCGCTTCTGAGCAGCCAAAGCAAACAATAATCTTATTGTATTTAATCTTGCAACTAGTGCAAATGTCTCAAAAAAATCAACTTCATGCTACTGACCGTATCCCTTCACGACCAACCTAGCTTTGTGCTTGTTTAGTGACCCATCAGCATTGTATTTGGTCTTAAACACCCATTTTACACCAATGACTTCCTTATGGACAGGCCTATTAACCAAGTCCCAAGTGCCATTTTTATGTATCATGTCCATCTTAGCTTGCATGGCATCCTTCCAACATTCTTCCTTGGCAACTTCATCAAAGTTTGAAGGCTCTAGAATAGCCACATCACACCTCTCATAGATGTCAGCTATTGATCTTGTACCTCTGACAAGCAGATCATCTAGGTCTTCCTCTTCATGAGCTTCATTTTCAGTAGGTTCTAACTTAACATCTTGCTGCCCTGATTTAGGTATACTAGCGTCCGTACCACTCCACTTCCAATAGCAGCTTTCATTAAACTTTGCATCGCTACTCACAAAAATCTTCTTTATGAATGGATCAAAGACTTTATAGCCCTTCTTTGTGTTGCTATAACCAACAAAAATACCAGGGCTTGACTTTTCTTCAAGCTTGCTTCTTTTCTTTGCTAGAACAAGGTGTAGCAAAGACAGCCAAATACCTTCAAATGAGACACTGAAAGCTTGTGTCCAAACCAAGCTCAAATGGAGTTTTGCCTTTGATAACATTGGTTAGAAGCTTGTCGAGCAAATACACAGTAATGTTTACTGCCACAGCCCAAAAGTTGTTAGGCAGCTTACTCTCAAACAATAAGCATCTTGCCATGTCAAGAACTGTTCTATTTTTCCTCTCACAAACACCATTTTGCTATGGTGTGTAGATGTTTGTTAGTTGATGCAAAATCCCAGCTTCCTCACAAATCTTTTTGAACTTAGCTGACACATACTCAGTGCCATTATCAAACCTTAGTGCCTTTAGTTTACAACCAGATGGTTTTCAACTAAAGTCTTAAACTTGATGAAAAAATCAATCACTTCTGACTTTTGCTTTAAAAATTTTACCCAACATTACCTTGTACAATCATCCATAAACAGTACAAAGTACCTACTGTCACTCCATGAGGAAGTCTTTATTGGTCCACAAACATCTGTATGAACCAACTGGAGCTTTTCTTGAGCTTTTGAAGCCATATTACCTGAAAATGGTAGTTTGGCCTATTTTCCAAACTGACACATTTCACAAACAGTATCCTGAACTTCTATCTTGGACATATCCTCAACCATATCCATTTTGTGCAGCTGACCAACTGACTTGTAGCTCACATGCCGCAATCTCTTGTGCCATAAGCTAGACTCATCAGCTTGACTAGCATATGCTCTTGCATTAGCTGATTTACATTCAAAACAAAACATTTATCCAACATGGACACAATTACCAATTCTTAACCAAATGGATCTTCAATCATAACAAATTTCTAAAGGAAAGATCATAGCCCTTTTCAAGCAATTGACCAACACTCAACAAATTCTGATCAATATCATGTACAAAGAGAGCATCAGAGATTATTTTGTTACCTGACTTAGTGCTGATCACCACCTTGCCCATTCCTTTGGCCTCAATGAAGTTTCCATTCCCTATTCTGATTTTAGAGGAATAATTGGTATCCAGCTCCCTGAACAACTCTTCATCAGATGCCATATAATGTGTACAACCATTATCAATCAACCAATCTTTCTTCACATTGGTTGTAGTAGCAAAACAAGAAGCAATGAAGACTTGCTCCTCCTGAGCTTGAATATCCTCTGCTGTTTGAGTCTGATCCTGTTGCTGTAGTGGAACATTCACTTTGTTTTTGCAAACTTTTTCAATATGACCAAGTTTCTTATTGCTCCCGTATTGGATATCAAGTCTGTACCAGTAATACTTCTCCAAATGTGTGGTTTCCTTGTAGTGAGTTCATGGTGGGAACTTCCTTCTTCCAGCTTCTCTTTTGGACTTATCTTTTTTATCTAACCAAGCTTTCCTTCCCTTGTAGCTTGAGCTTGAGCTTGAGCTTTCTCTGCCTCTAGCCTGAAAAGCACCCTCAGAATGATCCTTTAGTCTGTTTGCTCTCCACTACTCTTGTGCATAAAGTGCATTGATCAGTTCAGTTAGAGATATAGTTTATAGGTCCCTAGAGTCCTCCAAAGAAGATATTTTTGAATCACACTTCTCTAGAAGAGTTATAATAACCTTTTCAACTATTCTCTTTTTAGTGAACTCATCACCAAGGAGTCTGATGTTGTTAACAGTCACCATTATCCTATCAGCATATTGCTTAATGGTTTCAGACTCTTTCATCTTAAGGTTCTCGAAATCCCTTCAATTTATCAACTGCAGCTGCCTATTTTTCTCTGACCCTTGGAACTCCTCCTTAAGCTTGTCCCATGCTTGCTTTGGAGAGTTGCAAGCCATGATCTTGGTGAAGATCACATCAAAAACACCATTCTGCAGGAAAGATATTGCCTTGTACTTCTTGGCACAATCTTCATTGTGTTGTCTAATTTGAGCTATTGTAGGATTAGCTTTTAGAGGCGGTCGTTCTTCACTTGTATGAACTACATTCCACAAGTCATGAGCTTGTAAATAAGTCTTCATTTTTACAGCCCATATGTTGTAATTTTCTCTAGAAAAAATAGGTGGTTGAGGAGGTGAAAAACTCATATTTTATAGCAACAAAATCACAGCAACAAAAAATGCTTCTACTTTTTCTTTTCAAACACTCAACAAAGAAAACAAACAACAAGCAAAAGGCCCTCAAAGATGATAGGCTCTCGATACCATGTTGAGATTTTCAAGCCACAAAGAAAGAAAAATTGCAGAGCAAGAAACAGTCAAAGACAATCAAAAACAGATTTTATCTGATTCATTAATTCATAAAAACTAAAGTATACAAAAATTTACATAGCTACCATAGGGTATGGAACAAATCTGCCAGTACATACAGTACAAAGTATGGGAAATATACATTAAAAAGTGATCCTAAGTTAGCTAACATAAGACTATAAGTCATCACATAATCTTGACGGAATTACATCACCAAATTCAAATGAAATTAAAAAAACAACAAAAAGACAAAATGAATTTGGTCCTTCACATAATGATCTACTGTAGTAGCTTCAAATAAGTTGTATGTGTCACTATGATCCAAGTTTGCTGTTGCATTGCAGGCCAAAAATTCAACACAAAAGTACAATCCCGAGATACATGCACACTTGATTCACTAAAATTTTAATAGTGCGAACACCGATTATCACTCATTATTCTTCTAAAGTGGAGATTTTGAAAAGTTGGGATAAAATTCCTAGAAAATTTCTATTACAATATCTTTATTTTTTCTTGGCATTGTAATCTCCACATATACTTGAATAAGTTATGCTGTAGATCACTCAAATTGCTAGCCACTATTAGCCTCCTATACTTGTTTCTCACCGAGTAGATACCCAAGACTTCACCAGACCAAACAAGCTTGTCTGCTTGATTGTTTAGGGAAATAGGGATTCTCACAATTTTTCTCGCATTATCCACAGAAAATATACTATTAATCAAAATGTGATTCCAATTTGATAAATCAAGGAGCATTAACTCACTAACCCTTTTCAATCCATAAACTGGATGTGTAGTAATTTTCTCATGTGTCTTCGTCGAGAGGCAAAAATCATTCCAGTTCGAAACTGAATGCCCGATCCCTATTTACCACTTTAAACTAGATTATAAGAGGCCTTTCGAATTCCAGATGCTTAGCCAGACAAGTGAGGGGTTGGATCCTAAAGGGGTCTCCAAAAAATTCGAGTTATGGTAGTACTTAGCTCAAATGTTTCTTATAGAAAGAGAGGTTGGGTTCTCAATTAAATGTCAACCTTGTTTGGCTAAGAGAGTTATGTTGAACTTTGAGAGGTCACGAAATCCCAAGCCACCTTCCAGTTTCGACAGACATAAAGAATCCGAAGAACAGCAATGTAGGCCTTTTTTATTTGCTTTCTTCTGCCACCAATATCTTACTATAATTGATTCTAATTCCTTGCACAAAGTACTTGGTAACAGAAAACACACATCGAATACAAGGGGATTGATTGAAGGACAGATTAATAAGAACTTCCTTCCCTCCCATCGGAAGAAATCAAGCATTTTACCCTTCGACTTACTTCACCATTTTTTCTTTCAAGTAATTGAAAGTCCTTCTGTTATTTTGACCAACCACTGAAGGGAGTTCCAAATACCTTTCAGGATTAGAGCTCGAATTGACTCCCAAAATATGGCAAATTTGATCCTTTAACTCTGAATTTACATTCGAACTGAAAAAAGAACCTGACTTGTCAAAATTGATAAGTTGACCAGATCCATCGACATATCGATTTAAAAGATTCTTAATCGTTCTAAGAGTCTCTATAGTAGCTTCTCCGAAGATCAAACTATCATCAGAAAAGAGATGATTAACAAGAGGTGCATGTTTATTAACTCGAACACCTTTGAGCTTATTTCGCAAGGAGGCTATTCGTAACGCCGCCGACAATCCCTCGCTACAAATAAGGAAAAGATAAGGACTAAGTGGGTCTCACTGTCGAAGGCCTTTGTGAGGGGTAAAGCATTCTCCTTTTTTTTCCAATCCAATCCCTAGAAAAACCCAATTGTTCCATCATCATCTGCAGAAACGACCATTCGACCCTATCGTAAGCTTTGTTAATATTGAGCTTTAAAACAAATGATCTAGTACTCCCTGATACTCTCTTGGACATTGAGTGTAGAATCTCATAAGCAGCCAAGATGTTATCTGTAATGAGCCTCCTTGGCACAAAAGCACTTTGTGCTTTATCGATGCAATAGTGGAGAACCTTATAGAATCTATTCACGAGCATCTTTGCAGTAATTTTATAAAGAATATTGCAAAGGCTAATAGGTCGAAATTGAGTCATAGAGATGGGTTTATTGACCTTTGAGATGAGGACAATACGCGTCTCGTTTATCCCTGACATGTCATGAGTATCGTTTAAGAGCGTGATACAATACTCCGCCATGTCCTTGCCCAAAATATGCCAAAATCTCTAGTAAAATACTGCCCTTAAGCTATCTTTTCCAGAGGCCTTCAGTGGACTCATACTTTTGAGAGCCAAACGAACCTCCTTAAGAGTAAAAGGTATTGAGAGCTCTTCATTCATGGACTCAGTGATACAAGGTTGCACTCTTTCTAAGATTAAGTCAACATTAGATATTCCATTAGAAGAGAACAAGGATTCAAAATACCTTGAAGCCAAAGACAGTAAACTATCAAAATTATCGCACACACTCCCATCATTGTAAACCAACTTTTCCTCTACATTTCGTCTTCTTCTTTCAATTGCGACCTTATAAAAAAAAAATTGTATTTCTATCCCCATGCTTCATCCAATTTGCTCTCGCTCTCCCTCTCCGCTCCTATTAAATCTCTTTCTTATCCTCTTCTAAATTAATGGCCAACTTTGTATCCACAATATCGCCTAAAACTTCATTGGTTGGGAAAAGAGAGTTTAATTAGTTTAAATGATTCTGAAGTTCCTTTTGTGTCAACCCTCACTCTTTTCTTAATCGGTTAAACCATTTGTTAAGACCCGTACCCATTATTTGCAATCTTGTCAGAATAGAACTAGAACTAGCAACCTATAATCCCATTACCTCCGCTTTGCAAGAATTTTCAAGAAGCCAGGATGCCTCGAATCTGAAGTGGTGAACCCATACATTCGATCTGTTAACCTTTGAATTCAATAACAAAGGGAAATGGTCAGAAAATGCAAAAGTTAAATGTTGGACTGTGTAATTAGAAAATAAATCCTTTCATGCATCATTTGCCACTCCTCTGTCCCACCGTTCACGAATATTATTAATTTGTGTATAGCCGTTTTCCCATGTAAACCACTGTCCAAAATACCCCATATTCAACAACTCACAGTCTAGTAACGCATCACAAAACGATTGCATTTGGCTTTCATGTCTGACTAAACCTCTCCTTTTTTCGGAAGCATATGCAATTTTGTTAAAGTCTTCAATAGCTACCCATGGAATATGGAGGTTATCATTTAAAGAAAAAAGAAGGTTTCAGGATGCTTCTTTGCGCTTCTCCTCTAGAACTCCATAAAAACAATACATCTCCAACTCATGCCATTCGTATCTTCCTAAATAATGACATCTATATGCCTTCGGGAATAGGACTTAAGCGACACTTTACATTATGGTTTCCATCCCATAGATAGGTCACCACTTCTACCATTAGAGTGTACATCGATTCCATTCAAATTCCTACATCATTCTCTAATCTTCTTCGTACTTAAACCCTGTAGCTTTGTTTCGATCATAAAAACTACAGAGGGGTTTATGTCTCGCAACATCTACTGGAGATGTTTCACTATCCGAGGTCTCCCAAACCTTTAACATTCCAATTGAGGAGATTCATTGTTCTCGATTGGCCCCTTACGAAGGCCTGTCGATATAGTTGAGTTGGGTACATGCATTATGGTACATAAATCTTCAATCAAATCCGCTTTCGTAGAAAATCCTGAAGAGATGGTGTTGGGTTTAGGTTGTTTAAGCCCCTCAATTTTCCTTATTGGGCTTGAATCCTCCTCACAAGTTATAGTATCATGCCTGAAAGCAAAATTAATGCTTTTGACACCTAGCTCAAATGTGGTCCTAATTAGGGAATTGCTTGAAATAGCTTGATTTGACTTTTTATTTGTAGCCTGTGTGAATCTCTTTGCAGATTGTGAATTAATTCCATAATTCAAAAATCCATTTAAATCCCCCAAATTGCGCTTGTCATCATTAGGCCTCTTGTTTCCATAATTATAACCCTTCCTTCCATCGGCTCTTCGATGCCGTCGTTCGTCTTGGTTGAGCGCGAAGCAATATATCCAATTTAAACTCTAAATCTATTGTCAGATTAACTGCTCTTATAGGACAATATCTCTCTCCATGGCCTAGCTTGCCGCATAAGAAAAAAAACAATGTGAGCTTTTCATATTCAAAGAGGACAAAGTCAGACGTACCTTTTTTGAGGGTTAATCGTTTTCTCGTATTCATTGGAATCTTAATGTTCATTCATACCCTAACTCGCATTTTTCCTTTGTAACCCCATTGAATAGTTGATGCATCATACTCTAAAAAAGTCCCTATAAAATTCCCTAGTTGTTTTGCAACAAACTCAGAGATAAAACCATGAGGAACATTATTTACCACAACCCAAAAATCTGCCTCCAATAGTTCAACCTCCAGTGGGTTGTCACCCTATTTTAGCCGATGCAACACTAGGAGATGGGAATTGAAATTCCAAGGACCATACTTTTCAACTCGATCCACATTTGCCACACAATAGAAACGAAACAAAAAGTGCTCATTCTCCAAATTCGAAATGGATACTCCACCAATAGGATGCCATACGTTTGCGAGGGTGGATCTCATAGCTTGGAAATGGACTATGCTGGACGTGAGGAACCTTCCAACGAAACAGTTTTCATACGAGGTATCTGTATCAGCCGACTCAATTCCTAGTTGTATTGAGTCTTCTTCAATATCTTCCAAAGACAAATTTGCCATCGAATCTTCCATAGAGAAATACTCGTCAGTGTGACTCAAAAAAAATTACAGTAGGAATCGAATAAGAAACTAAGAAAGAGAACCAAATGAATCTAAGTAGCCAAAAACATAAAAAGAGTGTGTCAAAAGACATAGTAAAAGATTGTATGTGTAATTGAATGAAAAGCGTAATCATTAATTTTTATTTTACTTTTTTGTAATTAAAAAAAGTTGTAATTTTTTATACATGTTTGATTGATAGAGTGTAATTATATCGTAATTTCTCATATCATGTTTGGTAATACAAATTGTAATTACATAGTTACATAATTTATATTTTAAAAAATATTAAATACTAAAAATATTATTAGTATGAAAAAAAAATCTAAATAAATAACAAAAATTAAAATCAAATCATCATATGTATCATGTTAGTCTCAAAAAGTAGTTGATAATACGATTACTAATAAAAAATAATAAGAAAATAAACATCATATACAATTTTATCTAATTATTCTAGTGCATATTTGTTGGGTTATTCGCTCTTTCATATTTAACATACCCCTTATTATCATTTGTTGGTCCTTGACCAAGTTAATCATCATCTGAATTTTAATCTGTATCATTAATATTATTAATATCTCATTCCATATAATCTTTTAAGTACGAATTATTTCTATTCCACCTATGATTGAAAGTATGAATTTATAATTTTATTCTAGTTATTATTCCCATTCATCTCTATGCTTGAATTAGAGAAATTAAATTCACTCCTACCTGACATGTCAACTAGGGCATTTCATTTAGGTTGTGTTTTTGGACAATTAGCTGTGTTGCCTTAATTGAGTAAGCTATTAATGTAATTTTCTAAGTTTTAGGTACCTCAATCTAATTTAAATGGGTAAAATTATGTAAATATGCGGAAAAAAATTAAAAATTAAGAAATTATGTCATTTTTTTTTCTATAATTATCGATCTATATTGTTTTTGGAGAGAGAAAGGATAACACGTCTTATAGGACGTGTTTTCAATGATTTGACAGAAAAAACGCACCCTATAGGCTAAAAACACATCCTACATGGCGCATTTTCTCTGCCAGATCAATGAAAATGCGCACTATAGTATGCGTTTTCTGTCCAACAGTGACTTTCCCCAACAAGCAAAAATCCCAAGGGTTGTGAGACTTCAACAACCATATTTTTTTCTATATAAACCCTCCAATTTCTGTTCTTTTCAACTTAACTCTCAACTCTCTCAACTTTCAACTCTCACAAGTTGTTTCTCAATTTTTTTGTTCTCGATTTTATTATTCTCAATTGTCAATTCTCATTTTTTTTATTCTAAATTTCCAATTCCAAAGTTTTTTTTTTAAATTTCGATTTTATTAATTCTTCGATTTTTTTTTAAAATCCTTTGATTTTATTTTATTAATTCGTCGATGGCATATCAACGGCTTACGCTTTTGGATGGCAAGCACATATCCGATGTTCAATTACAATTATAAGAAAATATTATTTTTTATTTATTTATTTTTAATTCGTTAATTATTATTATGTTAAAAAAATTATCAAATTATTTAATTTTAAATAGTTAATTATTATGTCGTTCAGATTAATAAATTTTGATGTTTATATATTCAGGTCGAAGATTGAATTTTGGAGACGTACATAAACAACTTAAGCGAAGGTGCACTAGAGGTAATTCATGGACACTCGTGAGATGCAGGTTTTTTGTACGCGGCTTACATGCTTAGGGGGACTAAATTGGATTGTTGGGGATCGGCTCGATTAAGCAATTAACAAGTAAAAATAGCAGAGAAAATTGAGAAATTAAACACACAAATTTAACCTGGAAAACCCTTCTGAATAGGATAAAAAACCACAAGCAAAAATAATTTTACTATAATGGCAAAAGAACGAAGAGTACAAAAGATGAAGATAAAAACAAAACCCCGAAACCCGAAAACAAAGAACCCTCAAAACATAAACACAAAATTCTCCAAAAGTGTTATGAGTTCTAATCTCTAATCGGTGTATTTGCTAAGGTTGTAAAAGAGCCTATTTATAAGCTAAATTTCTAGGTCAAATAATAATAATAATAATAATAATAATAATAATAATAATAAAATAATCTAAACTAATAAAAGTTTGACTGAAACAAATAAACAAAGTTAAGTAAAAGATTATTTCTCAAATTTCACTGAAATATGAGCCATACTCAACAAATCTCCACATTGACTCGTATTTCCATAACGCCATCTTTGCCAAAGCCCGCCGCAGGCCTATATTGAACTATGTAAGGAATTAACTGAGTCGAATCTGTGCCTATAATTTAGGAGATTTCTAGCCTTTGCCTTGTGCCCTGCCAAATCAAAACTAACCTGGGTCTGATTTTCAGGAACAAAGTGCCCTAAATTTTCAAAACCTGCATCCAAAAGATAACCTCTCTTCAACAAAACGATCATATATTTTTCCCTCCTATGACCAAGTTGCCTCTGCTCCAAACGAGTTAACTTCAACTCTGTAATGGACGAGGGGTGTTCGATTTCACCAGTCACTGTAGAACCTTCCAAAATATAAAGACTACCGGTCCTTTTACCTTTTAACAAAATAAGAACCCCACGAGACACCAGTAATGCTGCTCGACTCGATGTTGATTCTGTAACCTTTCGAGTCTAAAATACTCAAGGAGATGAAATTCTTTTGTAAATCAAGTACATACCTGACATCTTAGAGTGTCATAATTGTCCCATCGTGCATCCTAATTTTAATAGTACCAATACCGATTACCTTACTGGATGAATCATTTCCTATGCGCACAACTTTAACTTCAATCAAACTGTATGTGGAGAACCATTCTTTGTTGGGACACATGTGGAAAGAACATCCTGAATCTAGAATCTACTCGGATATAAGCTCGGAGTTTTCGCACGTTGACACTAACAAGAAATAATCACCCTTTTCATCAGCCAAATTAGCAGTAGATACATATTCCTCGTTGCTCTCAGAAGCTCTTTTATTTCGTAATTTATAACAATCTGCTTTGACGTGTCCTAACTTTTTACAAAAGCGACACCTTTTGTATCGCTTCTTTGATGCTATCAAAACGGAAGCTTGCCTATCTGCCTTGCTATCTGAACGAAACTCATTGTCGAGTTTGTCTTTGCTCAACAAATGACCCTTCACATCCTCGAATAAGAGATTATCTCTCTCATAAATCATGGTTTCACTAAAAGACTTGTATGAATGGGGTAAATAACACAATAATAGCATAGTCTGATCTTTATCATCAATCTTAACCTCAACATTCTTTAAATCATTCAAAAGAGTAATGAATTGACTAATGTGATATTAGAGAAGCTCACCTTCATTTATGCGAAACGTAAATAGACATTGTTTCAACACTAAACGGTTAGCCAGAGACTTAGTTACATAAATAGTTTTTAGCCTTTTCTACAAGGCGGATGAGGTCTTCTCCATTTATACTTCCTGTAATACCCTATTCGCGAGGCACAATTGGATTGCAGATAGGGCCTTTTCATCAAGCTCTTCACATTCTAACTAATCTAGATTCTCAAGCTTTTTCCCGGTAACGACCTCTTTAAGGTCGATCTGAACTAGAATTGCTATCATTTGAACTTGCCACAATTTGAAATTTGTGACACCATCAAAATTCTCAATGTGAAACCTTGTTGTTACAATCTATGAACGGGCTGATCTACGAAAATTGAACTAGCTTTGAAACCACTTGTTAGGGATTGACTCGATTAAGTAACGAACAAGTAAAAATAGCAGAAGAAATTTTGAAATTGAACACACAAATTTAATATGGAAAAACCTTTCCGAAGAGGGTAAAAAACCATGGGGAAAGATAATTTTACTATAATGAAAAAAGAACGAAAAGTACAAAATATGAAGATAAAAACAAAACTCAGAAACCTAAAAACAAAAAACCCTTAAAACATAACACAAAATTCTCCAAAAATATTATATGTTCTAATCTTTAATTGGTGTATTTTCTAATATTGTAAAAGAGCCTATTTATAGGCTAAAATCCTAGTTCAAATAATAAAAAAATAATCTAAACTAATCAGAATTTGACTCAAACAAAAAAACAAAGTTTAACTAGAAAATTATTTCTCAAAATTGTCTAAAATATGAGTCATACTCAACATGGATCCTCAACTCATCAATGCTTTGGTCTAGAGATGAAGACCGGAGATGCACACATTCCATCTCCCCTGTAGCGAGTGTAAAATTACACTCGAGGACGTTAGTTTACAACTCGATCTACCAGTCGATGGGGATGTCGTTACAAGGTCGATTATTAGTATTGATTGGAGTGCAACATGCAAGCAACTTTTAGGGAAGGTACCACACAAGTTTAAGGGTAGTTGGATCGAGATGAGATGATTGGATGACAACTTCCAAACTATCGAGGCTTCAACGAGCAATGTTTAGAAAGAACAATTTGCGCGCGCATTCATTTTGAGGTTGATTAGGGATTTGCTAATGCTAGATAAATCTCGTAATTTGGTACAATTGAAGTGGCTACTACTACTAATCGATTTGCAAGAAATAGGATGACTTAGTTAGGGATCGACGGTGCTAGTGACATTGTTTCGAGAAATGTGTCTAGCTAAGATATCAAGAAAAGCTAAAATAGGCGGTTGCATGCTCATTCTTCAATCGTGGGCTTGGTATCGACTACCATTTTTACGCCCCATGTGCAAGTCCCTTATGAATTTCCACTCAAAACATGGTAAAATTCATTTTATAATATTGTTACCATTTTGGAATTATTATTGTTGTAATTTTGAAATAACATATTTTTTAACAGGTGGAACAACCTTGCGAGCATAGCGGTATACCAACCGGTCTTGAGAACATCCGACTAGTTTTAGATCAAGAAATTGAGGACAATGTCAATTTATGAATTTCATAGTTATTGATTTTTTATTCCTATATTTGAAATTAAATATTAGGCACTTATTGAAATTTATAAATTCGTATTGCAGTCTATATATGCCATACGCGAATCCGAGGATTCAAGAGTGCGTCCCAGAGGAATTTTTAACGAACAACGACATTTGGCACATGAAAGTGCTACTGGACGTTTTTGCAACGATCGAGATGCACGAATCCGACCAAGTGATGCGATAATTGGGTGCATGCAACGTATTCTGGGGAAACCTCTAGACCTCGATGAATTGCACAAGATCGACATGTAGGGGAGACTGGATGAAGATTGGGTAACATTCCACAAGAAGTATATCGATATGTGGCAGCAAAGGAAAGATTACTTCCCAACGCGTGAAATGTATTTGACGCTGGAGTTGGCGGCATATTCGGATCACATGGATTAGTTCAAACAATACAGGTAGTCATATCTATTGTCGACTGCAAAAAGGAGTAGCGAAAGTCGTCATAAGAGGCCACGAAGAGGGCTCATCAATCCCAGGTTAGGAGGACATGTCGCGGACAAATCGGCATATGCTCCACATGTACACGAGGACCCAATTCCCATACAACCTCCCGATCAGTATGGTTTATTTATTCCTGTCACTAACCCATTTTATTTAACACCATCATCACAACAGGCACCAATTTATTTTACACCAGCACCACAACACACGCATTCATTCCCTACACCAATGCATTCATCACCAATTTATTTTACACAAGCACCATAACACATTCAACCATTTCCTGCACTGGCACCTCTTCCAGGGATGTTTTTCGTACCACCGCCACCCTTGCATCGTATTACACACCCCATGTGCCATTGCCCCATGTGACACCATATAGTTGTTCGCCCATAGTGTCGCAAACATCCCCAACTTCGCAATTCTTCCAACTTGAGTCATCCTCGCAAACGCCGACTCTGTTAGGGAGGATGCATTACAGTCGGCTAGGACACAAACACATTCATCATGAAGGGAGGAGACGATGCTTAAGATCAATTTCGACTTGCACATGAAGACGAGGCTGAAGCCTAGTAGAGTCGCCAACCCAAGTAGTGCAATGAAACCCTAGGCGTACTCGATTATGGCACACATTCGGGGATCGATGATTATATATATATTTTTAATTTCTCGAAATTATTTACTTTGTTTAACACTAGGAAGTAAACTTATTTGAAACATACATATCTTGTTCACTACAATTGGGATGCATGTAAAAAAGATTTTTAGCTAAGGGTTTTGAATATTTTTGGTCATGCTACAAACATTGTAATTCTTGAAGGATTTAAATGAAAATTTAGTAAATGAAAGTTGTATATGGTTCGTGTAAGTGTTTGTGTGTCTTTTACAGTTAAATTTTTTTTAGACAATTCGAACATACCTTAAAACTATAATTATAAGGATAAATATACAAAATCTTTAAGATAATTTTACAAATTTTTTAGAATTCTCTTTTAAGTAAATATATATTTTTAATATTAAAATATTTATAATTCTAATTCAAATATGATATATTTTTTAATATTTAATATGAATATGTGTTTGAGGACCAAACTGATAGTATGTGTAAGTGCTGAGGGCTAAATGTATCATTATACTAATTAAAAAGATCACATCATCATTTCCATTAACAATTTAATGAAGGGTGACCAAAACAGAAACGATTGAAACATTAGTAACAAGAAAAATTTTATAGTTTAGTGGCAAAAATAGAAGTACAATAATAATTGAGTGACTAATAATATAGTTTACCCCAAATAAAATGGTTGCACATTCAAATATTTTAAAATACTCTATTTGTTTTCTCAAATTCGAATATTGTTTTATAAAATAAAGAGACAGAGAATAAATAACAAAGAGAATAATAGAATGAGAGAGCGTATTTTATTTATCAATCGAAGTGTATACAATGTTTCTCCAAAGTCTTTATTTATAGACATAAGAAATATAAATGAAGTAGAGATCTATTTCTAATATTTATTAGAGTTTAAGGTATACCAAACCTTATCTGGATCTTGATCTTGATCTTGATCTTGATGGACATCCATTTAATAAGATATTGTTCATTTGTAGATAATGTGCCTCGTTAAAACCTTATTAGGAAAAACCCTATGGGATAAAAAACCTAATGAAGGAAAAAGAATACACAATCTTCTATTACAAGCTGCCTCGTTAAAAACCTTTACCAAGAAAACTCAATGGGACAAAACCTCGATTAAAGGAAAAGAGTACAACTTGTTTTAGACTCCCCCTAATGGTAACATTACATTACATCTTTGAGTCGACGTATTCCAATCTTGTGTAGTACAACTTGTGTTGTTTGCAAGATACATTAATGCCCCTATGGCACTCAGATATGGCACTTCAGGACCAAGAAACTCTTCATCATTTTTACAAGAACACTAATTCTGGTGACTACTAGAATTTAAAGTTCATCCAAACTCATCTTGATCTTGGTGGACATCCACTTAATAACATATTCATAACACTCTCTTTTGATGTCCATTAGTAGATAATGTGTCTTGTTAAAACCTTTACTAAGATAAAAACCTTGTGTGAAAAAAAAATTTCCTAGTGAAGGAAAAAGAATACACATATCTATAATATGCATAACATGTTGCCTCATTAAAAACCTTACCAGGAAAATCCAATGGGACAAAACCTCGGTTGAGGGAAAAAGAGTACAACGCGTATTTACTCCCCCTCATAAAAACATCACATAAAATCTCATATTCTACGTATTCAATCTTGAATACTAGTCTTTCAAAAGACTATTTGAATGTATTTACTAAGCATTTATACCACCATTCTTTTGAAAGTCATGAGAGGGAAAATTTGGGGGAAATATATTTTGATCTCTTCAAGAGTTTCACCAAACTTTAATCATGATTCTTCTATAAAAACCCAAATAGGTATTTTGGATCATTTTATAATCCTCCTTCAACTACTATTGGCTAAGTCAAATTTATCACATATTCAATTATTTTAATTCATATAAATGAACAATTTCCCGATAATTTCAATATCCTTCTGGCGTTCCAAATCCTTCAAGGATTTTAATAAAAACTTTACTATATAGTGATTCACAAAAAATTGTAACAACAACCATGAGACGCAAGTATGATCTACCAGTTTAATAATATATCTAAAGGTTATTGCATCCATCACAATAGAATATTATATCTTCTCATAATCAACGTCAGGACTTAGCAAAAAACTTTACATTTTTATTTCACCTTTGCAAAACTACTTCATTTGTACCCTCATTGGCTTTATACCTTTAGATATTTGGACTGTTGATCCAAAAACTCCACGAATATAATTGTATTTAAGTTGCGTCTTTCTATTTTGGCCAATTTATTCCATATCTCTATTTCCCAAGAGATTTATTCAATATCCTCCTTTTATTTCATTATTTCCACAATAACATTGCATGCAAAACCATTGTCGACCACTCTTATTATTGGTTCGACATTTTCTCAAATTGAAATAACTTATCGAGATCTTTTATTTTCACTTTGTAATCTTCAGTTTCAAGTACCTGAATCTCTTCTGAAATTTTACTTATTAGTTATGTCTTGGGTCTCTTCTGGAGCACCCGCCTTCATTATATGACCATCTAGATTTTTTCCTTTTATGAAATTTTCTATATTTTGAACTTTAACGAGTTATCCTTGTTGAACATTTGGTTCAAATAACTCTCCCCCTTAACTCATTACAAGTTGTTAGTTCTCTCCCCCTAATTTCGAGAAAACTATCAAATCAAAATAATAATCACAATCATGTCATAATTGAATCTCCAATACATTTAATAATTCATAATAAAAGGAGGCCCATAATTAATATATATTTCCAACTTTCTTTGAAGATTCACTCATCTTTGTGCGTTGTGGTGGAGCAATTGGAATATATACGCACATACAAAAATTCAAAGATGAGAAATATTTAGCTTTTGACCCAAAATCAATTGCAATGGGGAGTATTTAAAACTTATTGGCTTGATGCGTACAACACGTAAATCAACATAATCCCATGTTGAAAGAGAAAGTTTAGTTCTCATACGTAATAATCAAAGGTGATCAATCAATAATTTCTTTAAACCATTATGCGCATAAATAACAAACTTTTACCAAAGTTTTTCAAACTCAATCAATAAAAACTTAGATATAAACTTATCAATATTAGCAAGATGAATTGTCTTAATTGCATTATCTGAAATTAACTATTCAAACAATCTTGCAAATGACAAGTTGCAAGTTGATAACACATATGTGTTTATTTTGTAGATGCATCTACCAAAATCATATAATATCAAAACCATCCACATGGTGGATTAATGGGCCCATATTTATTTCAGAAATAAAATACATTAAATCTCAACTTTAGCTAGTGAGTTTTTAACAATCAATTTTCATTGAGAACAACCAACAGATGAGAATTCTTTAAATTAAAGAATATTTTGGTTCTTTAATAAATGTCCATATGAATTCTCAATTAATTTTTGCATCATATATGATCCAAGATTATCTAACTGGTCACGCCAAGTAGTAAATATATTTGAACTAAATCGTAGCAAATTGATAATTTTATCATCATTTCTTTCACTTTGAATCCACATACAAGTACGATTGTGACATTTACTACTGGAAATGTCTAAATCAATGTGAAGTTTATAATGACACTAAGTCATATAATATAAATTCCAAATAATTATATGCAATATTCGTTTTAGGGAATATGCCAAAATCTTCAAATGCAGGGCATTTATTAATAGCAAACTTTGAAAGGGGATCTTATTTTCCAACTGTACAATAGGTACAAAATCAATGACCTTTTATACATAAGTTTTCTCTCTTCTTAAAGAGTTCTTGAAAATTTTTGGTCTTTCTTACTTTCTTCATTTTCCACTTTGGTGGTAGAGAAAAATTATCACAACCATCCCCATGACTATTATTATAGTCCAATTTATTACATTCATGTCAAAGATTATATCCTTTGAATTTATCACATAATGTTACATTCTCCTTAGAGAATGGTTAGGTTTCGTGATTAAAAACTTTTGTTCAACCATAAATAAAATTTTTTTCATGATATTGCTACTGTAAGAGCACATTCGAATCATGAAAAACTAAATAAGTTCTCTTCTGTAAGGTTCTCATTAGTAATATTTTTCCACGTACTTTTAATTGAGAACTTATTGTGAATACTGTAAAGTTATACAAACAGTTTTAAAAACTTGCAACTTCAGGTGCATCCAACCATAACGAGCTTTTAGATAGAATTACCATATTCTATTGTTCATATTTTTCCTTCCACAATTTAAGTAGATATTTCACAGTCAAATATTTTGACTTCAACCCCTTAATGAGGATAATGATAAAACAATATAATCATAATCAATTCAATATAAATCAATAACTCAATCTTCTTTTGATTCATATGAAATATAATCTTTTCCTCATTCACAATCTCAATATGAGATCCATTATGAATATCTTTTAAACCAATGGATTAACCATCACAAGATATTAATATATTAGCTCTTCTAAACCTTTCGATCAATTTTGTACTACCAAATATTAGAATAATATTGGTTTGTTTCAGTACTAAATAAAATAATTATTTTCTATCTGTAATGATAGAATTCATTACTACATTCTCATATTCTTCCTCAAAGAATATTAACCCAAACAAAATATTTGGGCATACGCCACATATGTGGCTAAAAACCTTTCATATCACATTGATAACATAAGTTATCTTTGCCCTTTGAATATTTTCTTGAGAACCCTCATTGTTCTCTTATTCATCACTATATTCTCACTTTTAGTAATTTTCTTTATGTTTGCATTCACTTCTGGGAATGCAACAAATTTAGTAGGACGAACTTATAAATGTCCCGCTAGATTATTTATTCCATAATGACCATCGTAAACATGCGTATATTTCAAATTAAAATCCATCTATCCATATTGTCATGATTAGTCCCAAATTATAATCAACATGATATAATAAATAAATCATAGAAAAATACACCTGAAATCTTTAACATCATTGTTATCACCATGACTATTATCATGAGCACTGAGTAGTTAAAGACTCTAGTGATTACCCATAGTACGTCGACCTCAATTGACGACTGAAAGAAAAAATAATTAAATGAGAATCGTGCTGATAACATGTTATAAAATAAAGAGACAGAGAGTAAATAACAAAGAGAATAAGAGAATGAGAGAGCGTATTTTATTGATCAATCGAAGTGTATACAATGTTTCTCCAAAGTCTCTATTTATAGACGTAAGAAGTATAAATGAAATAGAGATCTATTTCTAATAACTATTAGAGTTTAAGGTATACCAAACCTTATCTTGATCTTGATCTTTATCTTGATGTTGATGGACATCCATTTAATAAGATATTCATAACATATTGCATATTGTGGTACTATTTATAGCAAATTCAAAATGGATGCTAATATTAACAGTCAAATATCTATTATATGTATTTACTTTATTTGTAGATAATGAATTCAGATTGAATGTTCATGATTTGAATTAATTTATTTTAGGAGAATGGAGTTCTGATTTGGATAAATATACCCAAATTTAATGTGAATAACTAACAAAATTGAATTCTAAAACAAATTTGTGGGTTTAGATTCATATTTTAAAAAGAAATGATAGATATTTATGTTAGATGTTTGTGTGTAAAATGTATTTAGGTATTTTAATGTGTATAGAATAAGGAAATAGGGAAAAGTAATAAAAAAAAAATAAAAAGGAAATTAGAACTGTTCATGGGTTGGGCTACTCGTCCAGGCTCGAAGGTCCGTCCAAGTTTGGGAGGATTTGGGCAAAAAATTAGACTCGAAAATGGGCTTGGACAAAAAATTAGGACTGTTTAAAATATGGGTCGAATTCGGACTTGAATATACAAGCCCAAGCCCGGCTTGGCCCAGACCCATTTTAAGTTTATAATACTTTATATTATGTTATTTTTATATATTATATGATTTAAAACACATAAAAAAAATAAACTTATACTAAATATATAATACTACTTTAATGTAAACATTAAAATAATATTAAGATGATTATATAAAAAATTTCAATAAATAAAAAACGTATAAAATATTAAATATTTAAATAATATAATATAAATATTTTAAAAAAATTAAAAATAATATGAAAATGCCTAAAATGGGTTTGGGTTAATATTTTGCAAATATTGATGGGTTTTGGCGACATTTAGGCCAAATTCAGGAGCTTAACCAAGCTTTAGACAAGCATAAAATATATTAATATCATACTTAGACCCGATCCAACCCGATCTATTAACATCTTTAAAGGAAATGTAAAAAATAAGAAACTTTTTGTCTTTATTGTTTTTCATGTATTTAAAGTATTCTAAATGTATATAATTTTTTGTTGTATATAAACATATTTTAAAAGTTGTTAGCTCAATTTCAATTTAAACTCTTTTGGGGTATTAAAAATATGTAAAATGCATATAAAATTCTACATTCTAGTAATTCATAATATTTTGGCACATTTGCATTTATGCTAATTTTCTTTTGTGTGTGTTTTAATTACATTTTCCATGTTGTTTTCATATAGTGTCTTAATTCATTTCATATTTGTATAGTTTGTCAATTGTTGTTGGTATTTAGTGTAGAGATAAATTTTTTATGTTTATGTTGTGTCTAAATTCATAATATATTTTATATAATTTTCATAATTATTCAATTTAGGAAAAAATGTTATGTAATCATGACATGCTGATGTTTTTTATGTTCAAAATTTATATTTTTTAAGCGTTAATAATTTGTCATATAGATATATTTGTATATTAAAAATATTTAAAATTGATTCGACTCAAGTATTTAGATAATTTATGAAATATAAGTTAAAAAAATACAGTTATCCAATGCAAATCAAATAGTATTTTATATTTGTTTTGTAAGTATTTTAATTTTTTTGTAAATTACAAGAGGATGACTAAACTTTAACAACAACATGACTAACGCGATTTAAATCCAGATCATATTTGGAGGAGGTGAACCCCCTAACTATCCGGCCAATACATGAGCAATTTGTAAATATTTTAATTTTATATGATGTAAAAGTAAATATTTTATATTAAAATAATAAAAATAACTTAAAAGTTTTATTTTAAAAAATAATATATAAAAGTTATTATTTTTTATTACTTAAAAATTTGTCTTTTTAGAAATAATCATACGATAATAACCAAAAGATATAAAGCAAAGCTCATTTGTTAAAATAAATCCAAAAATTCAAAATTTAAAAATCAATATAGAAAAACCAAAAACCAAACCAAATTGAATTATGATGAACTATTCGCAAAAGTAAAAAAAATTGACCGATCAAACCGTGAGCACCCCTAACTTTTTGTGTCATTTTATATTTTAACAAGCTAATTAATTAGAATAAATAATTCATACATTTAAATAGTATGAGACTCGAACATGTGATCTCAAAGTTCGCACGAAATTTCATTGGAAATTTATCTAAGGTTAAAATATGTTATATATTCTTGTATTATTCATAAATTTAGAATTTGTTCTATTTATTTTTAATTATAGGAAATTAGTTCCTCTATTTTTTTTATTTTAAAATTTAAGTATAATTATTAACACTTTTAAAATTATTTTGTTAAATTTAAGTTCATTACAAGCATTATTTTATAGTTACATTGCAAAGTAATTTTTTTTTTAAATTTTAAAATGTCATACCAACAAATTTAACAAGAATTTATTAGTGTTAACAATTAAACCTGTATTTTGAAATCTAAAAAATAAAGCAACTAAATTCCTAAAAATAAAAGTATATGGATTAAATTTTTGAACATATATATCTTCTACTCATAGCACATTCTCTAAGCTTAAATCAAAACTCCTAATTATTGCAATAGCAATTGAATAAAAATCATATATAATTAATTGACATAATGATTTATTTGATCCTTCAATTTTGTAAAAATAAAAATTTTCCATATAATTTTTCATCTCTTTTAGTCTTTGAATTTGTATTGTTTGTCAAATCACTTTACA